>OX424555.1:54729271-55280306 GCA_949152475.1 Terebella lapidaria | reverse complement strand
CCGGCTACATCTCCGCACCAGATGGTGACGTTTTGGTGACATTTTACGCTTTTTAGCGGTTTAAGCCCCAAACTGGGGTTAAGCTACGTACTGCTGAGAAGCGACACACGTCTTGAACTGCATTTCCTGACGTTTACTTGTATCTCTTTGAGGTACTTTTCTATTATGTGTCGGTGTAATTGGTAGGTAATGTGGTTTTTATTTCAATAGCCAGATCGTGACGTGTTCAGTGCGGCAAGCAATGTTCTGGGAAAATGATGTGCTTGAGATAACGTATTGGGTATGATTCTTGAAACTTCGTTTTATGATATCGTATTATAACTGGGAACATTTCACCTGGGACTTGAGAGTCAAAAGTTGACAATCTATCCCAATGGTAATTTTCCCATCATATAATTTGTGGTCGTCACATCATTCCGTGCATTCCCTTGTTTTTGTAGCGGTGCCAATTTGGTTGTCCTGTATACCACATACATTCATTATATTGTATTGTGAACAAATATCTACATAAAAAGGGGTGAAGATTGCATGTTGCTTTTGTCGACTTCTCTTGAGCTTTTGATTCCATACCCCCATTTTATTATGGTACAGATTGTTTAGACTGGGTATACATGGAAAAGTTATAACAATGTAGCGATTTTACGATTGATGGTTATTTGGTGCCGTGTGGTTGTTGTTGTTTATTTTCTCTTGTTGTGTTTATTTTTCGTATAGTCTTTCTGTAGTACCTCTCGTCTCTGTGTCCGAACGCTATAGACAATTATTGGTGAGACGTTCGCAATTCCATGGTATTTCTCTGGTTAGAGGAAAGTGCTGAAGACATATTAATTCAAAGACACGGGTTTTATTACCAAATACGACAAGTTACTCACTCACAAAATATATGAAATGTTTCCCCAAATTACACAGTGACCAGGTTTAGAGTAAGTCACCGGGCTTTACAATACTAAAAGGGTTACACCGGGTCCAGGTTTAGACTAAGACCCTGCTTTTAACGTTAGGCATAAGAACTAGCGTCAGTCTCTTCCTACGCGAAGTCCACGCAGAGGCGAAGTTTCGCTGGCTCCGCAGTTCTTCCGTCTCCGGAGTTAGGTACTTGCGGAGTCTGTCTCGCCGTCTTCAGCGGAGGTGTCGCCGGTGCGGAGGTCCTCACTTCTGCGGAGGTCCTCTGTCTCTGCGGAGGTCTTCCGCACTGCGGATGTCCTCTCTTTGCGGAGGTCTTCCGCGCTGCGGAGGTTCCGTGGCTCCGCAGAGTTCCCTAGTCCTTGCGGAGGGTCCTCCGCACGTCTGCTTCACCTCCCTCTTCCGTGGGTGCGGAGGGTCGTCGCCTGCGGAGACTGGGTGTCTCCGCACGTCAGGAAACTTCCCTCGCCACCTCCGCTCGTGCGGAGTATCGTCAGAGACTTCCTTCACAAGTCCGCGGATGCGGAGGTACGTCTATCGCGGAGACGGAGTGTCTCCGCACATCAAGGGACGTCCCTCACAGGTCCGCGGGGTTGCCGAGGTTCACCAGAGACTTCCCCCACGCTTGCACCACTGTGCAAGAAGAGATCGCCGCCTTGCCGTCAGCTGTAAGTCAAGAGGGCCGGGGTTCATATATTGAAGGGCCGTTGGACCGGATTCATGCGATTGTCATCATCTGGGACCCACACCCTTCCCTGTTACATTTCTCTTACATGGAGTCTGGGACTCCGCACTGCGGAGGTCAAGATGTGCGGAGGTACGGAAAACTCCAAGTCCTCTCCCTCGCCTGTCCAAGGAGGACAGAGCCGTCTCAGGGTGATGTGTCTCCTCTGGTACCTTGC
Source organism: Terebella lapidaria (assembly GCA_949152475.1). Taxonomy (NCBI): domain Eukaryota; kingdom Metazoa; phylum Annelida; class Polychaeta; order Terebellida; family Terebellidae; genus Terebella; species Terebella lapidaria. The sequence continues at coordinate 55,278,501 of OX424555.1, read as the reverse complement.
CCCGACTGACTCCCAGAGAGCTGTGGCTGCCTCCTTTCATTGGGCTCTCCACCGGAAGCTTCTCTGCGCATGTGCATGCCTGGTCTTCCGCAAGCACGTGGCCGATCCTCCGCAAGAACGTGATCGATCCTCCGCAAGAACGTGATCACTCCTCTGCGCATGGTTTTGCGGAGGACGGTGGTTATGTGAGTTCGTTATATTTCCACCCTCTCTGGGTTGGGCACGTCCTCGTGTCTGGGGTTGTAGGCATCTCTGTGTGCCGCTTTCCTGAGACGCTGCTCCCTCACTAGTTCTTTGTCCTCAACTTCGACATGGTCATTCCATATTTGTAAAAATCCCCTTTTCTCCGCATCTGGGGGGGGGGGGGTAGGCTCCGCATCCGCGGAGGTAAGTCTTCCGCAACTGCAAAGGTAAGTCATCCTCCGCCCTCCGACCCCGTCTCGGTCGTCCTGCCTCCACCGTCTCGTCCGGCTCCGCATCCGGCTCCGCGTCCGTCACCTCCCTAGGGTCCTTCAGTTCCTCTGTGCCCGACGCGTCCTCCGTGGCCGTCACCTCCGGTCAGTCCATCTCGTCCTCCCTCGACGCCTCCTCCGCATCCTCCGCAGGGTCTCCGCCACCAGTGCGAACCCATGAGGCCTATTCAGGAGGGTACGGGCACGTCTTAGGATGGTCAATACGAACCTCCTTCGGTACGTCCGTCGGGGACTTCTGGATTTTAAAACGCCATCTCAGGGGAGCATGGTCAGTCCTGAGCAGGAACTTACGGCCCCATAGGTAGTGGCGAAAGTGGTGTATCATCGCCACCAACGCCAGGAGTTCCCTCTTCGTGGTACAGTAGTTCCTCTGGGTGGTACACAAAGAACGACTGGCATAGGCGATCAGTCTCTCCTGACCCTCGCGGACCTGGGAAAGGACTCCTCCTATGCCGTACCCACTCGCATCCATGTCCAGGACGAAATCCTGGGTAAAGTCCGGGTAGACCAGCAGAGGGCTCTTCGTGAGGGGTTCCTTCAGCGCCTCAAAGACCTCCTGGCAGGCGTCCGTCCATCTGTAGGGGACATCCTTCATCAGGAGGACCGTGAGTGGACCCGCCTTCATGGCAAAGTTCTTGATGAACCACCCGTAGTATCCGACGAAGCCAAGGAAGCACCTCAGCTCCGCCAGGTCCCGGGGAGGCTCGTAGCACTTCACAGCCTCCACCTTCTCCCGGTCGCACTCGATGCCTCGCTGAGACACCTTGTGGCCCAGGAAATGGACTTCCCTCTGAAGTAGCTGGCACTTCAAGGGCTTCAGCTTCAAGCCCGCCTCCCGGAGCCTCTGGAACACATCCCTCAGGTTACTCAGCGCCTCCGCCAGATCACTCCCGATGCAGATCACGTCGTCCAGGTACACAAGACACCTTCTCCACTGCAGCCCTCGCAGCGCAAGCTCCATGAGCTGCTCGAAGGTGGCTGGTTGCAAGACCAAATGGCATCACGCGGAACTGGTATAATCTGCTCCCCGTGGTGAACGCTGTCTTCCCCTTGTCCTCCTTCTCCATCTCCACCTGCCAGTACCCGCTCGCCAAATCGTGCGTGGAGAAGTACTGGGCCCCTGCCAGAGTGTCGAAGCTCTCGTCTATCCTGGGCAAAGGATAAGCATCTTTCCTCGTCACATCATTGAGTTTCCGGTAGTCCACACAGAACCTTGTGGTTCCATCCTTTTTACGGACAAGGACTACGGGAGACGACCGCGGACTGTCACTGGGCTCTATCACTCCCGCTTTCAGCATCTTGTCCACCTCTGCCTCTATAAGCTCCTGCTGCTTGTAGGGCACTCACCGGAGGGGCTGCTTGATGGGTCTGTGATCTCCTGTATCTATTGTGTGTCGCACCAGTGACGTCCGTCCTAGTCCCCCATCTTCCCCTGTGAACACATCCGTAAAGTCCAAAAGCAGGAGTCAGTGCGGAGGTAACACCTTCCAACAGTGGCTGCAAGAGCGGAGGTAGCGGATCCGCACCCCGTCTCTGCAGAGGCATGCATCCTGCCACGCACTGCTTCACGTCTCCGGAGGGAGAAGTCTCCGCACAGTCCGGCTGATGTTGACTCGGCACCGGCATTACCTCCTCAACCTAATGTGAGTGTGCCAGCAGGCTTCCTCCTGGTATCGTCACTTCGTGCTCCTCCGTGTTAAGGAGAAGCACCGTCACCTCATCTCCGCACGGCTCTACCAGGGCGTTTCCCACCGTCACGTCACCATCGGTTGGCGGCTGCACAAGGCTGACACGTGGTCGCCTCGTACCAGGTGTACCGTCGATCAGAAGGGAGACCAGGACTTCGGACCACGCCGGGAGACTAATGGTATCCCCCGCACGTAGCCCTAGGACCGTTGGCTCCGGTTCCTCACTCAGGAACACCGCCCGCTCTTCTATTTTCATCTCTCCACGGGCGAGGTCGAATGTGGCGCCCAGAGTGTGTAGCACGTCCATGCCGAGTACTCCAGGCATCCTCACACGTCCTATGACGACTTCTGGATGGTGGGAAGCGTGCTGAGGACATCAAGGTAGTCTCCCATTGCTGCGCATAGGGCGATCTTCGAGGTCCTCAGATGCTCCTTCACATGGTCAGGTGACTGATCAAAAACAGAAACATCCACAACTGTGGAAACAGCACCCCTGTCAACCAGGAGGTTGATTTCTCGTCCCTAAAGGCGACATCGGACGTACCAAGCTAAGGGTTTAGGTTTGGTGAACTTTATACAGGACAATGGAAGCTCCGCATCCCTCTCGGGCGTGACACCGGAGTCTCGGCCTCAGTATGTACAGTTGACAGAGGAGGGCCATCCTCCCCCTCAGGTAAGACACCTGGAGTCGTACGAACATCATGAACATCGCTATTTACAGTAGACAGAGAAGGATTCACCTTCCCCTCAGGTAAGACACCTGGAGTCGTAGGCACATCATCATCATCATCAATGATATTGTAACGGGTTCTTCACCCTTCTGTGACGTCTTGATAAACCGGTTTTCTTGGGAGGTTGGTGAGTTGTTATTTAACCGGAGCTGAAACGGTAAAACTCCGGGAAACTGCTACTGCTGTACGGTTGCACTCCGGCTAGAAGTCTCTGAAGGTTGGTAGCGTGGTTTGGAATGGACCTCTTAACCGTTGTCCGACTGCCATTCTGCAACTGCACCTGTAAAGTACGAATCCGGAGGCGTTTCCGTCTCCGGGTACTCAAACTGCTCCGTCGGGATACCGCTTTACTGCACCAGCTCCGTCGTTTTCCGCCTTACTGCAACTGCGACTGCACCTGGAATAGAGAATCCGGGAACGTTGCCGTTTCCGAATACTGCAACCGCTCTGCCAGGTTCCGCCTCACTGCAAACTGCTCCGGTTGGCTCCGCCTCACCGCAACCTGCGACTGCACCTGAAATGGAGAATCTCGGAAGTGTTCTCACTTCCGGTTACCGCAACCGCTCCGTCAGGTACTGCCTCTGCTACTCCGTCGTCCGGTACCGCCTCTGCAACTGCTTCGTCGTTCCCGTCTCTGCAACTGCTCCGTCCGGTACTGCCTCCGTAGTTGCTCCGTTGAATTCCACCTCCGTCTCCGTCTCCTTCCTTGGTGATCTGGGTTCTTGGATCACCCTAAGACGTCGTTACAACTTGGTCTTAACCGACTGTGGACTTATCTCCCTTTTCTTCGTATTACTTTCTTTTCCGGTGAACTAACTTTATCATAAATTCCAGTTCCCTAACCAACACGGAAAAACAACTCGGTTGAAGTTTTCATGTTTATTTTCCAAGTGCGCAGTCAGAAGACTTAACTGCTATCATCTGGTATGACACAAGCGGAGCAAGGGAGTACTCTGCTATGGGAGAAGGGGTCTGCACAGGTCGACGTCAGAACACCAACTCCGCCGTCCGCTGTGAAGCGGGGGCTTTTATAGACCTGAGACCCACGTCACGTGACCAACCTATTGTGACGTCATAGTCCGCCAAAACACTGATTTTTCCGTAATTTCTAAAAACACTCTAGAACCAATCAGTGGCTGACACGTCACCTTTTAAACCGAAAACGAGGCTGATCACATGACCTTCCGGAAATAACGTCATTACGTTTTTGTACTCCATTGTTCCGACTCCGTCTCCGGTTCCGTCTCCGGTTCCGGCTTTACCAACATCACAAATATACCAAGTTCCGAGACGGAAAACCTTCTAAATTTTACCAATACGGAACCGAATGAACCTTTAAACACATATACATTTTAATAAACGGTTATTTAACCATCATATCACAAAACACTGCTAGAATTACCTAGGGGAAACTTTTGGATACACCCCAAAACCGTTACAATATTTAGAGTAGACAGAGAAGGGTTCGCCTTCCCCTCAGGTAAGACACCTGGAGTCGTAGGTACATCACAAACAACAGTAACATCAGGCACATCATAAACATCACTAACATCATCGTCGCGGAGGCAGGAGTCACCTCTGCAAATATATTCCCATATGAGGTCGCAGAGACTATCCCTGCGGGAAACCCTATTCACACTATGTACAAATCCTGCATCTCCACCTTCCGTCTCGTCTTGTCGCCTTCTAATCCTGACCTGTGCTTGCCAGGAATTGCCCGTCGTCTCGGCGTCAGAAACGGGCCCCTCTAGTTTGACGAGAGGTCCTCCGTCTCTAACTCCTCCTCAGGGACGTCCTCGTCCTCCAGCTGCTTCAGCAGGAGCGCCAGGGACTGGACATCCTTCGGTCTCTGGGGACACTCCCTACTCAGGTGTCCGGGTTGTCAGCACAGCCAGCACTCCCGGTCCCGACCTCGAGGTCCCTGTGCTGAGGTCGTCTGCAGAGTCGTCACTCCCTCCACCTTCTTCAAGACCATCCCCATCAGTTCGATCAGCTGGTCCATCTTCTGGGCCTGGGTCTCGAACATTCCCTTGAAGTAGGGAAGTCGAGGCCCAGAGCCACTCTTCTTATCGTCCTTCTTCGGTGGAGGCCGATCCCCCTTGGTGAAGGCCATCACATCGTGTGGCGCCTCCACCGGTTTCTCGTCCTCCACCAAGGCGCGGACTGCACACACTGGCTTGCGGTTGACACTTTCATACTGGGTGATGAAAGCCGTCGCCTCTTCCAGGGTCATCATGTCCTTCATCAGGGCCATGATCTTCATGTCACCGTCCCCGTGACCCTTCAGGAAGCTTTCCAATGCGATGGTCTCGTGACCCTCATCCCCGAGGTGTGGATAAGACCTCTCAACCAACCGCCGGATATGTTGGGAAAAAGGCCTGCGGCGTCTCCCCAGTCTTCCGCATCCTGCTTCGTTACGCTTCCCGGTAGGTCTCTTCTTTGCAGGCGGAGTCGAAGCGCTTGGCCAGCTTCTCCACGAGGAGATCCCAGTCCTTGTACTGGTCCGGTTTCATCCCCGTGAGGATCCGCCTCGCATCTCCCGTCACATCTGTCATCACCAGCACCGCAGGCCTCTGATCTTCCGGAGTCCTCCGGACTCGTTCTTCTGAGCTGTTTGCTTCTTCAAAGGATCCTGGTCACGGCACCAATTTTCTGTAACGATTTTACGATTGATGGTTACTTGGTGCCGTGTGGTTGTTGTTGTTTATTTTCTCTCGTTGTGTTTATATTTCGTATAGTCTTTCTGTAGTACCTCTCGTCTTTGTGTCCGAACGCTATAGACAATTATTGGTGAGACGTTCGCAATTCCATAGTATTTCTCTGGTTAGAGAAAAGTGTTGAAGACATATTAATTCAAGGACACGGGTTTTATTACCAAATACGACAAGTTACTCACTCACAAAATATATGAAATGTTTCCCCAAATTACACAGTAACCAGGTTTAGACTAAGTCACCGGGATTTACAATACTAAAAGGTTACACCGGGTCCAGGTTTAGACTAAGACCCTGCCTTTAACGTTAGGCATAAGAACTAGCGTCAGTCTCTTCCTACGCGAAGTCCATGTGGAGGCAAAGGTTCCCTGGCTCCGCAGTTCTTCCGTCTCCAGAGGTAGGTTCTTGCGGAGTCTGTCTCGCCGTCTCCCGCGGAGGTGTCGCCGTTGCGGAGGTCCTCACTTCTGTGGAGGTCCTCTGTCTCTGCGGAGGTCTTCCGCACTGCGGAGGTCCTCTCTCTGCAGAGGTCTTCCGCGCTGCAGAGGTTCCGTGGCTCTGCAGAGTTCCCTCGTCCTTGCGGAGGGTTCTCCGCACGTTTGCTTCACCTCCCTCTTCCGCGGGTGTGGAGGGTCGTCGCCTGCGGAGACTGGGTGTCTCCGCACGTCAGGAAACTACCCTCGCCACTTCCGCGGGTGCGAAGTATCGTCAGAGACTTCCTTCACAGGTCCGCGGGTTGCGGAGGTTCACCAGAGACTTCCCTCACGCTTGCACCACTGTGCAAGAAGAGATCGCCGCCTTGCCGTCAGCTGTAAGTCAAGAGGGCCGGAGTTCATATATTGAAGGGCCGTTGGACCGGATTCATGTGATTGTCATCATCTGGGACCCACACCCTTCCCTGTTTCAATTCCCTTACAAGGAGTCTGGGGCTCCGCACTGCGGAGGTCAAGATGTGCGGAGGTACGGAAAACTCCAAGTCCTCTCCCTCGCCTGTCCAAGGAGGACAGAACCGTCTCAGGGTGATGTGTCTCCTCTGGTACCTTGCCCCGACTGACTCCCAGAGAGCTGTGGCTGCCTCCTTTTATTGGAATCTTCCGCAAGCACGTGGCCGATCCTTCACAAGAACGTGATCGATCCTCTGCAAGAATGTGATCACTCCTCCGCGCGCGGTATTGCGGAGGAGGACGGTGGTTATGAGAGTTCGTTATAATTCCATCCTCTTTGGGTTGGACACGTCCTCGTACAAGGTATAAATTACTCTAGCAACGTATCCAAATTTATTTTCAAGATCCAGCAATGGGTTGAACACCTAGGTAACAATGATTTTAGAAAGTCATTTCTATAGCAACAAACTATTTGATACTATTAAATTTCGGAAGAGATTTATTGGAACAAAAATTTAGCCCCAAAAGTCAGCATTGGCCTCAAAAGGCATTGTGCTTGCTGAAATGTTGGAAATGAGGATTGAAATAATGTAGTATTTCACATGTGTATTTCAATTGTACTTTGTATTGTGTGGAATATGTGTGTCCAAGGTGTAGTGTCCAACCTTGTGAATTGTTGGAAAGCAATTTCAATTTTTTTGTCAGGTTCTGTGTCGCGAAATACTATTCAACCCAGAAACCGGCCGACCTTTGTGGCAGCCACAGACGGGGACCCTGGAAGATTTCCAAAGATACCACGGGATGGATCCGGAAACTGCTGCCAAACAGATGGCGGCCATGCAAGAGTTCAAAAGACTTGTGGCACTGGAATATGATCTCGATGTAAGTTCATTGAAATAATCTCGCTTGATGATTCCTAGTAAAGTATGATAACATTCCAAAGTGAGAGGAATATCAATTAGTTTCAGGTGTGACTGTAGGTGTTGACAAAAACACAATAAGTATATACCGGGAATTTTTTTTTACTGGGTTGTAGATTGTTCCCGAGGAGCAGTCTGAGTTGATAGACGACATGATATTCACCTTGGAAAACACAGAACTGATGATAGAGCAGTTCAAACGTATCCACGGTCGCAGAGTTAAGAGGAAGATGGCGAACTTCATGTTTTCACCATCGCGAAAGTGGTCGTTCCCTATTAAGTACGATTTCGACGGGACACACAGTGAGTGGTTCCTACATATAATCGTGAATCAATGGGATGAAAGTATATCGTGCAGAAGCAGAAAATCAGATTTCAAATGTAACGATTATAGACGGACGACAGGGATTCAAAATGATACATTAACCGACTTTTAGGAATCGGTCCCCTCCCTACTGCACTCGGAGGCAGTCAAATACTGACTGACAGCTTACGTCAAGAGTACAAGAATACTCATACACTTTGCCTTTTGCAAAGCACATGCGAGCCACGAACCCTGGTCAGTCAGAAAAGCCTGACCAATCAGATTCCCCAGAACTAGGACAGTCATGTGAGCGACCTTGACGGACGAATACCTGACAGCTGGTTCAGTAGTTTTGCCGTGGAAAATTGTGAAGAAAAAATGTGTATTGGATTTTTAAGGTAGAGAGATGAGCTTTTTTGGGCAGTAGGCTGATATTCTACGTTTTCCATTTAGTTAGTACCATATGATAATCCAATGATAGTTGAAATAGCTTGAATACAGGAGCAGAATATAGGGGGCGAGTTCGGCACCTCATTCCTTCAAATTTCTTCCGGAAATATTCCCTGGGTCACGTGCCTTGTTGGGTTTGCTTTTACGGGGAATAACACGAACGTGTTCCTCTCATATCTAAACCTTAGACCAATGGTTCGACAGCGATAACATGTAAGTTCTCACATTCGTTATGAAACTTGTGGATACCGAACTGAGAATACATGTAGAAGTTATTCAGATCGTTCACAATTGAGTTATTATCCGGAACGGTCTTTTGGTTGACCAGACGTGAATAAATTGACCTCCTAAAGCCTATGTCACACAGCCACTACGTACAATTTGCGCATATTCTACGTATGAAAATTAGTCATACGTGGATATATGTGGAAAAGTTGGGGTTTTTACCTGAGATTTTGACACATGTATCACAAATTAACCACGTTAAAACCACGGAACATCTCACAAGATTGAAGTCATCTAGGGACACACATCCATCTTTGATATCTTGCCTGAGCCACGTCTCGATGAAACATCGGGCTGTTGCTTCACATTATTCATTGTTTCCACCAAAAATGCTGCATTGATCTTTCGAGGTTACTGAAGGTCGAATTCAAGATCACCGCTGAGATCATTGCATATGAATTTCCATTTCGACATGTTCAATAAATTAACGAGATTACAGCCAGATCAAACTTTTCACCTAAAGTTATATTCCAACTCAGAATATTTGACAGACTTGGTTTCAAATTGAAATTCAAAGTATAAGTTGACTAAAAGTGCATTTCAAGATGACAAAATTGGAGCCAGATGGTACTATTCGCCATGATTATATTTCAACTCATATTATGTGCCAAACTTGGGTTCAAGTTGAAATTCAATGCAGATGTTGACCACAACTGCATTTCAAGATGACGAAAGTGACTATCGAGATGTTGAGAGACCATGGTACCATAGTGCACACGGGGGTAGGGCCAACCTGCGCCTAATGGGGAGCCCCAGAAAGCCAGGGTGGGGCGGATGGCAGAGCTGATCTCAATCCAGCACACCATCCCCGGCATTCCTTATGGAGGCTAACTTGTACTCAAAGCACATCGGCTCCAGAAGGTCATTGCATACCCTCCGAACCCAGAAATCGCTGGTAGACACAAATTATTTATACAGGAAAGCATGGACTAAAGCGACGCATGATAGGAGGAATCAACCAATCAGAAGACAGGAAAAACACCATGGGACATATCCACCATTAACAAAGCCCCAGCAATAACTATAGGCCTATCCTATCAGGAGGTGTCTCTTTGAGAGCGAAACATCACCTTCTGAGAAGCAAGAGATCAGAAGGATTTCTTGGTACTGTCTGATAAGGAGAACCATGCCCAACATGACGAAAACGCCAAGGTGTTCATCAGCATCAAACGTGGAGGGAATTTGACAGAGAACAAAAGCTCGGCACTAGATGAAGCGGCATTGCGAGATAGTCCAAGTCTGCGCATGCTTGGCCTGCGATCATTTCAACCAGCAAAAAGAACAGATTGCCCTGCATCTCAAGACGAATCTACAAGCACAAAGCGAAGGCCTCTGATCAGTCCATAAGATTCCCTACTGAATATTTTGAGAGAGACAGAGCCCAGGGAAGTCACCAAAGAAGGCCGCCAAGCCAAAAACAAAGGAACTGGAAGAAAACTAGAAGCCCGTCAGCTCAGTCAGAGTAAAGGGAATAGCATACAATGTATTATGAGAGGAGGAAGCCTTCGACCTCCACTTGACCGATTCATTTACGTTGAATTCAGATGGAGACATCGATCAATCATAGTGATTTCAGTGGACTGGAGGAAGACATGGACCAAGGCATGGCTAAGTTTGGGGGAACGGTCATCATATAACCGTTAACACCTTCACGGCTCATTCGTATCACCTCTGTGGTGTCTATTCCTAATGGGTTTGCTCGAGAGGACCTTTTGGTTCAAGGATCACACAGATACAATCAAGAGAAGACAGACTGTCGGAAAACGGTCAAAAACCGCTCTGACACCATAAGGGTCCATCACGCAGAGTCAGCCACCTTGCCATAATATCCACGACTTGTAAACACTGGACACAATAGACGCTTTCCAGGTGAAATTTTGTAGAATATTTCTCAAAAGGCTAGTTTGCAGACTAAGTTCATCTGGAGAACTAATCCAAATATGTCAAGCAACAATGTTGGTGCTCAGAAACTCACAGCTAGTGCATGATCGCACATAAATGTGTCCTTTTTGTAGGAAAAGGAGCTTCGAGTTATCGTGCGATGATCAATATACAAATTTCCCATTTAGAACGATCCCATGGAACGAGAAAGAGCATGTAAAAGGTTGTATAGAAATTATGATATATAGTAAATCACAGTTCCTGAAATGAGTAGGCCTAGAAAGTGACCTCAATGGCACTTTGAACAATGTCAAGTCCAGGTTAGAGGAGAAACAATGGGCGAAAATACCGAATTTTCCAATAGTGCAATGGAGCAATGACCGTGTTTTTTGTGTTACTCATTGTTAAGTATCGGTTCTAATCTCATTCGTCCTCCGTCACAAGACACGTAAACATCATTCATGTTATTGCGATGCTTGTATATTAATCATTCAGGTGCTGGCGATGAGGATACCATTAAAGAAGCGATAATGTCGTGGGAAGACGCGACGTGTCTCCGCTTTCAAGAACGGACGCCTACAGACCCGGACCATTACATCCTTTTCACGAATAGTGGAGGGTAATTATGCATTATGGCTTCAATATTAGGTTACCGTACCTGTTATTATTCAAAATTAGGTTCGATAACCTTTTGGCATGGCGTTGCGTCCATCGTCCGTCAAGCCCTCCGTTCGTCAGGTCGTCCATCCGCCTTGCCTTCTAGCCATCCATGTTCAGCAATTTGATGCTTTTTCTGCAAATGTATATTATATATTTCTATGATTTGGTCATAACGTTTTGATTGAATGTTTTTAAGATACCTATTGGTATGGCGTTGCGTCCGTCGTCAGCGTCATGGGCGAGTCGGCGCCCGTTCACATTTTTATCTCTACGGTCAAATCTTTCTGAATTTATTACTTAAAAATACCTAAAAATAGGGATATTTTTAATTTTTTTTTTGTTTTTCCCATTTTTTCCCCCAAGTAGTGGCCATTTTCGACGACAAATGGCCAATTTCTGACTTTAGCGGCCGTTTTCTCAAAATGTGTTAGTGTAACTTAGTATAAAGATTTTTTATCAGATAAGATTTCCCCCATAGACCTCTGTGATTTGTATAAGTTTCATTGACCTGGAATGGCCGGTCTGCGTGTGGCGGCCATTTTGATTTTTTTGACGGGAGCCAAATGATCCTTTCCCATGTTAAATTTTCCTGTGCTTTATAATGGGACACATTATTCTTAAAGTCATAGTAGCAAGGTACCATTATATGATTTTATTCCTGTTCACATAAAGGCATTGTTGGACATTTGGTGATGAAAAAGGTGTTCGCGTTAATTGGTAACTAATAACAGCGACATATAATGGAATATATTGAGCCAGTATTGCAATCGCCTTCTCCAGCCGATGAGAGAAATAGCTTCGGCAATTTCCGTAATCGTGACGTCAGATGAGGCAGAATGTGCTTTGATGGCTGGCCAAAAACGTAAAATATGTAATTTGTGGTTTGTGACGTCATTTGAGGCAGTACTGAAAGTACATGTAGCCAGCAAGGTAAACTGCATTTCGCATATTCATTCTCGTTGTGTATGTTTGACGATTCAAGTGAGCGGGTGAGATGGTTGGAATACGGCATTTCTTTTCTTGATATTTAGAATCAGTACTATCCATTCTCCCAGAAGGGAGGTTTGTTGAACTGCAAGATGTCCAGTATTTGTTGGTTTTTACGTGTTTTCTTTTGAATCTCATGTATTTTGGAGTGGTTTTCTATCTTTGAGCTGACCGCCCAAATTACGTGTTTTACGTTTTTGGCCAGCCATCAAAGCTCATTTTGCCTCAACTGACGTCACGATTACGGAAACTGCCGAAGCTATTTTTTGACATTAGAGCGTTGGGGGCAAAGCCCCCAACCCTCTACATGTCTATGTGCTGACTTTTTCATGGAGGTTTCATGCCAACCTATCGACGCCTGTTTTGGCATTTAAACGTTTAGAAACCTACTTCAAATGAGAATTTTCTTCGTCCTTGACATGAAATCTCTCGAATTGATGGTAAACTTTGAATATTCCACACATGTATAATGCATAAATCGATGTGTTAGGTTTGAGAAAATTACGCAAAATGCTGAGATTGTTTGGAAAACGTCAAAATGGCGGAGCCGATGGAAATTGACGTTCCCAGAATGCAAAGCAAATTTTACCGCAATGACGCGTATTTTGGAGCACACAATCTCCTGTGCAGCATCCATGTGAGCTTGCGTGTGCCGTGTGGCATTCCTCGGTCTTATGAAGCGAACACAACGATTCGTCTGCGATGCCACGGCTACATTTACCATAATTTGACGTATTTTATATGTCAAGGTGTTGGGTTTGCGAAGCCTTCGGAAAATCTGTTATATTTTAAACTGGTCTTTTCATTAGCCCAGTGGGCATATATGTTAATTATCATGATATCAGATGCAGATATTCCTCATAGTTTAGAATATTTTTAAGGATATTTCATTAAGGTTCAATACCATTTTAGCAGGAGTATCTGTTTCATTGAGTTCAAAATGAATGTTTACTTATTAGAAAAATATGAATGCAGTAGGCCTATGCTTTCATCATAATATACGGGAATGAATTGGAATCATTTAAGGGAGGATATCATTATGGTAGCATTTTTATTTGGAGGCGGGGGGGGGGGGGGGCGGGTTACGTTGAGTAGAATACATTCCGCTGTCTAGGGTGCTGATGGTGTGCTCGAGCTCTAATGTCGACACTCACAGTTAGCTGTATTTTCTTGTTTCATCGGCATGAGAAGGCGATTGCAATACTGGCTCAATATACTCGATTATATATGTCGCTGTTATTAATTACCAATTAACGCGAACATCTTTTTTATCACCAAATGTCCACAAATGCCTTTATCTGAACAGGAATAAAACCATAAAATGGTACCTTGCTACTATGACTTTAATATCTCACCTAATATTGAATTTAGAGATTAGGAATTAATTGTGGATATATTGGAAATGATATTATGCTGATTAATGTCATGACCTTAAAATTGACGCTGACCTCGTTTTCAAGGTCAAAGCACAAAATGACTGACATCTCGCTTATTATGGACTCTACAGCTTAGGAATCATTTGTGGACTTGGAGTGATATGTGCGGAGTATTCTAGTGACCATGAATTTGAGCTTTGATCTCATTTTCTAATTCATGGGACAGAATGGCTATTATCTAAAATATAAAATATATTGTTCGGCAACCTTTCTTAGCCCCTGGGCTAATTTTTTGCCTGTTTCATGAACTTTTTATTTGTTTGCCTAATGATGAGAGACAACACCAAACATAGCACCAAGGGTGCTGTAGCTTACCGGCGAACATGCTATTGAGCTTTAATATTGAAAGTATTGATCGAAGACACCAGATCCACCATATGTGATTCCCGATATGCCCCTGATGCAACCATAAAACCTACCTGTAATCCGTTTGTGTGCAGAGGCCAATTGCCATATTTTATTCACCACTCGAGGTCAACTGAGTTCAAGGTCACTGAAAGATCCGTCCTATATGGACCTCCTATACTAGTATGCCCATAATACAATCCTAAGCACTAATTCAAAAGCGTTTTGTCTGCAGAAGCCAATTCACACATTTCAAGTTAGATGTGACATTGAGACTTGAGGACAAGTTCAAGGCCACCGATAGATCCACCATATATGACTGTCAATATGCTCCTAATACATTCAAAAACTCATGATTGGCGTATGTACAGGTCAATCTACACATTTCAGCTCAGACGTGACCTTGAGGTGTACTACTCAATTCAATCAACATACATCTACATGCTCTATCTGCAAACGGTTTGTCCGCAGAGGTCATTTTACACATTGCAGGTTAGATGTTAGCATGAAACTTGGGATCAAGTTCAATGACGACACATGCAGTCATTGTTTATCCTGACCCGAATATCAAGTATCAAATCCAAGTGCCGGTTTTCTTGCTGTATAATTGCGCCAACCTCGAGGCATTCAAAGTTCACACAGAGAATGACTCATTTTCTCGCGCTCTTCCTTCACATCTGGCGAGGAACGGTGTACGGGGGAGTTTCTGGATTGACACTGATCAATCAGGGATGGAGACGAAGAAATGCTTCCCGTCGTTCATATTGTCACTGGCATATTATAACCAAGCATGTCTGTGATCTGTTTCATCTTGGCAACTCTGGCAATTACTTTCCTTTCAAGCTCTGGCGTACTTCTCAGTCAGTTGGGGATAATTATCACTCCCGCAGTCGACCCTGAACGTACACACACTTGTCATTTCACTGTAATCTGTTCTGCGTTCAAGTAACTCTCTTTTTCTGGACTCTCATGCACTATTTATCATGTTTATAGATTTGTGGAGAAAGATGGGTGTCTCGCACCTTTACTATAATCATGCCGTCCTCGTTCCGTGTCTTAAACATTTCACTTTTTTCATTAAGCTTTTGGGCATTGTGAACAGGGTTGATTGAATTGCTTTACAGAAGGCGATTCACTCGATTCACTGTCAATTTGCTGTGATATAACTATCATACTCACAGGGCTTTCGTCGTACAATACATTTTCATCAGATAACCAAGGTGCCAGAATACAATTATGGACGGGGTAGATGGGTTAATCTGGGCGACCATGGTCCGATAACATATTGGCATGGCCTTGTGTCCGTCATCAGTCCGTCTGTCCGTCGTCCATCGGTTCACAGTATGTATCGTATAAGATCCTGTGCGGTATTTATCCAGCGCAAGATTGACGAGCTCAGACGTGACCTTGAGGTGTACTACTCAATTCAATCAACATACATCTACATGTTCTATCTGCAAACGGTTTGTCCGCAGAGGTCATTTTACACATTGCAGGTTAGATGTTAGCATGAAACTTGGGATCAAGTTCAATGACGACACATGCAGTCATTGTTTATCCTGACCCGAATATCAAGTATCAAATCCAAGTGCCGGTTTTCTTGCTGTATAATTGCGCCAACCTCGAGGCATTCAAAGTTCACACAGAGAATGACTCATTTTCTCGCGCTCTTCCTTCACATCTGGCGAGGAACGGTGTACGGGGGAGTACCTGGATTGACACTGATCAATCAGGGATGGAGACGAAGAAATGCTTCCCGTCGTTCATATTGTCACTGGCATATTATAACCAAGCATGTCTGTGATCTGTTTCATCTTGGCAACTCTGGCAATTACTTTCCTTTCAAGCTCTGGCGTACTTCTCAGTCAGTTGGGGATAATTATCACTCCCGCAGTCGACCCTGAACGTACACACACTTGTCATTTCACTGTAATCTGTTCTGCGTTCAAGTAACTCTCTTTTTCTGGACTCTCATGCACTATTTATCATGTTTATAGATTTGTGGAGAAAGATGGGTGTCTCGCACCTTTACTATAATCATGCCGTCCTCGTTCCGTGTCTTAAACATTTCACTTTTTTCATTAAGCTTTTGGGCATTGTGAACAGGGTTGATTGAATTGCTTTACAGAAGGCGATTCACTCGATTCACTGTCAATTTGCTGTGATATAACTATCATACTCACAGGGCTTTCGTCGTACAATACATTTTCATCAGATAACCAAGGTGCCAGAATACAATTATGGACGGGGTAGATGGGTTAATCTGGGCGACCATGGTCCGATAACATATTGGCATGGCCTTGTGTCCGTCATCAGTCCGTCTGTCCGTCGTCCATCGGTTCACAGTATGTATCGTATAAGATCCTGTGCGGTATTTATCCAGCGCAAGATTGACGAGCTCAGACGTGACCTTGAGGTGTACTACTCAATTCAATCAACATACATCTACAGTACGAGTCACACAGAGGGTCACTACCCAGGCTAGCCTGTCTCAATGTCAGGCGAAGTCAGTGCTAGCATTACAACCTACCGATGCGCGCATCACGAATGCTCATTTGCACCACAGAAAACAAATGCTAAGCCAGGCTAGCCTCACTGCGCCACGGTCCATTTTGCGCATATATGAATGCGCGCCTGACGATCGGTGAATGCTCGCCAAGACAATGCTCGCCTGACGAACGGCGAATGCTCGCCTGGTGAATGCTCGCCTGACGATCGGCGAATGCTCGCCTTGTGAATGCTCGCCTGACATACGTACGGACGATCATCGAGTTACCCGGGCACGCCTTTCTCACTTCTCATTGTACAGCCAAACGATATGCGCAGTTTGTCTTAATTTATTCTGACATACTGTGAAACCAGGTTTTGGTTTGTGGACTGGTGAGATAATTCTTTGAGTCGCCAATAAACATATAATCATGATAATGGAGAAGTAATTTGTATCTTTATACATGGTATATTTAGTCGTGCTATTGATTGACTAATGATGTTTTTTCTTTGCAGGTGATGAAACCGATTTCATTTGGTATGAAGCTGAAAACTCTTCATTCATTACAAGGAGGGCATACGTGTACGATAAATTTTCCAAGAATTGTAGTGGTGTGGTTCAAAGGCATCTGTTCACAATTGAGTTGTACATCATATCAATTCCTGATAATTCTGTTCCATGCTTGTAAATTATTTAGAGTTATATTTATAAAGTATACATCGTATACACGTTTGTACATCGTATGCACGGTTGTATGCTGTTCGCTTTAGCGTGAATTAGTTGACCAAGTGATTGTAATTGTGCATTCTTGGATTGTATTTATTCATGGGGTGAGCCCTCAAGATAACCCACGAAAGTGCTCGCACTTATTTCCAGTAGGGTCCTGTGTTGTGTTGTGTGTGTCTTTGTCACAATTTCTATAGCGTCCTCAAGCAGATCCGGGTACATCTATCAGCTTCCCCATCACCGACGCTGAGAATCCCGGTGCAGCAACCATAATCCTCACCCAGCAAGTTTAATGTCCTGTTTGGGCTGAAGGACAACATATCAGGTGCTAAATTCGCCAAGGAGTGAGACCTGGGATCGAACCCGGGACCACTCCTTTGTGAGGCGAGAGCTCTACCATTGAGCAATTAACACACTTGTGTTGAAGTTTATTGTAAAAGCACAGTACAGAGACCTCATCTCGAATGGTTAAAGTAACTAGTAAGTGTGAACGTCCGTGAATGTTGAGGTAAGTATATTCCCAAGATATATAATTTAAATAATAATACAAAATACTAGTGTATATTATAGGATTATTCTACAATATGGGTTTGTGTGCCCCAAAAACACATATTGTGGAATAACCCTATTTATATACTAGTTGTAACATTATTCACTTCATTCCTTGTGTCACTCGCATAGTCTATGTTAGGCCTATAGACATGACAGATGTCCAACGAATTTCATGTGTTGTTGGATATATACCACAAATATCTTTTTAAAAGTTTTAATACAAAATATTCTTGCTTGTGGTCAGATATATCTCTGATAATTAAATAAGCTACAGTTCAAGCGTTATATAGTACCTGGTGCCAGTCCATGTTTTACACTATGTCAGGATTTCTTGCGCATGCGCAGTATCACGTATGCGATTACCGTATCGATTGTTTCCTCGAAGAATTATAACAATTCAACGTTCAAATTGCCCTAATTTTGCAAACCATTTTATATTTGCACTTTCAATACTTGCCATACACGTACCTTACCAATGTTATCCACAAAGATCTATCAAACAGGGAAGGGGTCCACGCCTTCAATGTTTACTTTAGACATCATCACAATCATATGAAAAGTCGATAAAAATTAATTCCTAGGGGTCTACACGCAACTCTAGCACTCCCTGTCCGACAAATAGCGGCCCCGTTTATTCCACTTTTCCAGATACTTTGTCTTGTATGTAAACTATCTGTGACTGTTACGATAATTCTTCAAGAAAATATTGTTGTTACTATTTGTGATCTTTGAAGTAACTGTCATGTGTTTAATTGTTTGGTGACTTGAAACGAGAACAATTGGATGCGTTCCTAAACTGCGACAGCTATGTGCATACATGTACATGCGTCGATTGTAATTCTGATTTCTTCTTCGAAGTCTTCATTAGTACATGTATTGCGGTGCGTCCAATCGACATACTGTTTTCAAATATGCAATTAACCCTTAGAAATTTGGCAGCAAGTCAAAAACTGTCAGTGTTAAATTAATACATTTGATTACTTGTCAGAAAGTGACAAGCAATGAACTTTTGTCACGCTCGATAATATGCCCGATAAACAAACAATCATCCTGATGAGGACAGCAAATAAATCTTCTTGTTAGAGGACACGAAAAACAACCAGAAAGACTCAGTCGTTTTTCTTGCAACCCGTCAACCAAGCTCGAACCTGAAGAAAAATGAAGCAAACATGTAGATTACATGTAGCTATAGCCTATAGAAACAGTGAAAATTATTTGTATAACATAATAATGAATACCAAAACAGAATTGTCATTCCAGATATATATTCACCTCTCTGCGCTTCACACTCACTTTTTTCCGTACGAATTTTTAATGGATTTTATCGCAGACCAATGCATGTTCACCAGAGATTCACAGTAACATGGACATGTACCAGATTAACAGTTACTCCCGTAGCATATGCGCACTGTTAACGGGCTAGCATTTTACGATGCTCGCATCCACACGAGGTGCACATTATATGAAATGCTGCGCATCTTTAACTGGCTAGCATTTTACGATGCTCGCATCCACACGAGGTGCACATTATATGAAATGCTGCGCATCTTTAACTGGCTAGCATTTTACAATGCTCGCATCAACACGAGGTGCGCATTGTGTAAAATGCTAGCATTGTGAAATGCCCAAAACGGACTCGGGCGCGCCTTACAGACGGTGGATGCGCGCCTAAATAATGCTCGCATTTTTCTGGCGCAGTCAGGCGAGCATCCGCATTGTATGTGCTAGCATTTCAATATGCTAAAAACGGACACTGGCGCAGCCAAGGCGCGCCAATCATTTAACAAGGCTAGCATACTAGTGACCTTCTGTGTGATTCGTACTGTACATGTTCTATCTGCAAACGGTTTGTCCGCAGAGGTCATTTTACACATTGCAGGTTAGATGTTAGCATGAAACTTGGGATCAAGTTCAATGACGACACATGCAGTCATTGTTTATCCTGACCCGAATATCAAGTATCAAATCCAAGTGCCGGTTTTCTTGCTGTATAATTGCGCCAACCTCGAGGCATTCAAAGTTCACACAGAGAATGACTCATTTTCTCGCGCTCTTCCTTCACATCTGGCGAGGAACGGTGTACGGGGGAGTACCTGGATTGACACTGATCAATCAGGGATGGAGACGAAGAAATGCTTCCCGTCGTTCATATTGTCACTGGCATATTATAACCAAGCATGTCTGTGATCTGTTTCATCTTGGCAACTCTGGCAATTACTTTCCTTTCAAGCTCTGGCGTACTTCTCAGTCAGTTGGGGATAATTATCACTCCCGCAGTCGACCCTGAACGTACACACACTTGTCATTTCACTGTAATCTGTTCTGCGTTCAAGTAACTCTCTTTTTCTGGACTCTCATGCACTATTTATCATGTTTATAGATTTGTGGAGAAAGATGGGTGTCTCGCACCTTTACTATAATCATGCCGTCCTCGTTCCGTGTCTTAAACATTTCACTTTTTTCATTAAGCTTTTGGGCATTGTGAACAGGGTTGATTGAATTGCTTTACTGAAGGCGATTCACTCGATTCACTGTCAATTTGCTGTGATATAACTATCATACTCACAGGGCTTTCGTCGTACAATACATTTTCATCAGATAACCAAGGTGCCAGAATACAATTATGGACGGGGTAGATGGGTTAATCTGGGCGACCATGGTCCGATAACATATTGGCATGGCCTTGTGTCCGTCATCAGTCCGTCTGTCCGTCGTCCATCGGTTCACAGTATGTATCGTATAAGATCCTGTGCGGTATTTATCCAGCGCGAGATTACGTAACAAACAAACTTCGATCGTCAACGACATTGCACAGAGGTGCTCGGATTTGCGTACAGCTCGGAATTAGGTCCCTAACCCGTATATGCTGAATATTCTTATGACCTTGGACTTGACCTTTAACTTTATTTTGAAGACCAGAGCACAAAATAGCTAATATCTCATTTATTATCAATATTACAACTTAATAATCAATTGTGAACATATAGGAAATGATATATGCTGGATACTGGTCATGAATTCGAATTAGACCTTTGACCTCATTTTCCAGGGCAGTGAACAAAATGCCTAATATCCCGCTTATTATCCACTTCATAGCTTACAATTTCATAGCGAACATATAGGGAATGATACATGCTGAATATTTTAGTAACCATGAATTTGACCTTTGACTCATTTTCTAGGTCAAAGAATAAAATGGTTAATATCTCACTCATTATCGACTTTACAACTTAGGAATCCATAGTGATAATATAGGAAATGATATAAATGTATGCTGAATATGGTGACCCTGAATTTGACCTTCGATCTCATTTTCTAGGTCAGAGAACAAAATGGGTAATATCTCCCTTTTTTGAACTTCACAGCTTAAGAATCAATTGCGAACATATAGGACAATATATATATATGGTGAATATTCTTATGACCTTGAATTGAACCTTGATTTCAAGATCAGAGCACAAAATAGCTAATATATCGCTTATTATCGACTTTAAAGCTTAGGATTCAATTGTGAACATATAGCAAGTGATATATGCTGAATATTCTCATGATCTGGAACTTGACGTTTGACCTCATTTTCAAGGTCAGAGCACAAGATAGCTGATATCTCGCTTATTATTGACTTTACAGCTTAGGAATCAATTGTGTACATATAGGAAATGATATATGCTGAATATTCTCATGACCTTGAATTGTACCTTATGGTCAAGGTCAGAGCACAAAATGGCTGATGTTTCGCCTATTATCGACTTACAGCTTAGTAATCCATAGTTAGAATATTGGAAATGATATATGCTGAATATTTTCGTTACCCTGAATTTGACCACTGACCTTAATTTCATGGTCATGGGTGAAAAATGACTAGTATCTAAAATATAGAACATATTGTCCGGTAATCTTTCCTATCCTTTTGGGCTAATTTTGCATGGTCAATGCACCATAATTGCTATATGACCAATGGTCATACGATCAAAATTCTCAAGGTCGATTACGTAAGAGTCATCAGCTGAAATCACCGATTCGATTCCGAGTAGTAGTAATTTCATAATCAATTTAAATCAATATTCAATAGAATATTGAACATAAAGTTTGTAGTGTGAATCTGAGAGAGATTCCGAAGTTTTGGAGCCCTGTATCAAGAATTTAGTTAGCAGTCGAGAATATGGTCAGAATAGAAAAATTGCAAGAACTCTACTTTTATTAATGATTATTTCTTCCGAGATTTTTGTAATTTTGATATATGACCATTGGTCGCATGACCATGGATCCCCGCTTATCGCCCAGGTCGGAAGTGCAAGGCTCACCAGCTTTAATATAAGAAACTAAATCTGAAAAAGCGAGGGTCTGCGATCTCCGAATGTCTCGTTCATGCTGTGTCCCCTCCCAAATGGCGTTCCGTCGAATTTTCTCTTGACATGATGAGAGTCATGCAAGCCTGATCCGCAACAGGACGCCTCTCCGCTTCATTTGCAACTAAGTGGCCTCGTTGAATCATAACTCGGTACCATATAGAAAATATTGCAAGAGGGATGTATTGTTTTTTATCTTTCCCTTATTTTTTCAAAACGTCGGCCGAGATCAACATAAAACTTTCAATTTTGGCCATTTCAATGTTCAAACGTCTTCTTCTTCGAGACCATTTGATGGAATCGTTTAAAGCATTGTATATCGATTGCAAACTGACATTCGCTGCAAAAAAAAAAAACTAATATCGGCGAACGATTAATGGATATATTTGGCAGAATTGGCTGTAGGGAAGAAATTGCCGAATCAAATCTTGCGTCAATTCGTGTTGCAAAAATAAAATGACCTCTACAGTGGGCGTGTGAGATGGTCAGTATCCGAACACAAATCGTTGTTTACCAGTTGTTTCTAGTGTACCCGCATGGACATGCAATTCTAGCCGCTATGAAGACTTGAAGGTCATTCATTGTCCCAAAATGTTTGAGCAGTTACCATGAAATAGCATGTTGTTGCCTAACATATCTGCTCACCCTGTCGATGCATAAATAACTGCAATATTATCATTCTGTCAAGTAATATTTCATAAACACCACAATAATATCCTAAATATCCTAAATACTGCAGCAGCCACAAATTTAATAGCTGCCAATATTATCTTGTCTTTTTACAGTATATACTTCAGCTGTGACCTTGAGTTTGATCTCTAAAGCTCCTGAAAAGTGAAATGGTCATTTTTAATCTACAACCAACACTGCTTTAAAATGAGGCCCTGACAAATCACACACACACAAACTTAAAGCCATTATATTCGCCATATAATGACATTGAAACCTCAAATGACCATTCATCTGAATAATTACTAACTTTGTCAATTTATCATTATCCGGTAACCTATCTTAGCCCTCAGGTTGATTTTTTTCTCTACGATTTGCATGGCGTTGCATCCCTCACATTTTTTCATGGTCTTTCGAACAAAAATACAAAATAAATCAAGAGGGAGGTATTGAAACATTTAAATAAAGTAATGGTGGCTGTTTGTTCGAATCTGATCGTCTTCTTCAAGACAACTTCATGAAATCTTTGGAGCTATGTATGTTAATACTATGGCAATGAATCAGTCCCACAAACTGATTGAATTTTTTTCCAATACTAGTATCTATAAAAATTCAAACAGTCGTCACTTATAGTTGGAGGAATGTCAAATATCTTCTCAACTGAAACCACTAAGTGAAATCTCTTGAAACTTTGCATTGAGTTATAATGGGATCAATATTCCTGGATATATACCGTGAAACTTCTGATAGACGCCCGCGCGTCTATTGATTTCAGTTACACTCTAGACCCGGCGACTATTAGAACCCGGCGTTTATTAGAATCCGACGTTTATTGATTTCAGTCATTGGCTGGACCCGGCGTTTATTGGAATTGGCGAGGCATGTGTTATGATAATATTATGACAAATCGGACGACAGTTTAGATTTTAAAAGCTGGAAATTCTCGACTGGGAATGATTCCACTGCCGGCCTAGTGTAATTTGACAGGATAGGTGTAAACTGATACACATGTACGCATCTATTATTGAAATTGAATCCCCAGTGGATTAGAAATGAGCGTCCTTTTTCTTGTACTTATTAGGATTAATGCTTATACGGGCGATAAATGGGGAAATATCTGATTTTTTTGGCCTTGAAAACCAACAAGTATTTGATAGAATTTATACTGTCAGCATACCCAGCTTATTTCCTGTGAAATGATTATACATCCGGGTCGGAATTAACGTCCTATTATGTCATTACATGGGATATGTATTTCCGAATATGTGGTAAAATGGGAAATGTATTGCCGATTTTTTAAAACATCTTTTTTGAAACCTGTTTTTTTTTTATCTATCCATCTAGAGTATCATGGTCTGTCATGGTCGATCACAGTTTTGGTCATCATATTCATAGTGGATCACAAAAGTCATCAAAAGTTTTTTGATGACTGAACGCCATGATCCTCATTCCTTTATCATGTTTATGGAATTTGAAGTATCTGAATACAATCCGGAACAAATATAAAGTATGCCTAATCAAATAATGTACTTTTCTCCCGTTAAATCATGGAGTTGCATAAGGTTTCCACAAGTAATCGAAAAAAAAACCGTTTTCACATCTGTGGTTGGATATATTCTGCACAATTTTGGATGGATTTTCTTTCACATCTTTGGGTAGAGATTCTTTCCACATTTGTGGATGATTGACAAAATTCGTTTTCACATTTATGGGCGTTTCTACACTTGTGCGTTCAACACAGGTGCATTCATTTATATTGCTGCTATCCAGTCACTGTTTTCATTCTACGATTTCCGAAAAGGTGCAGTTCCTACGTTGGCCAAATCTCGACCTCACCACAGGTGATACATTTGAATAGTGCAGCCGGGTGTCTCGCAAGGGTAGGTCGATGACGAGTTATTTGTATGGTACAAAATACACTGTTTATTATCCAGATATACCAAAATGATAATTAACATGACGACGAATGACGTATATGTAAATCATACAATGTACATAGATCAATTGCAAAATGTGTCCCTATTCCAGATAGGAACCCCGATACACGAGATAGGGCACGCCATTGGTTTCTATCACGAGCATTCCCGTCCCGACCGAGATATGTACGTCACAATCGTACCGGAAGTTATCGATCCCAACGCTACTGTCAACTTTATTTCTTTTGGATCAGACCACATCGACTCCCTGGGCGTGACTTACAACTACGGATCGGTCATGCATTATGGTCCAACGGTAGGTCTTCGTTGATTTGTCTACATTTTTATAATATATTCTACTAGGCATATCACCTCTATTTCTGCAAACTGAAAAATTAGGCCAAGCGTCAAAGATAGGTTGCTGGAGAATATATGTTTAATATTTTAGATGTTAGCCAGGTTACTGGTTGAATTGAAGGTCAAGAGAATATCCATCATATATAATATTAAGCATATATCATGTCCACAGTTGATTGCTAAGCTGTAACTTCAATAATCAGAGAGATATTAGCAATATTGTCCTGTGGCCTTGAGAAAGAAGGCAAAGGACAAATTCAAGGTCACCAATATATTCAGCATATATCATTTCCTGTATGTTCACCATGAATTCCTAAGCTGTAAAGTTGATAATAAGTGACATATTAGCCATTTTGTGCTCTGACGTTGAAAAGAAGGTCAAGGTCAAATTCAAGGTCATCAATATTCAGTGTATATCATTATCTATATTATCTTTATCATTATTTATGTCCACAATTGGTTTCCAAGCTATAAAGTCAATAGAGAAGCATGATATTAGCCATTTTGTCCTTTGACCTTGAAAATGATGCCAAAGGTCGAATTCAAGGTCATGAGAATATTTAGCATATAACATTTTCTATATGTTCGCAATTGATTCCTAAGCTGTAAAGTCGATATTAAGCGAGATAGTAGTCATTTTGTCCTGTGACCTGGAAATTTAGGTCAAAGGTCAAATTCGAGGTCACGAGAATATTCTATATCATTTCCTATAT
The DNA here is from genome assembly GCA_949152475.1 of Terebella lapidaria. Taxonomy (NCBI): domain Eukaryota; kingdom Metazoa; phylum Annelida; class Polychaeta; order Terebellida; family Terebellidae; genus Terebella; species Terebella lapidaria. The sequence continues at coordinate 55,252,976 of OX424555.1, read as the reverse complement.
GTTCATTATTGATTCCTAAGCTGTAAAATCGATAATAAGCGTGATATTAGCCATTTTGTCCTGTGACCTTGAAAATTAGTTCAAAGGTGAATTCAAGGTCACGATAATATTCAGAATATATAATTTCCTATATGTTCGCAGTTGATTCCTAAGCTGTAAAGTCGATGATAAGCGAGATATTATCCATTTTGTGCTCTTCACCTTGAAAATGAGGTCAGAGGTCAATTCAAGGTCACGAGAATATTCAGCATGTAGCATTTCCTATATGTCCACAATTGATTACTAAGCTGTAAAGTCGATAACAAGCGAGATATTAGCCATTTTGTCTTGTGACCTTGAAAATGATGTCAAAGGTCAAATTCAATGTCATCAGAATATTCGGCAGATATAATTTCCTATATGTCCACAATTGATTCCTAAGCTGTAAAGTCGATAATCAGCGAGATATAAACCATTTTGTGCTCTGACCTTGAAACTGAGGTCGGATGTTAAAATCAAGGTTACGAGAATATTCAGCATATATCATTTCCTATTGGTCCACAATTGATTCCTAGTCTCTATCTCAATATTAAGTGAGAGATTAGGCATAATGTGACCAATTATAAAGCATAGTAGAATTTAACTCAGGAAAGCCCCATTTGATCCGAGTTTGGGCCAAAATGGCCCACTTCGAGCGATTCAAGGGCAACGAAACTTACACAAATCACAGGAGTATATATGAGGAATGTTATACATCAGTAAGAAAAAAAACTACTGAACAGATTTTGAGAAAACGGCCATCAAATTCCAAAATTCGCAAAAAAATCGCCCCTAAACAAAAAAATAAAAATGTGGACGGCGACGACAACGACGGACGCAACCCCATGCCAATAGGTTTTCGGACCATAGGTTCGGTAACCTAAAAACAATAACATTTATTATATATAATATTCTCAGTTTTTCAGTATCAATGGCTCAGATACCATCATTGCGCGAGATGAAAGATACAGGTCATCCATGGGACAACGAGCGGGACTTTCCTTTCTTGATGTCGAATTGGCTAATCTAGCTTACTGTTCAGGTATGCAGATATCACTGGCTAGTAATTGCATGTACTTCGAAGTATGCCAATTAAAAAAAATTAGGCCAAGGGCCGAAGATAGGTTACCGGACAATGTTTAATATTTTAGATGTTAGCCAGGTCACTGGTTGAATTCAAGGTCAAGAGAATATTCATCATATATAACATTAAGCATATATCATGTCCACAGTTGATTGCAACGCTGTAAATTCAATAATCAGAGAGACATTAGCAATTTGTGCTGTGGCCTCGAAAATGAAGGGGCAAAGGTCAAATTCAAGGTCATCAAAATATTCAATGTATATCATTTTCTATATCATGTCCACAATTGATTCCCAAGCCATACATTCAATAGAGGAGCAAGATATGAGCCAGTTTGTCCTTGGACCTTGAAAATGAGGTCAGAGGTCAAATTCAAGGTCACGAGAATATTCAGCATATATCATTTCCTATATGTCCACAATTGATTCCTAAGCTGTAAAATCGATAATAAGTGAGATATTAGCCTGTTTGTCCTGTGACCTTGAAAATGAGGTCCAAGGTCAAATTCAAGGTCATGACAATAATCTGCATATATCATTTCCTATATGTTCATAATTGATTGCTAAGCTGTAAAGTCGATAACAAGCGAGATATTAGCCATTTTGTCCTGTGACCTTGAAAATGAGGTCGTAGGTCAAATTCAAGGTCATCAGAATATTCAGCATATATCATTTTCTATATGTCCACAATTGATTCCTAAGCTGTAGAGTCGATAATAAGCGAGATATAAGCCATTTTGTGCTCTGACCTTGAAACTGAGGTCAGAGGTCAAATTCAAGGTCATGAGAATATTCAGCATATATCATTTCCTATATGTCCACAATTGATTCCTAGTCTCTAATCTCAATATCAAGTGAGATATTAGGCATAATGTGTCCCATTATAAAGCATAGGATAATTTAACATGGGAAAGTCCCATTTGGGCCGAGTTTAGGCCAAAATGGCCCACTTCGAGCGATTCAAGCGCAACGAAATTTATAGACATCATAGGAGTACATATGAGGAGTCTTATGTATCAAAAAGAAAAAAAGTTACTGAACAGATTTTGAGAAAATGGCCGCCAAAGTCCAAAATCAGGCATTTTTCGTCGAAAACGGCCGCCATTTTGAAAAAAATGCGAAAATCAAAAAACTAAAAAATACCTCCTTCTTGAATTATTTTTAAGTGTTTTTGTGCAAAATTTCAGAAAAATTCGCCCGTAAACAAAAAAGATAAAAATGTGGACGACGACGACGACGACGGACGACGACGACGACGGACGACGGACGCAACGCCACGCCAATAGGTTATCGGACCATAGGTCCGGTAACCTAAAAACAAAACAACAAAAACAACTTCGTGTTCGTGTATCGATGACGTGTTATACTGTATATCGTTATCTATGTACAGTTGTACATAATACTGGATAAGTTCTTGGTTATCATGGTTATTCTCTCTATCGTGATATAGATGTGTGTTCGGGCTCCATGCTGAATTGTCTACACGGTGGTTACCCTGACCCAAACGACTGCACTAGGTGTATTTGCCCTATAGAATGGACCGGTGTCACTTGCGATGACATGCCTGGTGAGAAAAACAAATAGCTTTTAGGCCGTTGTTCGATAAACTATCGACTTGGCGCTGCGTCCGCAGTCCGTTGTTGTCTCCAGTCTACACAATGAGTCTTGTCTAAACTTATTTTTTAAACTCTCTGGAACTCTGGCCAGACATTGCAAAAAGTATAGTCCAAACGAAAAAGGTTTTTATTCGAAATGGCGGATGTAAATTTTGGTTTGGCGACCATCTTCTTGAAATATGTTTTATAGTGTTAATGATTATGATAACAACTTGAAAACATCAAGTACAAATTCACAAACATAGTGGCACAATTTGAAATTTAATTTTGAGTATTCAATGTCATATCTGATCAACTTCAATGTTTCCAGTGAATGCAGTAAAAATTGAATGACGCTTTTTTGAACGGGGAATGGACTAGTTCACCTAATTTTCCCGCCATGAACTGATCTTCGGAAATCTCTAGTTTCAAACGGACCAAACATTGCTGCGCGCGTTGCCCGAGGCAACAAGTGTAACCACATAGGGAAAAATACAAAGTGCAAGTACGTGCGGGAATCAGTAGACTCACTGACGTGGTCATAAGTTTCGTGCGGGATATTTGTCGGTTGAAAAGTGCAATGTCATGCGAGCCGGCGATTATTTTCAATAAACTCATCTGAACTTGAGATATAACAACTGAATGATGTGTAGACTGTCTATTCGTGGTTTACACAGTCATAACGGCTGAGAATTTGAAAGGTGTGGTGGGTACTCGATGCAAATGAAATCGAAGTGATTACCGTTGTTGACACTTTCGGTTCAAAATCTGCGCGCAGCAGTCATTGGTCGGCTGCCTGATCCTTTCGGGAACGCTCGGTAGAATTTGGCGGGAAATTCTATGAACTAGTCCATTGCCCGGGCAAGTAGCCTAGCGGGCGAAAATTTCTTAATGGTAGATCTGGCATAGCTATTGAAAGGCATACAAAATATAAATGGTATATGCTTAGACTAAGTTTGTTAACAGTAGTTTAAACTATTAAAATTAATAACAGTGACAACGTTATTTGCTTTGACTTGCATTTTAGCATGTGGTAACACCACACTCGGCTCCGCCATTTGTGATAATGTTAATGCTTCGGGTAGTCTCATGTATTGTAGCTTGCAGAGCAACAGTGCACTATTTGTATAATATTTCAAAGATTCGCAATTGCATGACACATACATCAACATGCAGAAGGTTTTGATTAATTGACTCAAAGTTGAGTCGACATTAAAACTAAAAACCTCTCTCGTTCGAATAAAGTTCGAAACTGTAATACTTATTTACATATCAGTGCATACTAGAACACAAGGCGTTACAGTCGTGATAAAATGTTCCTCCATGTCTCATTTTAGGCCATGAAATTAATTTTCTTTTTCCCGTCCCCGCCCGCCTGTGTGCAAAAGCAGCCTCCCGGATTTTTTTATTTGCAATATCCAATTAACAAAATGAAAAGTGTTCCCGTCCTATTTTGATTATAGTGAATGATCGAAACACTGAATCACAGCATGCAACTTAGGTATATATTTACATTAATTTTTTTCACTCACCGCCAAATGAGACAAAGACGATACCAGCTTCAAAAAATTCTATTCCATGTGGTTACATGTATATACTGTACATATTCAATGCAATTGTGATCACGAATTGATTTACTATCTACTCAATGTATACTCAATCGGTGTACTAACCGATAGAACGGTTTTCCACAATTGATCATCATTGAAACAACGTGTTATCAACTGACGGTATTGGTAATAATAGTAGGATGATGACACACCGGTGGTGCCAAGGTGCCCAAGGGCTTTCAAGCCCAAATAAATCAAAGCCTTTAGATATGAAATCATTAAAATCATGTGTTACATATGTTTTCCGTTCTAAAGGCCTGATTTATTTCGGCTTGAATGTGCTTGAATAAATCAAGCCTCTAGAAATGAAATCATTACAGTCATGTGTTACACATGATATCAATTCTGAAGGCTTGATTTATTTGGGTTTCAATGCCCCTGCGCACGAGTGTTTTTTTCAAATTTATTTTCATACGTGTGGAATGTCGTCCCTCCAAAAATTATCATAAGCTGAGGACGGTATTTTATGCAAAATAAAAAAAAATGAAAATTAAAAAATAAAAAGTCCCTCCCTACCCAACTTTGAAAAAATCGGAGGACGAGAGACAGAAAATCAATTTTTTAGGCCTTATTCATTTTACAAGCCTTCCACCAATAAACTGAAATTTCATGTACAAAACAACTTGAGTTATGACGGGCAATCGCTGTGGAATTAGCCACTAAGAGATAATCGCTCTGCTCCTATACCCTATTTAGACGCACTTGTTTTGGGATGTATTCCCCCTTTTATCTTCCTATGTCAGTCGGTTGTCATCTTGATCAAGAACTTCTTCTGACCACGTTTTCATCAGATACCGGATCAGATTATAGCGGCTTAGATTTTGTTGAACCAAAATTAAGTGCTATAACAGTTTTGGTGATCGACGCCCTGTAAAGGTCGTTGCCCAAAGGACCAACCGATGTAAAGTAATTTTTGGATCTCAGGTTTTCGCCCTAAAAATGTGGGGCGAGAACGCGAAAACGTATGGTGTACGATGGCAGCCATTTTTGGATCTCGTGTTTTCGCTTCGTGAGGGGTGTTGCAGGGGTACTGATAGACGGATTAAAATCAGATTTTTTATATTATACACGATTTTATAGGGCGTCAAATATATTTAGTGGCCTGACATCAATGATTATCGGGCCGTGGAGGGACACTAAAATGTAAGGTATAATACCATATAAAATCATGCATAATATAAATAATATCACTCAGTTCAGTCTCTCTCAAAAGCCCAAAAACAAATATTGCCATTATTAATAGTTGCATTCCATTTGGAGACATTTCAGACATTTGTTCTTTATCAGTCAGCCATGTCTGACGGATAATCATTGCCGACTCGTCAGGACAGATATACAGTATTCAGTGCACACGATGGCGAGAGCGCGAGAACACGAAGCGAGAACACGAAATCACGAAGCGAGAAGACGAAAACACGAAGCGAAAGGACGAGATTCAGTTTCGAGTTTTCGCTTCTTGCTTTCGGGTTTTAGCTTCGTAGTTTCGTTTTTTCGCTTCGTACTTTCGCGTTTTCGCTTCGTGTTTTCGCGTTCTCGCCCTACATATTAAGGCGAAAACACGAGATCCAAAAATGACCGCCGTCGTACACCATAGATATACAGCATTCTGTGCACACGACAGCGACCATTTTGGGATCTCGGGTTTCCGCCTATAAAAATGGACGAGAACGCGAAAACATGAAGCGAAAACACGAAATCACGAAGCGAAAAGACGAAAACACGAAGTGAAATAGATGAGATTCAGTTTCGAGTTTTCGGGTTTTCACTTCGTAGTTACGCATTCTCGCCGATTTTTCATAGGCCGCCGTCGTCCACCATAAAAAATCCACACATGAAGTAATCACGTACACATGTATGGTAAAGCCGTGTTAATTTTTTTCTTTGTTTCCTGTCAGCGGGCGGGTGAAAATAGCAATTATTCAATTATCCTTTTTGTCTTTTTTCCCCTCAAAAATGATGTTTTTCTAGCCCCCAAAAACACAGAACTTCGTGAAGGATAGTAAATGGTTCCCATTTTGTTGTTTCTCTCTCTGTTATTATCAATAAAGTATTTAATAGCTTAGCAAATGGTCAAATGCCATTTTTTTTACATTTTTGGCATGAGTTACTTTGTGAGAAAAGATGGTATCGTGATGATAAACGTCTGTGTTTTTTTTCTGTGTTTGTTTTTTTTTCCTGGCTGGCGGGTATATTTCGAAAAAAAAAGTTGACGGGAAACGAAGGAAAAACACAACATGGCCTTTTGGTACGATACTTCTAAATCCTTCTTCATTTCTTACTTTCATACAATTAGGTACAACGCTTACCCACTTGGGTAATGTTTGTTTATGGCTTCTTATCAAGCATATTCGACAAAGCAAGTTTAGTTATTACCTCAAGATGAAACTACATGGCATATGACGATTTTGAGTCTTGGATTACCTAGTTGTAGCGTGGTGTGCGCGAGTAGTGACACCACGGTTATGATGCTGCAGTGTGGGCGGATTTATAAGACATTCGGTGACACTCCAGTAATGGGGTATACCTCTTTATCGTGGGGTCGCCGAACTTTACATAGTTAACGTAGACAGATTCTATAACCCGATGTTTGCTTACAACCTAGGCTTGTAAGCAAACATCCATAATGCAAACCATTATGGATTATGGTTGATCCATAATGCAAACCATTGTAAAGATCGATGGTCAAAGATGCATTGTAGTTTTGAAAACGCTTAATGATTTTTTTATATATACTTTTTATATACGTTGTTAAATGGCTTGGACAATTTTGTGTTAACAAATTTCCACCATATTGAAAAACGGACATATTTTCCATGAATAATATTAATAGCGTTTTAAAATGAAACAATAATGGAGCCGCTATAAGGTGACGAGAAACTGAACGAATTGCCGGTGAACTATAAACCATAACATGTTTTCATGTGTCATCTCATTTTTCATTGCAACATGTTTTCATTTATCACAGTCATTGTAACCAACCTATATTTGTTTATTCAGGATGCGGTACCGAATTAAACATCGGGTTCTGTTACACGGTCCAACAGATGCTAACAGGAATAACATGTGCGTGGACAATACAGGTCAGTTTAAGGGAAACTACAGACAGTCACATTTACAGGTCGGGTCAGAGCAAAATTCAGGTTCAATTCAGGCATAGTGCAATTTGTTTCTGTTACAAAAACAAACAGATAACCGGTCAATTCGATGAGTTCAATGCACTCCCACTCGCCCATGACATCCAACGATTCGTCAGAGTTTTCCAATGCTCAATTGTACAATAGATAATCGAACGTCTTATAAGTACTCTGGTCTCCCAGTCAACCTCTTCAATTGTCTGTATTATTTGCATTATTTGGCAGAATATATTCTTTCTAGTTACCAAATCTTTTAAGGTCCGAATCGGATAAGCTTTTGTCGTCAGTTGGCATCCGACGTCCATCCGTTGCTGTCGACGGAGTCGTTGTCAAACCCTGTGAAGCATCTGTTTGATGACTATTGATTTGATATGATTAATGGACCCATTTCTCTATAACAATTTTTCGGTCCGATAACCTATTGGCATGACGTCATAGCCATGACGTCATAGCCGTCTGTCTGGCCGTCCGTCCGTCAACAACTGTTGTTATCTTTAAAGTTTATGATCGAATCTTCCTGAAGATTCAGTCGATTGTTTCTGAAAATAATTCGCTTTTTTTCGAAATGGCGCCATTCTAGAGTGAAAACCGTCAATTTCGGACTTTGGCGGCCATTTTCTTGGAAACTTTCGAACCGGAATCGAGATTTCTGTTTCAAAAGATTCCCCTCATAAAGCTCTGTGGAGTGTAAAATTTTCATTGCCCTTGAATCGCTGGTTTAAGGCAGCCATTTTGATTTCTGGACAGGTCGGCGAAAAAATATTGTCCCAAATCAAGTCACTATTCGTGTTGAGCCATTTCCAGCCAAAAAAAAATTTCTCTTTTGAATTTTCTCTTGGACATTTCGGCACTTTTTTCCTTCATTATGGGGACTGTCACAACTATTCTCATAGAATGCTTGGAGATAGGACTTAGATATTGGCAGTTTCAAACGGGAAATCACATGTGCTGATTTGTGTGATGATTTTGAATTTGATCTTCTATGACCTTGAAAGATCAAAACAGCTATTTTGGGGTAAAAATGGCAAATTTGCACTTTGTCTTGTCTTTTTCAAAAATGGCTGCTATTTCAGACGGAAAACGGCCAATTTTGAATTAGAAGGCGATTTTCTCTAAACGTGTGTGATCAGTTTCGAGATTTCGGTTTCGAAAGATTCCCCTAATGTACCTTTGTGACGTGTATAATTTTTGGGAGCTGTAAAGAAAAATCTCCTGGAACACTTTTTCAAAATACACGTATAGCTTGAATGTTGGCACATTCAAAAAGGAAGTTATATAATGTCGATTTGAGTAATGGCCTTGAAATTGACAAAGGCCAAAACGGTAATTTTCGTCGACAAAAATTTCCAGTTCAGATTTTGACAGCTCACCCCGTAAATTTCCCGGCTAACCTTTGCCCTTGAGCTAATATTTTTCTTTGGTTCGATTTCATTCATTTTTGAAAGTATCAACAATACATGATCAATTGCATATGCTGAGTATTCTAATGGCTCCAGGACATTTCCTTGAGCCTATAACTGTCCCAGGTCCAGTGAGCATAGAGTACTTCTTTTCAGAGATCATTTCTTTTCAATATGGTTGCCTCTGAACATTGTTTTTACAAAACTTTCGAGTCTGCAAGAACAAGAGTCCATGTGTAGCTTTATCGAGTCATAATTGGAGGTAAAAATCATGTCATGCAACGTCGTCATGGAGATGTGAGCATGCCTGACTGTAGAAATATACGGTGTATACTTTATACTGGGAGTGTAGTGCATGTGTAAATTGGCTTTTACAGACAAAATGAAGTACTCAAGGAGAGAGACCATTGAATACACATGAGGGACTAAATTTAGAAAATTACGATACCTGAGCATTTTAATAAAAGATAAAACATGTAGAAACTATAAAACACCATATCAGGACAATATTACAGAAAGAATGAAACATAACACTGAGACGTGTAGACCTGTCGGTTTCGAAGAGGGATATCTTTTTAGTTTTGGAATTTTCACACTTTTTTCAAATGTTGGGCTTCGTGGACTAGTCTCGCACGAACTGTCTGATCAGATCTGAGATTCTTCTTTCAAATGAAACCCCTCATATAACTCTTTGACGTGAATAAGTTTCGTTGCCTTTGAATAGCCGGTCTTCATGTGACAGCCATTTTGATTTTTTCCCCTTGTTGAATAGCTTTATAATGGGACACATTATGCCTAATATCTCACTCAATATTGATATTAGAGATCAAGAAATCAATTGTGGACATAATATAATGCTGAATATTCACGCGAGTTTGAACTTGATTTTGGCCTAATTTTCAAGGTCACAGGACAAAACGGCTAGTACCTCGTTTCTTAGCTTGGGAATCGATTGTGGACATATAGGAAAAGATATACGCCAAATATTCTGAAGACTTTGACTATGACCTATGACCTCATGTTCACGGCCACAGCACAAAATGGCTAAATCTCGCTCATCATCGACTTTAAAACTTAGTAATAAATTGTGCACATGTAGGAAATGATATATGTTGAATATTCCCATGATCTTGAGCTTGACCTTTGACTTTGTTTTCACGGTCAGCGCACAAAATAGCTAACACCTTCGGTCCGATGTCCTATTGTCAGAACGTTACGTCCATCGTCCGCCATAAATCCGTCGTCGTCCACATTTTATGTCGCCGCTCCTTTGGTCCGATAATCTATTGCAATGGAATAGCGTGTGTCGTCTATTCGTCCATTCTTCGCATTTCAAGAAAGAACTTTAATTTGTAAAGCAGTAACTTTTTCATTGTAAAGAAGGTGTGTGTAATGGTACTCCTTGAATGCTTCGAGATAGGGCTTAGCTAGAGGGGCATTCAAATGGGAAGTCACTTATGCCGATTTCGTACTGACCTTGTATTCTACCTTCAATGACTTTAGAATGTCGAAACGTATTGCGTCTGTCTTCCGTGTCCTTTGGAGCAAGCTTGAACATGCTGCACAATCACATGTGAAACTCAGACAGGGACTGGGTAAGGATGTATCTGCGATCACACCGAAACAGGCAGAACGTCCAGCTAAATTGATTATATCTTGTCATTATTTCAATTACATCTCTTTTGTTCTTGACTTAGGCGTCACCTGGTAGAAGCGTGGAATGGACAATTACATGGTCATTGAATATCATACGTGAAGGCTCCGGTGCATGTGTTGATTACCTTGAAGTGAGGTCTGCGAATGAAGAACAAGGAGAACGGTGAATATATTTTCGATATGTACAAAATTTGTTTCTCAGCTTACCCTCCTATTGTCTTCCTTTCGACATATACGTGTTTCTGGCCTAATGAATTTTCCTAGGATATTACCACAATATCACTTGAGTTACTACACTCCATGAGCTATTGTTGTGGGTTTTCATTCATCCGTAGTTTGTTTGTGTAGTCTACATGGTGCTTTACCATTTTACGCTTGAATGTGGGAAACATTTTATTCGTTGGTCGTTGTTTCTTCACGTAGGAAGTATATTGTTAACATTCCTTTTATTTTGTCGCTGACAACAACTCCGATTATATTCATGAAAAGTTTTCTGTTTACTTTTTTCGATGGCCCATTCCCGATCATTTGTTATGTGACCTAAGGTCGTACCACCAAAATTCCATATTATTGCCCAAGGTCGTAAATGTAAAGTTCATCAGCTGAAATCAATGATTTGTGATATTTCAAGTAGTTTTAATTCCAACAACACTGACGATAATCAGACGAGTATTGAACATAAATGAAATATAAACATCTATCAACATCTGTCATAATTTATGCACTATATAGGTCTCAGAAGGCTTGCGAATTTTGGGAGGTCAACGTTCGAATTCAGAAAATGGTCGAGAATGAGATCAAGATTGATAAATCACAATAACTACGTTTAAAAATGAATATTTTTTTCCATATGGTTTGTGTATTTTTCTGTGGTCTGCACCCTTTGATATCTATAGGGCGGGGTTTAGGCGGGTGTCTAGTTTAGTTTCTAATCGGTGGAGCCTACATCATGTATCATCTCACAAGGGGGGAAAATACATCCCCAATTCGAAAATATACATGCTAAAATGCGCGGCTGCTGAACAGCACAAAAACATACAAATTCAGAAATGTTGGGGTATAACGTTATGATATTTAAATGTTGATGAACGCAAAATTTACTTAATGCTTTGAATAGAAGTGACATCGATTTTAGGGGGGGGGGGGGGTTGCGCTCATCGGTTTGGATGAAATACGCAATTCCTTATACATGTAATATGAATATGAAATTTTAATATTCTAATTTTGTTAGGGGTGAGAGTATGGGAACAAGCGCATCGCATTTAACATAGTCCGCTACAAAGAGTGAGGTAACGGAGAGTCAACATTTAAGAGCTATTTCTTGAATATTATCTCTTGAAAATTACCTATTTTATAGAGTAACTGATCAGCATCCTAATACTGTAAAGAAAATAGGGGGTTACCGTGCGGGTTTCTTAGACATATTCGATCAAAATCACAAACATTTACCTAAAATGACATAAATTATGGCATTTTCATGGCATTTTTTGTTTTGTCCATATTCCCATCGTGCATTGTGTTTTATACGCGAACGGATACGGTGACCCTCTATTTTCTTTTCAGTTTTAGGATGCGGATCATTTACTCTATGAATTATGTTATTTTGAAGCTCTAGATTATATTGATAGAGTTATTTATTTTTAAAAACTTTTTGACCCTCTCCCCTCATTGTTTGGAGCGGACTACCTTTAGTCCGTCTCCTTGTTTAGCTGTCTCCCTGTCTGTTTGTTTGTCTGTCCGGATATTTGACCTGGAGAGAAAATGATCCGATCGTTCTGAAAATTGGGGGGATGATTTGGGATCCCGTGGCTCGATCCTCTAAGATTTCGGAATAAATCGGGTGAGAATAATTTTATGTGGCAACGTATCACGTGAAAAAGTTATTTATGGTCATAACTTCTGAACAATTCATTGAACAGACTTCAAACTTGTTTCATAATGTAGGGCAATAGCTTTTTGACCCGCATCAAGGTCATTTACAAATCTTTGAACACCATATTGAGTTGTATATCTTTGGAAAGGTCTAGAGCCCATGACTCTGCTGTCACAATGACGTCATAAGTGTGGAGTTTCCAACATTTCAAAACGCCATAACTCTGTCAAAACTGCATAAAATTCCTTCAAATTAGATGTGTATCTTACATGCCATGAACTCAATGGGATGACCTATCACTCTCACACGTCATGGTTACAAATACTGAAAATCCATAAAACACATTTTCATCAATAACTCCTTGTCAAAATGAGGTAGATGTGACTGGACCTTAAAATCCAACCGGAGGTGTGGTCCTTTGTTTGAAGGTCCATTCTCAGTAGGGAATGGAGAGTCGTTGAGTTCTTGGATTTGAACAATAGGTGTTGGATAGTTTGTTGTGAGTGTTAGAGCGATATGTTTGTGGTATTGGAGCTCAGACCGAACTGAGAAATATGAGCTCTGAGGAACAGGGGGTTATTCAACATGGTCGAGGGTGGCAGCCCGAGAATAATGTTGAATAACTCCCTGGGCCCATATCCTGCGGCTTCAATATTCAATAAGGATTAAAAAGGTGACAGACGGATTAAATGGCCTTCATTGGCCCAAGTAGCGCAACTTACTCCACTGATACTACTCACCCACTGAATGTTTACCATAATTAATCCGTCTGGCACTTTTTTTATTCTTCGATGAATTTAGAACAAAGAGTAACCTGAGCTACATGGGCCCATTCATTTATTGGACGAGTAGTATTAAGGCGCAGCGTATGATACTTGGGCCACTCCGTGTTACTCCAGGGGTTTCTCTATTTTAAACCATACAGAAAACTACTCAGCCGTGACCGGCAGGTGTTTAACCAACATACTACATTGATTAAACACCTGCAAGAACAATGCAAGTATGGTTTAAGATGCAGTGAGACCCACCATCTTGGAAGCCATTTTTTGCTCAGGGCAGAACCGCACCAAAAAGGAGTCATTTGTTATGAATTATTGAGTAATACTAGGTCTAAAATTTCAGGTTGTGGTAGCAGATTAGTCAGTTCTCAACATTTAAAAAATATGTTGGTAACCCATGTTGGTCTGGATCCATCCGGATCAAAACCCAATTTTACGCGTAGCGGTTCTCAAACTGAGTGAAGACAGGTCCCTAGGGACCTCAGTGTTTAGAAAGTTATATCTGTGTAATATTCGAGCCGAGCCTTACATTTTTGACTTTCTCTATAGGTACGTGAGAAATTGTCATCGTTCTCACTGCATTTTCAAGAAAACCGCCATTTTTCATTTTCAGCACGTTTTGGGGGCAACATTGCTGTAACAAATCTGCATTGAAATAGGCGACAATGCATAGTTTGTGGCACTTACTATTAATCCTTGGGATGTATTCTTCATCTGTACATATCCATTACAACAGTTGTTCCGTTATTTTGTTCTAAAAACACAATCCAAATGATAACATTTCAAAACAGTTTTGGCAAAACGGCATGTTTGTATTCCTAAATCACGTGATCAAGATGATACGTCATTGTATCATTACACATCCCAACAGCTGATCGGTGCCTCATTATAACAGGAATAATAATAGTATTATAATCGACTTTTCGAGCTGTAATGGAGATGCTCTAAGTAAATTCAAGTAATACACAGATAAATAACATTTCTTCAATGCCACAATACCGAATAATCTGGGACTATTTGCATTGCTGCCGCACACGTAATTGGGCAACGAATGACTCAGGACTTCTATTCGCCAGATGGCGCATTGAATGTTTCCAGGAATTTCCCAAACAACAAAAAAGTTTTGAGGCACTGTCGTCAATCAAAACACTTGAGCTAGTCCAAAATGACTGATTTAGATACAGGAATGTTATACGCCAATGAGTTACAACGATCCAACAACTGTCAACATCTGCAGGTGAATATATCACGTACGCAACCCATTCCAAGACACATGTGCTTTGCCCTTCAATCCGACTCGGAACCGATCGGAAGTAAACATTTGTCACAAAAATCACATGCAAGCCCATGTGCATCAACAGCTGACCAGCATGTAAACAACACTGATATGCGGGTCACGTGTGTGGTTAACCCTATCATTTGCCATGTCCGGCACATGGGAAGGTCCGATGCCAGCCATTTGTAGAATTTGGTCTGTCAACTCAGGGACATGCACACATTTTGGCCAGTGCAACAGGTTAGTATTTGTTTATTTTTATACCAACAAACAGTGTTTGTTTATTATTGATACTGATTAGGACAGGCGGTCTGTTTACACAGAAAAGCACAGGAACTGAATAATGAACATGTTGTTGATAATTTAAATTGCCGGTACCATACAAAATATGTGTAGACCATCTACTGGTACTAGTATGTCTTAAATTTATTTCCAGAACTAGTACTTAGGGATCATTCGTTGATGCATCCAAAATTGCTATTATTCGGTTCATATTTCACTATTTGAACATTCGTTATGGACAAAAAATTGCCCCGAAATGTGTCATGAAATATTGACATTAAACTACAACAGCTTCATCGACTCCATGGAAAATGCTGTAGAAATAACTGTACTTCTCGTTATATCGATACTTAGTTCCTACAACATAGTACCAGCATAGAAAACAGCCAAAACTTTCTAACTAATTATTTAATATCACAGACGAGTACCTGTTCGGTTTGTTTCCCATGACACGAATAATTGGTTCCTACTTCAGTCATTCCGCCACTACTTAAATTGTGTGTCAAGTTTTGTGTGTCAAAATTGTGTGTCAATATTCCACTGGCGTGCCAGAGGTTGCAGGTTTCAATCCTACATGTACCCAGTCTAGCATACTGTACACCCAAAATTCACTTACGAATATTTCACAAATTACATGTTCACTTTACTTTTTTATTTGCAGGCCTCTACCACATGACAATTAGGGGAAGGGGGGGTGTTCAGCCCCCCCCCCCCCCCCCCTGAGGACAATGAACCCCACCCACGTCTCTAAATCCTGCATCTTGCATCATGCCATGTGAACACATGCAATCACCAGAGCACCAGATTACAGATTCTGTCACCAGATGACAGAATGGATATTATGGATGTGTTGCTACGTGTTTTACCCGTATTATTGATGATGTTGATAACAGCTAATCACTGTGATGTGATTTAGCTGTTTGATTGGTGCCACATGAAGTGGATCCCCAGTTGGATATACTCACTAGCTGGATAAGTGTGTGCTGCTACAGAGATTGAAATTGTGGGTCTGACTAGCAACATCGTCTCCGAAGCGACGAAGAAAACTGTGTCATGTGTATCTACCCAAATTGGACATATCGGCAAGTCGATATGTGCTAAAAGACCTACTCTGTGCTGCAGATATACTGTGAGTACTAATTTATATAGATATAATGTGGCTTGCATACCGAGATGTGAACATTATTATCTGGTTTAGATATCATGTTGAGAGTTTGTATTTCCATGTAATGCCTGGGATGCTACATGTATGCCTCCAGCAGTTGCATGAACTTTTGCAAACAGGCTAAATTGAATGACAATGTTTTTAGGTTACCGGACCTATGGTCCGCGTCGTCGTCAGCGTCGGCGCCGTCCGTCCACATTTTTAGCTTACCGGCCCACAAGGGCCGATAAGCTATTGTCGTGGTTTTTCGTGCGTTGTCCGTCGTCGTCGTCCGCCACATTATCTGTTAACATTTTTTTTTTTTTAATCGGGCTGATGAATTTGTCCATAAATTTGTGTGACTATGTATTGGGTCAATACCCCCAGATGTTTTTTTTTCATTTTTTTGATTGAATCGATTATGCAGTTTTGGGGTCCATTTTTATGCCGAAAATGGCTGTTTTTGCATGTTCTTATCTTTGAAAATTATTTTCTCAAAAACTGTCTGATCAGTTTTGAGATTTCAGTTTCAAATTGTTCCCCTCATGTATATTTATAATATGTATAAGTTTTGATGCTCTTGAATCGCCGGCCTGCGTGCGGCGGCCATTTTGATGTTGCTTACGGGGCCCAAATAGGACTTTCCCATGTTAAATTCTCCTATGCTTTATAATGAGCCACAATGTTCTAGATATCTCACTTAATATTGAGATTAGAGACTCGGAATCAATTGTGGACATATAGGAAATGATATATGCTGAATATTCTCGTGACCTTGAATTTGACCTTTAACCTCATTTTCAAGGTCAGAGCCCAAAATGGCTAATATCTCGCTTATTATCGGCTTTACAGCTTAGGAATCAATTGCGGACATATAGGAAATGTTGTATGTCGAATACTCTGATGACCTTGAAATTGACCTTTGACCTACTTTTCAAGGTCAAAGCACAAAATGGCTATTATCTCGCTTATTATCGACTTTACATCTTAGAAATCAATTGTTGACATACAGCAAATGATAAATGCTGAATATTCTGTAGACCTTTAATTTGACATTTGATTTGATTTTCAAGGTCACAGGACATGATGATTATTATCTCTCTCATTATTGAATTTCCAGCTTAGTAATCAATTGTGAACGTATAGGAAATCAAATATGCTGAACTCTCTCGTGACTTTAAGTTTGACCAGTGATCTTATTTCTAAGACCACGGGACAAAATATAGCTACTAGTATTATATATTGTCCGGTAACCTATCTTAGCCCTTGGGCTATTTTTTTCTACATACTTAGGTAAATTGATCCCTGTATTTTGGATGTACATGTATTTCCATGCACATTCAATGTCTGTAGTAGGGTTTGATGGTGGCCCAGTCCTGGTATTCCTTGAGCAAATTCATCATGATGTACAGTAACCATGGTGACAGGGACACTCAGATGAAGGCCAAAATAGTTCATACATTTAATTTTTTGGTGTGTGTATGGCCAAAACAAAAAGTATTGTGAAACATGTACAGTATGTTAGTTATTAGATGTCTGACCATGTTCATTTCACTTTTTGTGACCATGGTAATTTATATGTACTTCTTCCCATAGTATACAAGTTTCATATGAGCATTTGAGTACTGTTTTTCTATTATACAGGAAACTCTTGAAATATTGAACATATATGGTAAATACATTTATTGAGAAACAGCCTGATTGCATCATGACCTAGCATATTGTCATTATGGTTATGTACAAATGCTGGTATTTTTTATGTCAGTTATTCTGAGCCACTTTCTTGGCAACTAATATAGAGAAAAGAATGAACTGGCCAATTGGATAAGTGTGTGTGCCTATGATAAAAGTGAATCAATAAATGAAACTAATGTCAAACAACTTGTAATCAAGAATTAAATTAACGATGGTTTTAATACTTGTGTTTCATGCTTGGTAGGTAATACTAGGTATATTAATTTACTGAATTTTGTAAATAAAATTTTTTAATTAATCACTTTTATAAATTCCACTTGTACACGTTCTTGTATGTGTTGGCATGGCAGAACTGAACCATTTACAATATTAATAATGAAAAATATATATGTTCTGAAAATATGTTGTGTATTCAGATATTTATTAGTAGTATTTAACCTCAATATTGCAGATTAATATGACAACTTGAGCAGTATTCTGACTTGTTCTTGACATGCACATCATGTACTAGTATTTGAGCTTCTATGAACATGGGGAAAGCAGTGTGCACCTTGCAGGTGTGTTACACATGACTGCACACACAGTCCAGGCAGGTGCCTGTAGCATGTGGCACACAAGATTCCTGTAAACAAAGTATATCTGCTTGTTCTCACTTATTCAACTTATTTGTCATACATCTTCCCCTTCCAGACAATGAATGGATGTTCCATAGGTGTACAAGGGTTAAAAAAGTAGTCCCCTTGGGAGTGAACCTGTGGCCATGATGGATTTGTTGTTCAGTTCTCACAGCAGAGTCAACTTCAAAAATCCATTGTATGGTTTTGAGGGGGAAATCTAAAAAAGTAAGGCTCGGCTCATAGACTTGGGTATGTGGCAATTGTTGGAAAAATAGTTAGCAGATTTGTTAATGTATATTTCTATATGAACGGTGACGCGTAAAATTGTGTAATTTAACTTTGTCATTTGGCATCCTAAAATTTGATTAAATACTTCAAAATTCTTCTTTAATATAATATTGCTTGCTCAAATGATATTTCTAGGCCTTTTTCCCCATATTGGGTTTCATAAAAATAATTTAGTAATATTCAATGCTGCAATATTTACTGTGCTACACAAAAAAATGGTGGGTATTTCTGAATCTTAAGGAGGATTTCCTCACTCGTTTGACTGCAAAAATGTGGGATTAAATGCTGTGGATATCATGCGTGGAGTTGGCCCATGTAACTGTTCTATAATTGACATTGTAATGACGGTGTATGCTTTGAGTTGTTTGTCCAAGGGAATTACTATTGTTTGGCAATATTTATCCGAGGTGTACGCTTTTCAGAAAAGGTGTTCAACCATGACAGTCGTAAAGTCAATTCTACACGTGCACTGAAGAAATTGAAGTGTATACATATCAACTGTATTATTAGTTGATCTGGCTTAAGTATAGGATAAGGCCCTAGCCTGAGTAAAAACCTATTCTCTATCTGTACTGTGCATAGCCATGATATCGTCAAAAGTAGGCTTAAACGAGAAAAAAAACCGTATGTTGTTATCAACTTAAGCCTAGAAGGAACATTCTATCATGCCGGAAAAAAAATTTCGGGCGGAAAATGAACAACGGACGACGTCTGACCAAAAACCAACACATTAGTCGATATTAAAAATAGATCTATTAGTTAACGGATAATGAGTACATGTATTAGTCTAACTTAGGAGGCCTATAGCATTGAACTCATACCCGCTGTCTGCCAGGAGCCAAGCGTCCCCAAACTGGCCATTTTCAAAGTGTGCGGCAATTGAAATGCTACTCCATATGAAGGAATCATGAGCGCTGCCTGGATACTTGACCACCACATCCAGGAATTGTAGGTCGCTATCTACGATCACCTGAGCGTTTATGGCATAGTAACCTTTTCTGCACACAAACAAATGTTCATCATGCTGTGGACCCTTGATCGGTATGAGAGTACCATCGACTGCACCCAGAACTTTGGGTATTCCACATAAAGAATGGAAGTTACTCATCACCCGTTTTCTTTCTTCTAGGGAGTCAGGGAACTTTACAAACTGCTCCACTCGTGAGCACAACAGCTTTGAGACACCTCTGATGCACCGAGACACCGTGCTCTTGTGCACGCCATGCATGTCACCGATGAAAGTTTGGAATCCCGCTACGGCATAGTACCGCAGTGCAATCAGGATTTGCAGAGAAACAGGCAAACTATGGTTTCTTGCTGTCTTATGTTCAAGATTGTTCAGAATACCGCAGAGTTCAGCGATACCGTCTCGAGGTAAACGGTATCTCTTAATTAGTTCTTCATCAGAGTAAATATCCAAAGGGTTTGTTCTGTTGCGAAATACTCGCTCTCTTCGCAAATAATTTCGGCAAAAAAACAACAGTGCCATTTTTTCTGGGTGCCAAACGATCACTTTTTAGCGCGAGATGAAACCTTTGCGATAGGTAAATTCCTATCGCAATTCCGAGTGCTTGTAGCGTTTGATCGCAACCACTGACAATGCGATCGAGTCGACTTTGCGATCAATCGCTGACCACTTTTATGCAACTGGTGCGAAACGTTTTAAAAACCTATCGCTAGTTCAGAATAAGCCAATCGCAATCGCTATTTTATATGCAACCGACCCCTCTCACATTTATCGCGAACGTTTTTCTGGCTGCCGCCATATTGTTCATGACTTGTGAAGATCGAGTTCAAATGTTCAAATGTTGTGATCACGGTGAAAATGGCGAAATGAACGCAAATCACAACTTGTGAACTGGGAATCACGATATTCACATGTTCTAATGAACGCAGCATTAATACTACTCGTCCACTGAAAACATACCATTCAAGATTGAGTATCGAGCACGATTCACGTAATTTCAATGGTTTCATACCACGTGCAATTTTGGTTCATATCTCGGCCGTTTCATAACAAACTTACATGAAATTTTGAATATATATTCTGTATAAATCTGTGAAGCTGATGTGAATAAGAGATTGAAGATTTCATTGAAACATTGGTATATAAATGGAGTTGAATGTTGCTTGAACAAATGTAACTTACGTTGCGTACACGAAGCATTACATGGTGTAGTTTCTTAACTGCAGCGAGTGCACATATCCGTGATCAATAACCTACCCTTAAAGTTTAAGTATCCCATCGATAACAATGTCAAATTGATGTGCAAATGTGTATATCTATTGCGATCTGGCGAAAATGTCTTGTGCTGCTGGTCAGTGAAGCGCTAAGTACAGATCAGTGGATTATTCGTATGACAAATACCTTCAATGCTCAGCTGTCGAGAACGTTGTATTCAGGAGTGAGATAATGTTGTGATTTTGGTTCTATACTGCACTTAGAAAATATTGGAGTCGCTGAATTCTTGATGTAGTTTGCGGTTGAGTTTACAATGCCAACGGATATAGACGTTATTAATGCGATTGATAATCAATTTCTTTTGCTCAGTGTATTTTCAATGCGGATGATATATAACATGCTATTTTGACTATCAAACTCCCATCAAGTGTTTAGGAAAATCCCGAAGCAGGCAGTAGGTTATTGTTCTATGATAGGTAATCTAACCATAGTCAAGAAGCTGTACCCTAAAACGCTGTCAGTTTTCTAAGTAAGTTACATTTGATTGGCGGTGTATAACGTTCAGGATCTGTATGAATATCGACTGGGTCTTCAATATGGCCATTGGACAGGCATTGTAGTCGTGGATAGAACCTACACAACAATTTCCAGCGCAATCCATTACCAAACTGTAGAGTTATAGGCCAAACAAAACATACCAGAATTCTGCTGATAAGGCATGGATCCTGGCTGATAAGCATCCTTAATCCCTCTCGCACCTTTTCAATCCTTATTGAATATAGAGGAAGGCACAGGATACGAGCCATCCGTCCTAAATTCGCCGCATTCCCAAATTCGCCAACAGCATTTTTGGGCTCTTTTATGTCCTTCAAAACACCCATTAAAATCGTTATTCGATAGTCTGGTATCAGGACTATTTACCATCATTTTGTTTTTCACAAAGACAGCTTCTATGCTTTGCTAATATGCAGTTGGCGAACTTAGGGATGCGGCGAATTTAGGACGGATGGCTCGTATGATACTTGTGCCGGCCGAGTCAAATTAAAAACCATTTGGCCCCAAAGAACGTACACTGCTCCGTAATACTACTCGCCCAATGAAAATGTACGCTTTATTCCTTCTCGCACCTTTTTTCATGGTGATTGGAAATGAAGGAACAAGCACCACATGTTTCTTTGGCCACGATGGGTGTGTCTATAGGCGTTTGTGGGGGGTGATTGTGGGGATGGTGATTTCACATTAGTCAAGTCCTGGTCATGCTCTATTATTGGTATTGCAAACCTCGGCGTCACTGAGTTGTTGGATTTTAAGTCAGAGAAAAGCCTCGCAACTCTCCATTCCTTGCTTCAAATGGCCCAAGTACCATACACTGCTCCTTAATACTACTCGTCCACTGAAAACATAACATTTAATCCGTCTCGCACCTTTTCAATCCTTATTGAATACAGAGGAAGGCGCAGGATATGATACTTGGGCCTTTCAAATGAACCTCGACGCTTCGCGTCTCGGTCCATTCTAAGCAAGGAATGGAGAGTTACTCTGCTTTTCTCCTTAACATAACGCGCAGGGAGGGAATTGCGATCACACGTGTATTTCAAATTTCTTGAAGATGGGGAAATAATTGAGGTCTAGTTCTCATGATGTGAAGGTCAAATGTTCATATCTTGAAACTGTCGAGACATAAACCATAAGGAAGGTCATGAGCCCCCCATTTCGGATATACCTGATGTTTGGCGCTGCGACATACAGTGACGTCACAATAACGTCATGAACATGAAATTTTCAAAATTTCAAACGCCACAACTTCGTTGAAAAGGTATGAAATCAATTGGCACTTGATACAATTCTTCTAAATAAATTGGCACTTGATACAATTCTTCTAAATAAATGACTTTTTCGGAATGACCTAACAACACGTTAATATTTTGCTGTGGTAAAATGGGTTCAGTCTGTATAGTGACTAAATCAGTGGGCGAGGTTGTGCCATCTCTGATTGTCTTGTTTGCACATTTTCTCGCTCATCATCTGAAATAAAATATGCAGTTTCGTTGTAGTATAATGTAACAATTCTGTCAGTAAGATTACCAACTGTAATTTAGTCGGGTGTCTGCGACTGCGAAATACCGCTATATTCATAATGTCCATTCCCAACCATGACGACCATGACGAAATACCCGATTCCAAAATTCGGTCAGTGTGTTCCAAGACCATTGGTTCAACCAATTCTTTCATTGCTGGGGCATTCATTGTTATGGCGTTTGATATGATTATCCTTTTCACATTATAGCTACTGTGGAGGCAATTTTACAAGAACGTCAACAGATAATTCGGTTATAATTATCCTGAGCACCCCTCGCTATCCACCTGGTTTTATGTACGACTCGGACCTACGGCTATGCTTATCTGAGGGTAAGTGTTTTCGATGTTTATCACCAAAAACTGTCAAGTAATTGATCACATTTGTACCATGTGTAGAATATTTATGACTGTTATGGCCCGAAACCCGTCCCTGACACATTCTCCCACTCGACATACACGGCACAGATTCATCACATGACTTCATACTTACTTACCTTTCGTCACCGGGCACGCACCGTCCTCGCACCGCACCTACATGTAAACAACACCGCTCATGCCATCACTTCCTACATTCCCTCCAATCACCACATTTCCAGACACATGACTCCGCCCACACAGACATGACATCACTTTCCCGCCATTTACATGAACACCTGCCACATTACGCGGGAAAACCCACACTCACATCCTGACTTAGCCCCGCGCTTTCACACACACTAGGAGTTGGTATTGAAGAAGTTGGATTAAGAGAGTTACTAGAGAGGAACATTATAGAAGATTCTAATAGAAGAGTTAATATCAGACTATATCTAATACTTCGGACTATCTTGGGATTACGTGTGCTTGAGTGAGTGACCGTGATCGATCATCAGACCTAAATCACCCTGTTGAACCCACAAATGTTAAAACGCTCACAAATGTGAAAACCCACAAATGTGAAAACAAATTTTGTAAATCACCCACAAATGTGAAAATATCATTACCCACAAATGTGAAAAAAAATCCACCCACAAATGTGAAAAAAAAATTTATCCACAAATGTGAAAACGGTTTTTGTCATTTGCCCACAAATGTGAAAATCAAACACAGCATTAGGTTCCACATGAGGAATGTCTTTTATTGTTATGTCTTTTTACGGAACCTTGTTCTGATAACCCATTGCATGGCATTGCGTCCTTCATCCGTCGTCGTCCGTCATACGTCTTACATTTTTATTTTTATCTTGAATTTACGGTCGAATCTTTTCGAAATTTGCGCTAAAATGCCTAAGAATACAGGGAAGCACTTTTCTGAAAGATTTTTTTGGGCTACCGGACCTTTGGTCCGATAACCTATTGGCATCGCGTTGCGTCCGTCATCCGTCCATCCGTCGTCCGTCGTCCGTAAACAATTTTATCTTTAATTTTTTGTAACGAATGTGACTTCGTTAAGTAGCAACCAGGTTAGTACCGTCATAGCATGGTTAGTAGACAAACATCACATCACATATCACATATCATATAATGAATAATAATAGTAATGTTGCCGTTACGTGTCCCCGGAACCACAACGCTTGGGCGTGTTGTTCATCCGGCCTTGTTGATCCTTGGGCATCCTGAGCCCATTTCCTTGAAAAATAATTCTACTTCCGGTTTGGTGACATTTGACACCACAGGTGTAATCTGATACCAAACCACACCTAGTATATTGCCAATTAGCCCTACAGTTTCGAAAATAATGTCCTTCTTGCTCTACGATCAATATTTACTGAGATATGGAGGTTTTTATGGAAAAGTGGATGATAATAGGGGAAAGTATAAATTTTTGGCCTTCAAACACACCAAAACGGCCTAATAACTGATCCTTGGGCATCCTGAGCCCATTTCCTTGAAAAATAATTCTACTTCCGGTTTGGTGTAATTTGACACCACAGGTGTAATTTGATACCAAACCACGCCTAGTATATTGCCAATTAGCCCTATGGGCTCGAAAATAATGTCCGTTTTGCTCTACGATCAATCTTTACTGAGATATGAAGGTTTTTATTTAAAAGTGGGTGATAATAGGGGAAAGTGTAAATTTTTGGCCTTCAAACACACCAAAACGGCCTAATAACTGATCCTTGGGCATCCTGAGCCCATTTCCTTGAAAAATATTTCTACTTCCGGTTTGGTGTAATTTAACATCACAGGTGTAATCTTATACTAAACCACACCAGTATATGGCCAATTTGTCCTACGGGTCCGAAAATAACGTCCTTTTTGCTCTACGATCAATATTTACTGAGATATGAAGGTTTTTATGGAAAAATGATGATAATAGGGGAGAGTATTAATTGTGCAATAGGTTTTCAGAACAAAGGTCGGTAACCTAAAAATATTCCTCATGTTGAAGCTAATGTTGTGTCAGATTTTCACATTTGTGGGCAATTGACAAAAATCGTTTTCACATTTGTGGTTGATTTTTTTTTTCACATTTGTGGGTGAAGTTTTTTTCACATTTGTGGGTGAAGATTTTCACATTTGTGGGTAGTTGACAAAAAACGTTTTCACATTTGTGGTTGATTTTTTCACATTTGTGGGTTTTCACATTTGTGGGCCTTTTAACATTTGTGGGTTCAACACACCCCAATAAATCGGATTATTGTGAAACATTACGTCGGACTTCTGTGTTGTGGTAAAACGCACGACATACATCGGACTGTACGATCAGCGGGCGTAATAGCTGCCCGAAGAACTCGCTATTCAATCACACATGACGTAGCGATTGTGAACACCCCGGTCTTGTACTATGACGTAGCGATTGTGAACACTCCAGTCTTGTACTATGACGTAGCGATTGTGAACACCCCGGTTTGTACTATGACGTAGCGATTGTGAACACTCTAGTCTTGTACTATGACGTAGCGATTGTGAACACCCCGGTCTTGTACTATGACGTAGCGATTGTGAACACCCCAGTCGTGTACTATGATGTAGCGATTGTGAACACCCCGGTCTTGTACTATGACGTAGCGATTGTGAACACCCCGGTCTTGTACTATGACGTAGCGATTGTGAACACTCTAGTCTTGTACTATGACGTAGCGATTGTGAACACCCCGGTTTGTACTATGACGTAGCGATTGTGAACACTCTAGTCTTGTACTGTGACGTAGCGATTGTGAACAACCCAGTCTTGTACTATGACGTAGCGATTGTGAACACCCCGGTCTTGTACTATGACGTAGCGATTGTGAACACCCCGGTCTTGTACTATGACGTAGCGATTGTGAACACCCCGGTTTGTACTATGACGTAGCGATTGTGAACACTCTAGTCTTGTACTATGACGTAGCGATTGTGAACAACCCAGTCTTGTATTATGAGGTAGCGATTGTGAACACCCCAGTCGTGTACTATGCCGTAGCGATTGTGAACACTCCAGTCGTGTACTATGACGTAGCGATTGTGAACACCCCGGTTTGTACTATGACGTAGCGATTGTGAACACTCTAGTCTTGTACTATGACGTAGCGATTGTGAACAACCCAGTCTTGTATTTTGACGTAGCGATTGTGAACACCCCGGTCTTGTACCATGACGTAGCGATTGTGAACACCCCGGTCTTGTACCATGACGTAGCGATTGTGAACACCCGAGTTTTGTACTATGACGTAGCGATTGTGAACACCCCGGTCTTGTACTATGACGTAGCGATTGTGAACACCCGAGTCTTGTACTATGATGTAGTGATTGTGAACACCCCAGTCTTGTAGTATGACGTAGCGATTGTGAACACCCGAGTCTTGTACTATGACGTAACGATTGCGAATACCCCGGTCTTGTACTATGACGTAGCGATTGTGAACACCCCAGTCTTGTAGTATGACGTAGTGATTGCGAACACCCGAGTCTTGTACTATGACGTAGCGATTGTGAACACCCCAGTCTTGTATTATGAGGTAGCGATTGTGAACACCCCGGTCTTGTACTATGACATAGCGATTGTGAACACCCCAGTTCTGTACTATGACGTAGCGATTGTGAACACCCCAGTCTTGTATTATGACGTAATGATTGTGAACACCCCGGTTCTGTACTATGACGTAACGATTGCGAACACCCCGGTCTTGTACTATGACGTAGTGATTGTGAACACCCCAGTCTTGTATTATGATGTAGCCATTGCGAACACCCCGGTCTTGTACTATGATGTAGCGATTGTGAACACCCCAGTCTTGTATTATGACGTAGCGATTGTGAACACCCGAGTCTTGTACTATGATGTAGCGATTGCGAACACCCCGGTCTTGTACTATGACGTAGCGATTGTGAACACCCCAGTCTTGTATTATGATGTAGCCATTGCGAACACCCCGGTCTTGTACTATGATGTAGCGATTGTGAACACCCCGGTCTTGTATTATGAGGTAGCGATTGTGAACACCCGAGTCTTGTACTATGACGTAGCGATTGTGAACACCCGAGTCTTGTACTATGACGTAGCGATTGTGAACACCCGAGTCTTGTATTATGAGGTAGCGATTGTGAACACCCCAGTGTTGTATTATGATGTAGCGATTGTGAACACCCCGGTCGTGAACGAATGTTCCCAGCATCTCTCGACACATCTTTCGTCTCCTCATCTTATATATATTGTGCAGTGCTTCTTACAAATATGTCCTTGTGTAGTGTTGATGTTCTGTAATACACATAGTTGTATCATTGTAACCTACACTATCGCAAGCGATACAGTAATAATTTATCAGAGCCCCAATTAGATAACGTTGTGCTTTTATATTGCTCAAGAATGAGATTTTAAGTACAGTGGTCCCCCTCAGATAAGACCCCCCTCAAGAAAGACTTCCCCCTCTGTAAAGACTTTTTCTTGTGGCACTAGAATGACTTTAACATGTAAATGAACCCCTCTAATAAGACATCCCCTCAGATAAGACCTTAACTTTGTGGCAGAAGGGTAGGTCTTATCTGAGGGGGACCACTGTACTTGAAATCTCCAGAGTTCATATAATGTTGCTGTACATGAGCCATAAGTATCGAACACATTGTGATCACTGTTTGAACACTACATATTTTTGGAACCACATCTGTGGGCAAGGGCCTATTTCTGAACAAATCATATCCCTATGGATAATTGGACAGCAAAAGATAATCTCGGGCACTGCATCAAATCAATACTCGAAGGTAATATGGTCAATACTTGACAGAAAAAAAATATTTGACTCACTATATGTCGGCATCAGCTTCCAGAAAGTTAACCTTACAGCGTTGACAACAACATGACCTCACCCTAAACAAAAGAACTAGGTCGGTCAACGCTCTATGCCATTTCGCAGGGTGTGTATATATGATTTGCAGATGATGTAGGCCGGCAGTCCAGAGCACCCCTCCCATAACAAAATGTTAGTGGATTTCTATTAAGCCCTGGGATGTCCTGAATTATATATTGAGTGGTAACAATAAAATAACTCATTCCCACTATTGGTTATTGAGCTATTTCTAACATCACCCAAAATATCCAAGTTTTTCGTAAAATCGGTCTCCGCGAAACACCAAAAATTCTGTATTTTCCCCAAGTCACTATGTTCATCAGTTCTGATACAACTCCTATTGTAATACACCATATTGAAGGTAATTATATGTAGAATATGAATAATTAGAATGATTTGTGACATTTGTTTTATTTTGGGAACAAGAATGCATTGAACAGGGCGCCTATACCCTAGCGTAATTTCTGCCTGAAATCAAGACTTTTCGGCATCACAGTTCACTCATTTGTTTTTCATTGAGTGTGTAGTTGTTAATGTATGCGGTATAATGCTAAATAAGACCAATATTGTTGAGCTCCTAACATTGTGAAGTAGCTTTATGCCGATGCCTGCCCTTTGTGGCGCCAGACAGCAGACGAGGTGGCTCAATTGCTGGTGTATAGGTGGGTTGTGTCCATACCCAAGCAAAGCGCACTCGGATCAGGGCAGGCAGTTTGTACTCAAATTCTATAAACATATTCAAGTTGATCCTTCGTTCATATTCACATACGCTTTTAGATATTTTTCACAACAGATTTTATTGTAATCAAATTTTATTCTACTGTGTATTGAATTTCTGAATATTCTCAGTTGCTCAAGCGTGCGTGGTAGAGGGTCAGATTTCATGTATTCTAAAAAAAAAACGAAGTTGGTGGTGGATATCAGGTGGCACCCATGCAACTCCATCCGACGGAGTAGCAGCAGGTACCTTGGGCTGGGTCCGGATTTCACCCAAGGTGGCCGACAGGTGAGCACCGAAGCTGGAACCTACTGACACTGTACCTGAGTCTTTCCAGATCGTCCATGAGGCACGGTGCGAAGCGCCATGGACCATAGAACCAGATGAGATTCTGCCTCGAACCGGTAGACTCGTTGTGCGAGACAACCCTAGATGGGATATAACTGTAGTTAAATATGGGCCCTGTCTCATCGCACTAGCTACAGGCTCGCTATATTGGGCTGAAGCGCAGTGGGAGTTCAGGGCTTCCAGATTGAAAATTGTTATCGCTTTGGAGCCAAGATAAAAGCACCGCCAGCAGACGAATGTTCGAATCCAGGGGTAGTTATAGGCCCTCACATAGTGGTTCAAGTGATCGGCAATAGGATACCACTGATCTTGACTGAGTGCAGAGTGCCGGTCTGCATGTCCCATCCAAGGACGCGGGGCAGAAAGGACACTTGTACCCTCTTCCTGCCGCTTTGGTAGTAAACCCACCTCCATCCCGTCAGCAGCCACGGATGAGTGAAGAGGATGTCTGCTGTCATTCCCACCTCCGCAGAGTGGCGAAGGTTGAAATCCTTCGAATACTGTGCACAAAAGAGTGCATTCTGCCAAACTCCAGGCAGTTCAGGACCCACCTCATTTCGCAGCTATATAACTGGTGGCGCACGTTGTTGGGAGCTGATCAGACCTGACTAAGCACGTTGCATGTCGGCCACACTTTTCAGTCAGCCAACCCGCTCGTCATAGGACCGTGTCCTAGAGCTTCTTCCACTTGGCTGGTTTCTGATGCAGCTGGATAGATAATAGCCACAGATTTTAGTTCCCGGCCATACAGCATTGTGTGCGGGGTCACCATGGTCGAGGCATGGACCGACGACCGACATAAGGGGATGTTCATTCCAGTCATTTGCACGATCGTTCACAAAGGCTACCAGCATGCTGAGGATAAATCAATTGAGTCGCTCGACCTGTGCGTCAGACTGTGGCATGTTAGGGATGGTGCGGACCTTGGTGATTCCTAGCATTTCCACTAGACCCCGGAACCATGGGAACAGAGCGATTTCGAACTGCGTGCCCTGATTCGAGTGCGCTTTGCTTGGGTGTGGCCATGGTACACAACCCACCTATACACCGGCAACTTAGCCACCTCGTCTGCTATATGGCGTCACAGAGGGTAGGCATCGGCATAAAGCTACTTGTGAAGAGCTCAACAACATTGGTCTTATTTAACATTATACCGCATGCATTAACAACTACACGCTCAATGAAAAACAAATGAGTGCACTATAATGCAGAAAAAGTCTTGATTTTAGCCATGAATTACGCTAGGATAGAGGCACCATGTTTAATGCATTGTTGTTCCCAAACAAATGCCACAAATCATCCTGATTATCCATATTCTACATATAGTCACCTTCAATATTACAGTAGGAGTTGTGTTAGAACTGATGAACATAGAGACTTGGGGACAATACAGAATTTTTGGTGTTTCGCGGATATCGATTTTACGAAAATTTTGGATATTTTGGGTGATGTTACAAATCGCTCAATAACCAATAGTGGGAATGAGTTATTTTATTGTTACCACTCAATATATAATTGAGGACATCCCATGGCTTAATAAAAATCCACTGACATTGTTATGGGAGGGGTGCATGGTAGCCTATCTGGGCCGCCGGCCTAATGTCATGATCCCTTGTTACTCCCCCGTTGCCCACGGTGCTGATGGACGGAAATTATTGTCGTTTTCACGTAAGCATTGTAAATCATACTCTTATGGATTTATATCATTAACAAGTATAACATGCAAACTAGCTACAAAATTACTTCGTTCCAAGAGATACGCAAATGAATTGCGAGTTTGATGGTACCTGTAAAAGCACGAAAAGTGACTTCAATTATGTTATTATTGATTCATTGACTTCACTCATGCAGAAACACGTGATCAATTCTAAGGTGGCCACCACCATTCATAGATGAACCAACGTGAATGCAATATTTTCATTGGAATCATGAGCAGGAATGATGACCAATCGGTCATTGACCGGAACTCTCTGTGGGGGTGTGTTCCCGCAATCATTATCCTTCGAATATTCCAAAAACGGTTCTTCTGCAAGCATTGTTGCTGAAAATTTTCCACACCGTGTGTTCTGCCAGCATAGATCAATCGCTCAGAATAAT
Organism: Terebella lapidaria; assembly: GCA_949152475.1. NCBI lineage: Eukaryota > Metazoa > Annelida > Polychaeta > Terebellida > Terebellidae > Terebella > Terebella lapidaria. The sequence goes on along the minus strand of OX424555.1, from coordinate 55,221,854 downwards.
ATCCTTAAAATGTGCCAAACAACAGTTACCTCTGATCATTTAGGAAATCCAATCGAACACAATTGATACTAAATTCTGAAGACATAGGTTGAAGAATACATGACATGTGTCTAATTTGTTTTGGGGTTTACTTCACTAAAGGTCCTCCACTACCAACCATCGTTCCAACCACGACTGCAGAAACAACGAGTGACACAACGACTACTGAACCAACCACAACAATGTCAACCAGCACTGAACCAACCACAACAATGTCTACCAGCACTGAACCAACCACAACAATGTCCACAAGCACTGAACCAACCACAACAATGTCAACAAGCACTGAACCAACCACAACAATATCAACGAGTACTGAACCAACCACAACAATGTCAACCAGCACTGAACCAACTACAACAATGTCTACCAGCACTGAACCAACCACAACAATGTCAACAAGTACTGAACCAACCGCAACAATGTCAACCAGCACTGAACCAACCACAACAATGTCAACAAGCACTGAACCAACCACAACAATATCAACGAGTACTGAACCAACCACAACAATGTCAACCAGCACTGAACCAACTACAACAATGTCTACCAGCACTGAACCAACCACAACAATGTCAACGAGTACTGAACCAACCACAACAATGTCAACCAGCACTGAACCAACTACAACAATGTCTACCAGCACTGAACCAACCACAACAATGTCAACAAGTACTGAACCAACCGCAACAATGTCAACCAGCACTGAACCAACCACAACAATGTCCACAAGCACTGAACCAACCACAACCATGTCCGCAAGCACTGAACCAACCACAACAATGTCAACGAGTACTGAACCAACCACAACAATGTCAACGAGTACTGAACCAACCACAACAATGTCAACGAGTACTGAACCAACCACAACAATGTCCACAAGCACTGAACCAACCACAACAATGTCAACAAGCTCTGAACCAACCATAACAATGTCAACCAGCACTGAACCGACCACAACAATGTCAACAAGCACTGAACCAACCACAACCATGTCAACCAACACTGAACCAACCACAACAATGTCAACCAGCACTGAACCAACCACAACAATGTCAACCAGCACTGAACCAACCACAACAATGTCAACGAGTACTGCACCGACCACAACAATGTCAACAAGTTCTGAACCGACCACAACAATGTCGACAAGCACTGAACAAACCACAACAATGTCTACGAGTACTGAACCAACCACAACAATGTCAACCAGCACTGAACCAACCACAACAATGTCAACGAGTACTGAACCAACCACAACAATGTCAACAAGCACTGAACCAACCACAACAATGTCCACAATCACTGAACCAACCACAACAATGTCAACAAGCTCTGAACCAACCACAACAATGTCAACCAGCACTGAACCGACCACAACAATGTCAGCAAGCACTGAACCAACCACAACCATGTCCACAAGCACTGAACCAACCACAACAATGTCAACAAGTACTGAACCAACCACAACAATGTCCACAAGTACTGAACCAACCACAACATTGTCAACAAGCACTGAACCAACCACAACATTGTCAACAAGTACTGAACCAACCACAACAATGTCAACGAGTACTGAACCAACCACAACAATGTCAACAAGCACTGAACCGATCACAACAATGTCGACAAGCACTGAACCAACCACAACAATGTCCACAAGCACTGAACCAACCACAACCATTTCAACCAGCATCGAACCAACCACAACAATGTCAACGAGTACTGAACCAACCAAAACAATGTCAACCAGCACTGAACCGACCACAACAATGTCAACAAGCACTGAACAAACCACAACAATGTCTACCAGCACTGAACCAACCACAACAATGTCCACAAGCACTGAACCAACCACAACAATGTCAACAAGCACTGAACCAACCACAACAATGTCAACGAGTACTGAACCCACCACAACAATGTCAACAAGCACTGCACCAACCACAACAATGTCCGCAAGCACTGAACCAACCACAACAATGTCAACAAGCACTGAACCAATCACAACAATGTCAACAAGCACTGAACCAACCACAACAATGTCAACAAGCACTGAACCAGCCACAACAATGTCAACGAGTTCTGAACCAACCACAAAAATGTCAGCGAGTACTGAACCAACCACAACAATGTCAACAAGTTCTGAACCAACCACAACAATGTCAACAAGCACTGAACCAACCACAACAATGTCAACAAGCACTGAACCAGCCACAACAATGTCAACGAGTTCTGAACCAACCACAAAAATGTCAGCGAGTACTGAACCAACCACAACAATGTCAACAAGTTCTGAACCAACCACAACAATGTCAACCAGTTCTGAACCAACCACAACAATGTCAACGAGTACTGAACCAACCACAACAATGGCAACAAGCACTGAACCAACCACAACAATGTCAGCAAGCACTGAACCCACCACAACATCGTCAACAATCACTGCACCAACCACAACAATGTCCACAAGCACTGAACCAACCACAACAATGTCCACAAGCACTGAACCAACCACAACAATGTCAACGAGTACTGAACCAGCTACAACAATGTCAACGAGTACTGAACCAACCACAACAATGTCAACAAGCACTGGACCAACCACAACAATGTCAACGACTACTGAACCAACCACAACAATGTCAACGAGTATTGAACCAACCACAACAATGTCAACGAGTACTGAACCAACCACAACAATGTCAACAAGCACTGAACCAACCACAACAATGTCAACGAGTACTGAACCGACCACAACAATGTCAACAAGTTCTGAACCAACCACAACAATGTCACTGAGTACTGAACCGACCACAACAATGTCAACGAGTACTGAACCAACCACAACAATGTCAACGAGTACTGAACCAACCACAACAATGTCAACGAGCACTGAACCAACCACAACAATGTCATCGAGTACTGAACCAACAACAACAATGTCAACGAGTACTGAACCAACCACAACAATGTCAACAAGCACTGAACCAACCACAACAATGTCATCGAGTACTGAACCAACAACAACAATGTCAACGAGTACTGAACCAACCACAACAATGTCAACAAGCACTGAACCAACCACAACAATGTCAACGAGCACTGAACCGACCACAACAATGTCAACGAGCACTGAACCGACCACAACAATCTCAACAAGCACTGAACCAACCACAACAATGTCATCGAGTACTGAACCAACAACAACAATGTCAACGAGTACTGAACCAACCACAACAATGTCAACAAGCACTGAACCAACCACAACAATGTCAACGAGCACTGAACCGACCACAACAATGTCAACAAGTTCTGAACCAACCACAACAATGTCACTGAGTACTGAACCGACCACAACAATGTCTACCAGCACTGAACCAACCACAACAATGTCAACAAGCACTGAACCAACCACAACAATGTCCACAAGCAATGAACCAACCACAACAATGTCAACCAGCACTGAACCAACCACAACAATTTCAACGAGTACTGAACCAACCACAACAATGTCAGCAAGTTCTGAGCCTACCACAACAATGTCAACAAGTTCTGAACCAACCACAACAATGTCAACAAGTGTTGAGCCTACCACAACAATGTCAACAAGCACTGAACCAACCACAACAATGTCAACGAGTTCTGAACGAACCACAACAATGTCAACAAGTTCTGAACCAACCACAACAATGTCAACAAGCACTGAACCAATCACAACAATGTCAACGAGTTCTGAACGAACCACAACAATGTCAACAAGTTCTGAACCAACCACAACAATGTCAACAAGCACTGAACCAATCACAACAATGTCAACGAGTTCTGAACCAACCACAACAATGTCAACGAGTTCTGAACGAACCACAACAATGTCAACAAGTTCTGAACCAACCACAACAATGTCAACAAGCACTGAACCAATCACAACAATGTCAACGAGTTCTGAACGAACCACAACAATGTCAACAAGTTCTGAACCAACCATAACAATGTCAACAAGCACTGAACCAACCACAACAATGTCAACAAGCTCTGAACCAACCACAACAATGTCAACCAGCACTGAACCGACCACAACAATGTCAACAAGCACTGAACCAACCACAACAATGTCAACAAGTACTGAACCAACCACAACAATGTCAGCAAACACAGAACCAACCACAACAATGTCAACGAGTACTGAACCAACCACAACAATGTCAACAAGCACTCAACCGACCACAACAATGTCAACAACCACTGAACCAACCTCAACAATGTCCACAAGCACTGAACCAACCACAACCATTTCAACCAGCACTGAACAAACCAGAACAATGTCAACGAGTACTGAACCAACCACAACAATGTCAACCAGCACTGAACCAACTACAACAATGTCAACAAGTACTGAACCAACCACAACAATGTCAACAAGCACTGAACCAACCACAACAATGTCAACGAGTACTGAACCAACCACAACAATGTCAACGAGTACTGAACCAACCACAACAATGTCAACGGGTACTGAACCAACCACAACAATGTCAACAAGTTCTGAACCAACCACAACAATATCAACAAGCAGTGAACCAACCACAACATTGTCAACGAGTACTGAAACAACCACAACAATGCCAACAAGCACTGAACCAACCACAACAATGTCCACAAGTACTGAACCAACCACAACTTTGTCAACAAGTACTGAACCAACCACAACAATGTCAACAAGCACTGAACCAACCACAACAATGTCAACGAGTACTGAACCAACCACAACAATGTCCACAAATACTGAACCAACCACAACATTGTCAACAAGTACTGAACCAACCACAACAATGTCAACAAGCACTGAACCAACCACAACAATGTCAATGAGTACTGAACCGACCACAACAATGTCAACCAGCACTGAACCAACCACAACAATGTCAACCAGCACTGAACCAACCACAACAATGTCAACGAGTACTGAACCAACCACAACAATGTCAACAAACACTGCACCAACCACAACAATGTCAACAAGCACTGAACCAACCACAACATTGTCAACAAGTACTGAACCAACCACAACATTGTCAACAAGTACTGAACCAACCACAACAATGTCAACAAGCACTGAACCAACCACAACAATGTCAACGAGTACTGAACCAACCACAACAATGTCAACCAGCACTGAACCAACCACAACAATGTCAACGAGTACTGAACCAACCACAACAATGTCAACCAGCACTGAACCAACCACAACAATGTCAACCAGCACTGAACCAACCACAACAATGTCAACCAGCACTGAACCAACCACAACAATGTCAACGAGTACTGAACCAACCACAACAATGTCAACCAGCACTGAACCAACCACAACAATGTCAACGAGTACTGAACCGACCACAACAATGTCAACCAGCACTGAACCAACCACAATAATGTCAACCAGCACTGAACCAACCACAACAATGTCAACCAGCACTGAACCAACCACAACAATGTCAACGAGTACTGAACCAACCACAACAATGTCAACAAACACTGCACCAACCACAACAATGTCAACAAGCACTGAACCAACCACAACATTGTCAACAAGTACTGAACCAACCACAACATTGTCAACAAGTACTGAACCAACCACAACAATGTCAACAAGCACTGAACCAACCACAACAATGTCAACGAGTACTGAACCAACCACAACAATGTCAACAAGTTCTGAACCAGCCACAACAATGTCAACAAGCACTGAACCAACCACAACATTGTCAACGAGTACTGAACCAACCACAACTATGTCAACGAGTACTGAACCAACCACAACAATGTCAACAAGCACTGAACCAACCACAACATTGTCAACGAGTACTGAACCAACCACAACATTGTCAACAAGCACTGAACCAACCACAACAATGTCAACAAGCACTGAACCAATCACAATAATGTCAACGAGTACAAAAGCAACCACAAAATTATCTAGTGCTGAAGTAACCACAACAGTTTCCACGAGTACTGAACCGACTGCAATAGTCCCAACAAGTTCTGGTACACGCACAACCGATCCAACAAGTACTGAACCAACCACGGCAATGTCAACGAGTCCTGAAGTCGTGTCATCGTCAACTTTTTCAACACCTCAAGGTATATACATTTTTATACATACATACATTAATATTTGAACACATAATACCGGTAGTATAATAATCGGAATACAATATTTTATTTCCTTCATGGCATACAATATGTACAATATTTATTATGTGTGTACGTAAATGAGCTCTTATTATGGCAGTCGAATATCACTGACAGTAGAGTATATTTTTGCGTGATGAATTAGTACACCAATTTATGTCACACTAACAGTTCTACCGAACAATTGATGCTTGAACCATGAAATTTTGTCAGGGCTGAAACATGATTTTGTGTGAGGATTAGTTTGGTATGTGTCTCCTTATGATTTTTAAGGTTTAGTTCGTCATTTGCAAGGACCAGATAACATTGCTGGAAGCCAGATTGGATGGCATTGAATAACAAAATCATATACTGTATACATGATATGGTAAAGGTCCGATAAAATATTGGCATGGTCTAGCGTCCGTCGTCCATTGTCGTCCACATTTTCGTCTTTTAGCGTTTAGCGTGCATGGTCGGAGGGGACTGAAAAAGTTGCCTCCACTTTTCCTTCATAACGGGAGCTGTATGGAGTGAAATGTTAGAATACTTCAAGAAGCTTAAATATTGCCATATTCAAGTGGGAAATCATATATTGTGGTTTCAGATGTGGCCTCGAGTTTGGCCTTGTCATCACAGCTTTTATGTCGAAGAATTATGACTTTGGCAGCCATTTCTTGAGGGACTGTGGCAGCCATTTGTCGAAAACTGTTATAGTAACTTTCCTCACAATCATGCATACTCTCCCCATGTGCGCCTGGTATGTGTACAAGTTCCAATGTTCTTGAACGGCCATTCCAACGTCATCTTGATTTTCCCAGTCAGCAGCCGCTATCGGAAAAATGTTTAAACAGAAAATTTTATCCACGCGTCTCTTCATAGTAGGAGCTGTGTAGAGTAAGCTCTGGAATACTTCGAGCTTGGATATTGACACATTCAGATGGGAAGTCACATAGTGATTTCAGTGGTGACCTTGAATTTGACCTTATATAACCTTAAGAGGTTAAAATGACAATTTCGGTAAAAAGATGCAGTTGTGGCTCCACACTAGATGTTTCTTCGGTAACCTTTCTTATGCCTTGGACAATTTTTCATGCATTTCACAGCATCGGATGTACCACCTTGGGCGATCGGCGTCGGTGTCGCAGGGTCAATAGTAACCTTGTCGTTGATTGCCCTGGGTATTGCCTCGCGTAACGGAACAAGCGCTGCACAAGCTGCCGCGGGCGTCGAGCGCCTGGAACAGGGCATATCGGGATACCCCAAGCAGGATCCAAGATACTGGCGTGACGACTCCTACAACAACAGAGCTTACGACACAAATGATCCTTATGAACGACAATTGTTCTATGGCATGTATTAGGGGTGCAATCATAAGAAATAAAACATGTAATGTAAATCTTAAGAATGAAATACTAATGCGTCAGCTACATATTCAATCTTTAGTGAATTATTGCCTTCACTGACGTATCGATATCAAGACGAGTTTAGTTTTCAGACCAGGATGAAAGGATGGATATATTACCATCTTAAGATGAATGTTAGCTGTTGAGCTTTTGACGTCTTGTGGTGTTTGATGGTCAGCGTCCTTTGGTACATTCATAAGCCTTGTTTTCTCATCAGCCGAGACCACTGGAACAAATCTTTCGGTACATAGACTGTAAGCCACACACATATAGGAACCACACTCGACAAAAATTACAGTTAAGAATCAGTATTTGCATGGACAAGGCCACCCGACTATTGGTAGTATTATGGTGGTGGGGAAGATTGAGGAGAATTGATCTACGTGAGAGGAAGTTCTATGATGCGGCAACACTGACAAAATTTAAGTTACGTACTTCGTTTTAACTTAGGCTGGTGGGCGATGTCATCTTTCTTTGAGTCAATTTGACACGGTTTCGTGTTCACTCATCCGTAAATGTTTTTCTGTTTACTTAGCCTCCAAAGTATTGGTTCCAATCTCATTTATCCCTTGGGCGGCACACTTGAAGTCCTGCTGTTGTGAATACTGTCCTCGAGAGTGCCTGTGTGCAATAGCTTACCTCGTGATTAATATATTCGTATAAAGAATATATAGGCAATCCCTCGTCATACCTCATGTGGTTACTTCGAAGATCACCTACGATGTATATGCACACCAGATTTGATTGTAGAGACAAAATTATCGAAGATAGAATTCCCCGTATCATCCACATCATTGTGACTTGGGACTTGACCTGATATGAACTTGAGTGTTCAAGCTCACGACTATTCCCACCACGAACTGTGCCAATGGCCTTCGGGAGACATATTTTTTAAAGATTCTAGTAGAACCCCGGCTGTATTTTTACAAATAATGTTGGTTGACGATGTTCTTGACCTCAGCTGACCTTAATTGAAGGCTCGAATTCGAGGCCATTTGCACATTTGGGGGTCGTCATCTTCGGTGAGGTAACTTGTGATGATAGTGCATAGATTTGCATCACGAGCGATGAAGAAGGAGATAGATATTCAATGACAAGTAACTCCAATAGGAAACCAAGATTTAAGTTTGATATCTGGTGGTCGCAATTATTTATTTCTTCTGAAAAATGGTTTCTATTGTTTTATAATCGTATCTCTTCCTTGGATTACGGGTGTGGAATAGTATATAACAGAAAATGTTTTTATAATTATGCATGAAATTTCTGTAATCGAGTCATGATACAAAATCAGATATGGAATGTTCTGACTAAGTTAGCATTTGTTGGTTCAAGACAAGTGATACTCGATGTATGCCTTTTAATATCATATTAGATTAACGCTAACAATAACAATATAAACATGATATTGACATTCACTGTTAGTTTGCTTGGTAAAACACATATTACAGATTAAACAGTTGTTTTTATTGATGAAATAAATATATTATGATATAATGAAAATGATGATTGCTAACGATATTTTCATTGTATTGTGATGATATATACCTGTGACCTGACAAGTATTTATTTATTCAAATACACATACGTTAATAAATATGTGAAACATGTCCACGGACTTCTCACTTCAATGTGAACAACGATTCTATAGCTACGTAAAGATAGTCAACTCCCATAGATTTAGACGTATGGTCACGTTTCTTGTGTCAGGTTGAATGTAATCTTTCTAAATTTTTCAAACCTCTTCTCCGTGAAATACCGGGTCTAAAATCATGCGCGTTCCATGTAAAAACTGAATGTGAACTTTCTCAACTTTTTAAAACAGGAGTTGGGGGAATCCCAACTTTGGACAATTAGCTATTGTATTTTTAATGACACCATGAGCAGTACTTTTACTGGAAAGCCTGACTGCCAATAGTTACCATGCATCTATTTACAGCCAGTTTCGATCTCTGTTATCTGTTTCCAGCGACAAAAATGTTGAAAAAAATACATTCTCAACTAGTTTAAATAGTTGACAAAGTTTACATTCAACCTGGCACAAGGAAACACGCTCAAAATGCGTGACATACTAATAGAAGGAATCGACCAATACATGTATCTAGCTGTACTTGTCTAGAAAATGCTCCATTGTCAAGCCAATCCCACGGAATAAACCATATGACGCTGTTGCTTTCCTTGTCACGGTCAGTTGATGCGAATCCTGTATCTTCGCGTAGCTATAGGAACGTTGACGTGTCAGCTTGCTGGCAATTCATCCATGGCAATACAATCATTTTTTTCTGGCTCATGAGCGGGGAGAAACAATTTCAAACTTATCCACTTTTAGTATTATCCATGCAAACTCTTCAGTGAACTCGAAACACATTGTGCAACAATAAAAAAACAAAACACTGATACATGCATGAGGTAGTCAAACAATGTGAACTAGTGGAGCCCAGTATATCTGCAAAAAATGTTCACTTCCGGAAGAAATCATGGATATTTGTATACATGGTTTTTAGGTTACTGGATTTTTGGTCTGATCACCTGGGCATGGCGTTGCGTCCGTCGTCCGTCCACATTTATTTCTTGAGGGTGAATCATTCTGAAATTTTGCGCAAAAATACCTAAAATATTTCCGAGAAAGGTTTTTTAGGTTTTTTTTAATCCTTTTTTTTCAAAATGGCGGCCGTTTTAATGACAAACAGCAAATTTTCAAGTTTGAGGGTCGTTTTCTCAAAGTCTGTTCAGTGACGTTTTTGCCAATTGATCCATAAGATCCCTCATATGGACCCCTCTGATGTGTATAGGTTTCGTTGCCCTTGAATCGTTTGAAATGGGTCATTTTGGCCTAAATTTGGCCCAAATAATAATAAAATATATAATAATATACAACATTTATATAACTTTTTTGCTAATTGATGCGTAAGACTCCTCATATGTACCCCTCAGATGTGTATAGGTTCCGTTACTCTTGAATCGCTTGAAGTGGGCCATTCTGGCCTAAACTTGGCCAAAATGGGACTTCCCAGTTTTAATTTCTCCTATTTCTTGAATAATCTCAAATTGAGTTATAATGTCTTGAAATGATACCAAAATATATTGGGAGTATATCCAGATTTCTTTTCTAAGATTCCATCAAGATTATTTTTCTTGTTTCTTCAGAAAATATTTTCTTTTCCGATTTCTCATATCCAGAAATCAAAACCTAACACGAGAAACAATAAAACTAATTACTGATAATTATTTTCTTGCTATAATTTACTTCAAGAAAAGAGGAACTAGGAGATTACTTGTTTCAAGCATAACCGAACTTGATTCAAGAAAATAAATCTATATGGGATTGGGATACATGCAGGATCATTGGGAAACATGCAGCTTTTTAAGTTTTGATTATGTCATTAGAGAAAAAAGTAACTATAATTAAGAAGATATTTTCTCAAAATGGTTTCATAATTCTAGAAAACAAATCTTGTTGCAAAAATTTTTTTCTTGATTTTGTCCTCAAAATTATTGTAATTTTCTTGAGTTTTGTTATGAAGGTGTAGGGATTTTCTTATCGTTTTCATTTCACAGTATAACACACGGAGACTAACAGTTGGGTACTTTTTTCATTATGTACAAACGACAAAGTGACAGTATCTTTTCCATGGCTACTTTAACAATTGACTTTCACAAAACTAGTGCCCCTCTCATCTGGATACGTTTTCACTACACATATGGTGAAGCTATGTCACATTTGAGAGCTACGGCGGCCATATTGTCTTCCTCCATTCAGAAAAGTCACGTGACTGGTCATGTGATCACTGGTATGTTCATGAATCATGCATTTACCATTATGGTGCGATCATTTATTGTTATATAATTTAATGCTATTGACCTGAAGATGCATTTCATTACTGTGCCATTTTGCATAAAACGCTGTTACACACTATGTGAATGCGTTCATGCTGATATCAAGAACAAATCATTTGTGGCAAAGAAAACATCATCAATATAAGAAGATAAAAAACCTTTCCATGATCTGTCATAGACTGGTGCAATCAGAACCGTAACCATGGATAAACCATGGACCGGAATATGCAATATCGTTTTAGTAAGTGAATAGTCAAGATAATGATATTAAATTTTAGTATAACAATCTCCTATTTTTACTTTTTGAAAAAAAGTAATTCCTTAGTGATAATGTCAAGAAAATTATGCGCAATTTGAGTTTAATATTCTTTTATTGTTTCGTGTAAGAATTCTATCTAAAGGAAATTATTACAGTGTGTTTATATGGAGCAAGATATTCTTATTGCAAGGACTTTATTCTCAAAAAGTTGCGAGAAGTTTACCATCATTTCGAGGTGAAACATTAATAGCAAGCCGCAGACGGTCATATTTTAATCGTTAGTCTTCCTACGATGTCTTGGTCAATCGATATTCTAGCATTTGTATTTGTTTATTTTACACATTTATCAATCTGGATTGGTTAGGAATTTCCTGGATGCATCCGGGTCTACTAGACTACAATGCCAGAAATGCACCAACTTCATAGATTGTTTTAGACCAACAATGGGAGTGGTCCATGTGTGGCAAATGTATATCATTCAATTGATAGTTGTTGTGTACAAACAGACAAATAATACACAATGTAAATAAAATTTCCCCAACAATCTCGAGGCGGTTATTTACAGGGACCCGTTGATCTGTCATCCACGTGCTGCATGATCTAGACAGTATCGAGGCACAACCAGTCTTCGCTGGCGATATTGTCAATATATGTGCATTGTAATGTCAGTTTCCTGTTCATCACTTACCGTTCGTCACCTGCCCACACATGCAGTTGTTCCAATATTGAGCAAGTGTATGAACAATATATGCTGGTCACACAGCTGGTATAACCCTGAAAATGGACACGTGAATTGCTGAGGGAATATACGATAGCATTGGACGCGATAATCAATCGATGATCGAAAGATGATGTTATTGGTGGGAATGATGTTTTCTTTAATTTACCGCGGATCTGGATACACCTCATCAGGTGAGAATAAACTGGTTTTATTCACTGATAGGTGATAATATTCTGGGGGAAAAAACGTAGCAGTTTCTTAATCGTAAATGGATCAAGTGTTTGATATACCAAATATCGTCCAGGAACTTCAGAGAAAACTAAATAATTGAATACAAGAAGTTCACATTATTACACATATACATGTATAAACCTTTTACCAGTGAAACTACATGACTTTGATGATACCAATAAAAATCTGGAATGAAACACCTTCGGAGAATATAAATTAAGCCCGAACATTTTGAGTCACATTGACCTATCAAATGAAACTAAAGGTAACAGGTAATTTAATTTCGACAGTAATAGATGCCCAAATATAGTATAAACCTCGTTTTTATCATTGGTGTTTGCACATTGTTGCATGATTATTGTTTTACGATAGCGGTCTCGTTGAGTTTCCGGTTTGCAAACTCTATTCTTTCAGAAACGGAGTCATTGTGGTCAGTTGATCGGGAACACACGATACGGCATATTTGGTCCCCAAAAGGACAAAAGACCAAAGAGGCGTTGTTTTGTTTGCAGTCGGGCTTCTCTGTTTACTCAGCAGTTATAGCAGGCGTTGCTAACCAGGGACGTTGGAAGAGGGCTTTGTTGATCTCAGGTAAATGCTCGTAATTGCATACCTACGAATCTGATGGCACAGTCGAACGGCTCAAACGAGGCATGTTCGCGTCAAAACTGCCACGTAAAGAGCTTATGTACAATAACACACTGGTTCATCGTATGGAGTTATGTATAGGAATCCACATAGCCCTAACAATGAAAGCAGTTACTAATTAGGAAGAGATATTCGACCCAAAGTTAGTGAAAGGATCAAATAATCAATATTGATAACATAGTTTAAAACACTGGTCTCTATATCGCCCAGACCTTCGACTTAATCGAGACGCTGTTAGATAATACACACACACACGTCACTGTACACTGACGTTATGTATTTATCTCCAATTTGAAACAGGCGGCATCCCAGTTTATACATACCCGTAAATTCAAGGCGATGCCCAAAAAAAACTATTGAGGTTTCCTCCGTGTGCAAAATTCTTCATCAACCATTCACATTGTTGCAATACTTGGCAATTGCATATTTTTGTCTCAATCCTTTTTGAATCTCCGTGAAATATTCTTTTCCATGAATTATCCCAAGGGCTAAGATAGGTTACCGGACAATTTTGGTTTTAAGCATTGCAGGTGATATAGGCCCTTGGCATTTACCAATCAAGGTCATCTTTGTGAAACGCCAATGTCACCATTAGGTATGCTGCATATGACTATATATATATATATATATATATATATATATATATATATATATATATATATATATATATATATATATATATATATATATATATATATATATATATATATATGTGTGTGTGTGTGTGTGTGTGTGTGTGTGTGTGTGTGTGTGCATAATACAATCATATAAGCTATATCAACAATTATTTTGTCTGTAGAGGCCAATGTACACATGTCAGGAAAGGCAAGATTTTGAGATTTGGCCTTCAATGTCATTTAAGGTAAATCCAAGATCATCAAAATATGTGCCATAAATACAAAACTTCTTGTAAGTTTATGCACGATCCTAACCTGTATGTGCAAGTGTTTAAGCCTCAATGGCTAATTTACACATTTCACGTCGGACATTTAGCACTCAAGGTCATATGAGGTCATGCTCAAGGTCACCATCAGTTGTTTTCCATATGACTTCCTATATGCTCATAATGCAAACTTTAACTCTATCTACATGCATTTCATCTGTAGAGGCAAATTTGGACATTTATTTTAGCCCGAAAAGGCTGTTTTGACCTTTCGAGGTCATCAAAGGTCAAATTCAAGGTCACCACACAGTCCAAAATTCTTTTCAAAGGGTGAAATTTTTTTTTTGCCTAGAAATGACCTAAAATGGATAGTAATGAGATTTGGGCCAAGAAATTTTTTTTCCACCCACCCATCTAAAATTCAAAATGGCTGCCACACGGAGACCGGCGATTCAAGGGCAACAAAACTTACACACATCATAAATTTTAAAGTACATTAGGGGGAAAAGCTCAAAACTGATCGGATAGTTTTTGAGAAAAGACAGACAAGGTGCAAATTTGGGCATTTTTCGATCCCAAAATGGCTGTTTTGACCTTTCAAGGTCATCCAAGGGCAAATTCAAGGTCACCACACAAGTCGCCATCTATGACTCCCCATTTGAAAGTGCAAACTTCTAAGCTCTATTTTCAGGCTTTCTAGGAGTACAATCCTGGCAGCTCCCGTTATGAAGGAAAAAAGTGCCGAAAATTTTCCGTCCAAAATTTTTTTCAAAGGGTTAAAAAAATTTGTTTGTATAGAAATGGCCCAAAATGGATAGTAATGCGATTTGGGCCGATGAAATTTTTTTTTGTCGACCCGCCGAAAATTCAAAATGGCCGCCATACGCAGAAAATTAAAATGAAAATGGCCGGTACACGCAGACAGGCGATTCAAGGGCAACCAAACTTATACACATCACAGAGGTACATAAGGAGAATCTTTTGATATAAAATCAGACAGTTTTTGAGAAAATGGCCGCCAAAGTTCAAAATTCACCGTTTTTTTTTCGACGAAAACGGCCGCCATTTTGAAATAAAATTAAAAATCAGAAACTGAAAAAATACTCCCTTCTCGAAATATTTTAAGGTATCTTTTCCCAAATTTTCAGAAAGATTGGACCGTAAACTTTAAAGATAAAAATGTGGACGGACGACAACGACGACGCCGACGGACGGACGCAACGCCACGGCAATAGGTTATCGGACCATAGGTCCGAAAAAAACCCACCCATATTGTACGTATGCCTAGCCTGAAGCGGATCAAAAACTGCCATAATATGTTTCTGTAAATGATTGGGTAGAACATGTTCATTTTGTGTTGTCAGGTACTTGATGTCATTATGAACATGTGAGAATGGCGTCAATGAATTAATGCAATAATGTTAATTTTATCAGCTTTCATGTAATTTACCAAAACATGATAAGTATGTATATGCGAAAACTCGTGCCATTATATATTTTTAAAACTATGTATCAATCCTGCATATTATTTGTACCCATGCAACAAAAGTTTGATGATGACATTAGGATCATACAATATTCGTATTGAAACAAAGCCAGGGCGAACATTGGCATATAATGGCACACTGACTTCGACGACAGACAGTGTACAAAATACATTTTTCCCTACTGATTTCTTGATGGAATTAATGTAGTACACACATGCTCAATGATCGATTACAAAGATTTTTTATTTCGAAACAAACCCCATAAAATAGTTGAATATTTGGCTATAAATTCTACTCTCCCAAGTCTTTTATCATCGATTGGTTGGGACGGATCCAGAAAAAAATTAGCTCCGAGTATTTTGGTTAGCGACATGAGAGAAGTCACAAGTGAGAACCGACATGCGAAACAAAACTATGACTTATTCTGTAGTAAAAACTAACTCGCAGGTCACATGTCCATGTAGGCAATATTTCTCGCTTCTCGTATTTCACGTGTCGCTTCTCACATGTCACTTCTCGCATGTCGCACCGGCTTTCCATAGTAATGTAGGTTGAATGGTATCAAAACAGTTTTGCAATAACAAACACGGTCAATCTAAGACTTCGTTCACCTATTTCCACAGACCGATTAGATTCAGAGCTTGACTGTCTGTTGGAGACGCTACAAAATCATGTAGTGACGACATCGATACTGTGTCATGAATCACATCTCATAGCACGCAGCAGCAAAGCAAAACTCCCAGAAGGAGAATATGAAAACATCATTGTAGACTGTGATCATCTAAGTACGATTCTAACCATGCAAAACGTAAGTAAAGCCCGGTTTTTCAAACTTTGGAATTTGATGCCATGTTTGATCGTATAAACTGAGACTTCAAACTAGTCAAAAAATTTTCGAACTTTACCACTAATTTGGACCAAACTCAATCGAACTATCGAAGCTAGTTTCCATATCCAATTAAGGAAAAGCATGATTTTCATTTTGAGACTCGTGGCATTGAAGTTTCAATACATCTTTCAACAAAGGAGCATAAATTTTCACGTAGTTTGATGGAATTTGAAGTAGTTTGAAGTGAGAAGTTTGACCGTGTAAACCAGAATTTGAGAGTTTGATGTAGTATGAAGTTTTGATGTGCGAGTTTGATCGTGTAAACACCCACAATCAAACTACATCAACTCACTTTTAGGAGTTTGAAGCAATTTTAAGTAGAATGTTTGGATAGTTTTATCGTGTAAACCAGCCATAACAGACTTTGTAACAGTTAGCAAGTTTCAGAAATATAGCGTCATCAGCAATGTTCGCGCCAATTCGGAGAAAATGCAGATTTTCTCTCGGGTACGCTTCGATATTTTCGTTTCTTGCTTTGTATTCACAGGTTTTTCAGACACAAAGTCACTTCAATTGGCTCTTTGTTAACAAGAGCTTAGATCGCTTCTCAGAGTTCTTGCCATATTTCAGCGATGGTGATAATGCCGTCGTTCTGTCGAATTCGCCGACCAATGTGTCAGAGAAATATGTAAGCATTAGCTATCATAGGATAGTGATATTATCCAACACTGCACCAACGCTCAGGCGGTGTCTTCCATATCAAGAAAGAATCTGTGTCAAAAGTATTGATGTAATGTAGTTTTCCACGATTATTTGTTAACTACCACCTCTGTTTGTACGACAGCAAAACAGGACATCTCTACCTTTTATGATATTCTGGTGTCTGACGGATTGTTTCAAAACGGGGACGACTAAAAACTTGGGATATTTTAATTCTTATGATGACGTGTTTCGTCTTGAAGTGGACCTGCTTCCATCGCAATTCACTCAGTTTTATGGACGAGAACTGCTAATTGTATACCTGGATGTGAGTAATGCAAAAAATATCCAAGCAAGATACCTCATTGTCATATTCCCTATTCGAATTGGCGTACACATACGCAATACATTATTGATGAAAAACATTCATTCCGTACGTAAATACAGTATAAACCGAACGTGTACAAAGTCGTGGAAAATGGGACTATAATCATTAAAGGGTTCGAGGCGAACATCGTGGAAGCGGCCGCTAAGGAGTTGAATTTCAGGTTCAGTTTTCATTATTAGCAGGTGTCTGTTCATATTTGCGTTCATGATCCTGTAATATTGTGCAAATGCTGCCGTGTACCATCTATTTTTTTTTCGTTCGTCCAACAGTTACAGGTATTTTCCCATCGAGACCGGCTCCTGGGGTAGTCAGGTGAACTCCACTTACTGGAGTGGAATGGTTGGCACTGTCATGAGAGGGGTGTGTAAAGGTTTCAGTGGAAACATCGTATATTTTTGTTTGTTTCATGCAGCGCCCCTCTTGGGTGCCCTCTGCCTATTGCTAGTGAAATTAAATCATGTTGGAAATAGCCGCAATATATGTATATGTCATGAATTTGAGCCGAAGTTATCAAGCTCGAGGTCTCCCCACACAGGAGGCTGACATGGCAGTGTCGTCCATATCGGTCGAGGCCACACGTGAAGAGGTCATTGACTTCCTCTTCCCACACTGGGAGGACACGTCGGGTGTCGTCCTTAAAACAATCTCCACCAAATGGAACTATTTCGTGGCAATATTCGCCACCTCCTCATGGGTCGCGATATTCCTACTCCCCGTACTCGTCTCCTATGTGTTGGTGGTCATGGACAGAGTAGTGTGGCGCTGTCGACAACAAGACGTCCAACGAGGAAGGCACAAGGAATATATTTTCAATCTGTATGGCATGCTTTTTTTACAAGGTATAAATGGCAGGGAATCCCACATGCGAACTTGCACATATATGTATTTTTTTACACAGGGGAAAATGACATTATCAACGTGGTATGTGCCATGTTTCAATGGCCCAGAAATTATAATCAACAGTAATTCTTGATGTTTCATGTCCACAAAACACACGAAAGTATATCAGAACAATGTCAGCAATCTTGTATAACTGTGAGCTATATTATCCTATATAGGCAGCTGTTCTTTCCAGGGTACGCAATTCCTTCGCGGAATGCGCATGTGTACTGGGTGATTGCGTGCTACTGGTTGGTCGTGGTCATCATCGCGGCTGTGTATATGGGGAATTTGACAGCTTCACTCGCCGTCAACAGAGTCAAGTTACCCTTTGACACGCTCCAAGAACTTGCGGACAACGACGAGTATATCGTCAAAATTATAAAAAATTCCCAAAAGCATCAAGTATTTAGGGTGCGTAAGAATGAACAATCAACTATAATTTTCATCATTACCGCCTGGATAAAAACGGAAAATATAACATTCAAATATATCAGGATAACAGAATGGCACCCATATGTATTCTTATGTATTGTCTCTTGTATCATCCCAGAACGCCGAGAGAGGTGTGTACAAGCGACTATGGGAGAAGATCGAACAGACTCCCGAACAGTCTCTGACGACTGATATCATTCAAGATATCCACACCGAGGTTACTCGCGAGGGACCGTCCAACTATGCCTTCCTGATGAACCCAACACCTGTGCGCGAGATCATGATGGAGACCGGATTCTGTGGCTTCTCTCTCATCAAAGAGCGCTACATGAAAGGCAACCTGGCGATGATCGTCAAACAAGGAGTGCCGTACCAGCGAAAGTTCAATGATATGTGAGTCAGATATCTAATGGTGTTTACGCTAAAATACGATTATTTTGTGTCTAGTATAGAAATCTCTCACGGTGTTTTAACAATAATATAGTCCAAAGAGTCTTCATGTAGTGTAATTGAAGCGTCATGATTCTGGTATTTCCGGGTCTTTGGCATGGTCCATACAATGCACAAGATAGTCCCTCGTCTTACAAGTCCCCTAATGTAGACAAACCCCATTGCCATTGAATCAAGCAATACTTAGGAGAGTGCTTAACTCTACAAGACACTCTCAAAACAATATCCATTGTTTTGTAGCATTATGCGTCTACAGAGCAGTGGAATTATCAAACACTGGTACGACCAGCATCTGAGTCGGGATGTTTGCTTCGAGGGAAAACTAACCTCCAATGAGCCCGTGACACTACACGACCTGACGTATGTCTGGCTCCTGGTGTTTTCTGCAGGACTTGGGGCAGCCAGTACGGCATTACTGCTCGAGATTATATGGAGTATTGTTGATAGATGTCGTAAAAATCGGTGAGATTGGCACCAAAGTTGCGATGTGCTTTGTGGCGTGTATCTAGTTGTTGTGTTCTTCGTGTTATTTTTTTAATACCATGATGTTTGTTATAAATCCAGTTTTACCTTTATATTGTTCATCATACATGAACATTATGTTTGATGTACTATTCATGTGCTCAAATCGCAGAAGACCTTCGCGAATTCGTGAATGAGACATTGGAACCTAAATCCTGTTCCCTGGTAAGCAAAATGATACTGTGATGACACCGGTTCAGTGTTATATATATTTCATCAGGGGATAAACATGAATTTATCAATCAATATTAACAATCATGTGCATCCTAGTTTCTACATGTATGGTAGTAGGTCGTTACATACATGTATTACTGCATGTCATTTTATCTATTAAACATTTTCAAAAGCTTTTTGTTGGAGGATTTCTTGGTCGTTTTTACCATTGGAGTGGATTACAAAATCGTACGAGTTCGATGATAGATGTCTGAAATTTGGTGACGAAATGGTTTTATTTCCTTTGAGAACATGTCAAAATGCTCCAAGCAACTAAAACAAATTTATGGGCAGAGTCATCGGAAGTGTTCTTTTGGAAGCTTCGAACTTGTATCAAGGCTTTCATAATACATACATAGAGAGAGTGTGTTATATGTAAATTCCCACGAGGCGATATTGCGCCTTCATGCGTGGAAGCAGCCAACAACAACTACAAGTGTACAAACATGCCAAAACAACAACACGTGTTTGTTTGCTTGAGTCATTGTCATCATTGCCGAAAGTTAATTCGGTTGACGGCACACACTGTGGGTCGAGGCAGAATTATATAGAAACCATGTTGCGATATGTTTGTGGTGTTCATACTGAACCCATACCCATTTGACGATAGGTCTCAAAGGGTTGGCCAAAACATGAGGGTTGGGGATAGAAGTATAATTTTCAATGATACGGATGTATGACTGGAATGACCAATCAATGATCAGTCTAGGGGCGATATGAGGACCATTCCACATTATATGGGGAGGTTCTGGTCTTTTTTGGCAATAAAAACAATCGGTTTTACTCGGTATGTATGACAAATAATACACTGTCACCCCTCGGCGATATACACGATCATCACGCCTCGCTGACGCTCGGCATGATATCGTGTATATCGCCTCAGTAACAGTGTATTATTTCACACTTAATTTGATCCAGCGTACAGTAGAAATTTCTGTGCTCCATAGTGATATAACGAAAATTTGGTAACACCATTTAAGACTTATCAATGGTTTATAGAATCACAAGCTTTCGACCCAACACAGGCCTTCATCAGGTGTGTGGAAACAGAACACAACAAGGGTATGTATACATGAGAAAAGACAGTTTCCATCCCCAGCACATAAAAGACTCTATAATCTATAGCCAGGCACTTCGCTACAACAGAATTTGTTCAGATGTTACAACCAGGGATCATCAAGTAGATGAATTGAGATCAGCATTCTACAGACAGGGCTACGATAAATCAAATGTTGACAAGCAGATATCAGGTGCATTTCGTAGAGATCGGACGGAACTATTGGACTACAGTGACAAAGCTGAATCTGACCGGGTCCCACTAGTTATTACCTTTAACCCTGTGGCAAAACATCTGAACCGCATCGCACAAGATCTCCAGCCCATCCTCAGAGATGATTCGACACTGTCCAAACTGTTCCCCACCCCACCAGTGATCGCTATCGACAACCTCCCAATCTCAAACAGAAGCTGGTGGCTAGCAAGTTTATTCCACACAAACCAGGCACCCACCCATGTGGAAAACCCAGGTGCAAGACATGTGAGCTCATCAACAGTGACACACAGCTTATAGCAGCTAATGGACACGAATTCAGACCAAGTGGAGGCAAATATGTCCGGGAGAATGTACGAGTAACAATAGATTCGTAGAAACGAATGTACGAGGGGCGAAGCCCCGAGTGTATTCGTATCTACGAATCTATTGTTACGAGGTACATTCTCTGACTTAAACTATTCCCCACATATATACATCGATGTAGATTCGTAACTACGAATCTACTGCTTCCCAATACCTCATTCTCATTTCGGCCCAAGTAGCGCACCTTACTCTAGTAAGCTGCGCTACATGGGCCCTGATTTCCAATTCTGAGTTCTACCCAGTGTGTTGAAATCACTTTCCGTGACGGGCTGCTCTATAAATACAGTCTCGATAACTAGCTTGGTCACTCAATCGCTCAAAAATGGTGGAGGACGACGATATGATACTGTTGATACAATGACTGTCCAACATTGTGCGCTGAATTATTACACATGAATACTCAAAATTGAGCAGTCTGGCAACCCCAGTCCGGTATCACAAGCCGGTGTTTTCCGATGTACTCGGCGATGAGCTCGTCGCTACTTGAGTAACAAGTTTCTGATCAACAAAATAAATTCGGAGAGAAATCACTATACAGTCGGGAATTTAAAAAAAGGAAGCTGCAAAAGGTAAAATTGTGCTTAATTTACAGTGCACTAATTAATTTAAATGCGTTTATTAATTTAAATGCGTTTATTTATTATGGATTTGTTATATGTTTTGTAGTTTGTGTGCTTCGACGAAGAAGTGTAGGCGGCAGTCGGTCTCTTCAACGAATGGAAAGCCGGGTGAATTTCGAACGCAATCGCACAGCATGACGTGGACACCCCTCCAATATGACTTGAAATGGCAGAAAATGAATTTTGCTTCTCTTTGAGACGTTTTGTCCTGGAGGCCAGGAAAGGAATGCCGACCCCTATCCGGCCGCAACACAAAATGAGTTGGAGGATCACCATTCAGTTACACCTCGCGCTAAAAGTTCGGGAAATATGCTCCCTACAGAAAACGATATTTTTGTGCTTAAAAACTCACAAAAGGACGACAGGTGCACAACGCAAGCCAGTCAGTGTAAGCATACGACTGGCGGCACGAAAAATCTACGTCAAGACACTGTTCTCCACTGGGAAAAAAAAGTACCCACGGAGACTGTAATGTCCGTGCCAGAAACTAAGTGGATTCTTTTGTAAAACTTTCCGCCTGCAAAAAAATGTTGTGTGGAAATTGTGTTTGTGTTTGTACTTGTATAATACACATTTGGTAGGTCTCTCAGAAACTGTAGATTCGTGGATCAGAATCTACAGTTAACTCTACAGTTTGTGTCTAGATGTATAATCTACATTTGGTAGATATCTCAGAAAGTGTAGATTCGTAGATAAGAATCTACAGTTGAAACAAAGGAGTGACGCCACATGTATAGTTTAATGATCACTCCTCGATGGATATGTAATAGATATACACTGAGCGCGAGGTGAATTAGAATATTATGGACCGAGCGGCGAAGCCGCGAGGTTTCATAATATTCTAATTCACCGAAGCGCGAAGTGTATATCTGACTTAGCTACTGGCTCTATTGTTGTTAGTTATATACCTGCTAGCGGGTGTATAAGTTAGTTATCGACCTCTGGAGAACAATGGGACCAGTAGCTAAGAAAGTACAGGTCTTACAAGGCAATCTAAAATCCACCCACAATCGTCGTGTTGCTGAGCAGAGACTCATTAAAATGTTTGACAGTCTGAACAATGGATAAAACAGACTCAGGTTTTCTGAGCCATTACACTTTGGATAAACTAGTTCATTAATCCCTAGTCAACTTGCTCATTTCTCATGTATAAATACCCTTGTTGTGTTCTGTTTCCACACACCTGATGAAGGCGTGTGTTGGGTCGAGAGCTTGTGATTCTATAAACCATTGATAATTATTAAATGGTGTTACCAAATGTTCGTTATATCACTACATAGACTTAATATACGGCTATACATATCTAATGTGCTCCGTAGTGATTGAGTGATTGTACCCGTGTTGCTTTTAATGTGGATGGTCTTTGTTTCTGATCCAATGTTGTATTTTAGGTGATACATTGGCATATTCGCTGATTGCGTCATTGTGGCTTCGAGTATGAGGGTTTGGCCTATGTTTCTAATCCAAAATAAATTATTTTCTAGGTATTCTATTGGCATAATGCATAATTCTTTTGTTCACACTAGGACCATACTTTCAACAGGGCCTCGTCACAGAGGACACATTGGCCCTCTATGCGGAACCTGCCGGTAACGACTGCGAGTATACTAACATTATATTTGGAACAGTTTCCCGTCGACTATACTATTCAACATATTTTGCTGGGGACCACAGAGAATATTTTGATATTCGTAATAAAAAAGATAATTATGTCACATATGGGCCACCGTACTTCCAAATCGGGGATAAGTAAAGAAGACACATATGACAGGAAATATTACACCAGTGTAGCTTCATACACAATGTCAGGATTTGTTTCTATCCCCCACAAATTGCATGATTTCAGGTTTTGTCATCATCAGAATCCGATACAAGATGTAATAGGTCGATACATATATATTGTCCCATTGTTGTGATTTTGTGCATACATAGTTAATGGAATAATTCCTGAAATATAGCTGGAAAGCGAAAAACTTGACCATTAAGAAATTCATTGTCGCCTCCATAATATATTCAAATACGATAAAACGGCTCATGGACACGGTAAGTTGCCCGCATATCATAATCTCGCGCCCTGCAAAGCCACGTTAAGCCATGCAAAGCCATGTAATCTCGCCCCCCGTTGAAACGCCATGCAAAGCCACGCTTTTATGGCCTGGAACTCCTTTCCGACCACCGTCCATAGACGCGTTTACACCCTGCAACATATCTTAAGGCGGTGACTGACCTAGTTCTTTTGTCTAGGGGTCAGGTCATGTTATTGTCACCGACTTGTGCTCAGAATTTTTGGAAGGAAGATAAACACAAGGTAAGAAAAATGCAATTTCTGCAACATAACGCATATATATAATAACTGAGGTAGATGATACGATGTCCGAGATACTACTACAAATTTATTTACTTCACAAATATTTGTAGGGGCTGAAATTACCCCGAATTAAGGTTTCTTCCATCAATGTTTACCCCAATTTTGACACGGTGATCACGTTCATGGTCATTTTCAATAAATTCTGCACATTGTATTTAGATAATCTATACACGGGAGTTAAGATAATCATCTCATGTTTCATACATCCTGCGCATATGCACTAATGTCTTGTAATTTTTCAGTTATTCCTAAATTATTCCACATGCTTGTCGTGTCACCGATTTGAGTCAAGCGTCACCGACTTAGGTTTACATTTTGGGTATGACATACCCACTGGTTGAATGAGTTGAACTGTACAATGAGTTCTCAGGAAAGGTGTTCTTGTGTACGGTTATAGCGATATCATATTCGTGGTATCGTGGACCGTACGCAGCAATACATTGTGCAGTATACATCCCAACAACATTTCGTAAGACCGCGTTATTGACATGTCCACGTAATAATTATGAGTGTGTATAGTGTACATGTTAATTTTGCTCATTTTCCAAATATGAAGACAAGAATATGGAAAGAAAATAATACAGACATTTGCATTTTGATGTTGCAATGCATACTGTTGGTTGAACATCGGCGGTGGCTAATACTTTATGCGTTTTTCGTGGAGAGATACCAGTCCTTTTCTGGGCAACTAACATCTGAAGTCGGTGACGCTTGACTCAAATCGGTGACACGACAAGCGTGTGTAGTAATTTAGGAAAAAGTGCAAAATTACAATATATTGGTGCGTATGCGCAGGATATATGAAAGATGAGATGATTATCTTAACTCCCGTGTACAGATTATCGAAGTACAATGTGCAGAATTTATTGAAAATGACCATTAACGTAATCACCGTGTCAAAATTGGGGTAAATATTGATGGAAGAAACCTTATTTCTCGGGAATTTCAGCCCCTACAAATATTTGTGAAATACATATATTTGTAGTAGTATCTCGGACATCGTATCATCCCCCTCAGTTATAATATATATGCGTTATGTTGCAGAAATTGCATTTTTCTTACCGTGTGTTGATCTTCCTTCCAAAAAATCTGAGCACAAGTCGGTGACAATAACATGACCTGACCCCTAGACAAAAGAACTAGGTCAGTCACCGCCTTAAGATATGTTGCAGGGTGTTTATGTTGCAGCCACTGGCACAAAGTGATTAGGTCACACAAGCAAACACTGTCAATCGGGTACTCATTTGTACGACTGAGTGAACCGAGACACATTGTGTCACACCTCGACCAAAGGTGTTAGACAATCAACACAACAGCGCCAGCGCCACGGCTTGAACCAGCAACCTGGTGGTTACGAGGCGAGCGCCTTGACTGACAGCGCTTACCAGCCCTCTTAGTATGCTAATGACTGTATTAATAAAAAATACATCACTCATCCATTTATCTCTGGAGATATTTCGCTGTTATGCATCGCGTTCATCGCGCAGTCGAACTCCCTGGAATCACTCATTGGTTAAAACATGAATAAATTGTAAATGTTATAAGAACTAAAGCAAATATTTTTGTGGGAGTTTCTTTGAATATAAGTATGAATATATTACCATGCAACTAGAGTTTGATGATGCAAACATAAAGTACACCAAGTTCCAATAGAGACAAAACCCAACAAATTAGTTGATCCGGAAACACATTGGCGTCATCAGGAGGAGACAGTGTGTGGAATGTAGTTGTTTCTTATCGATCGATTCTTGTGGGTTTGCGACCAGGGGGACAGTCCATGCAAAAACAGAATGATCAGAACTTTGTTGCAAGACTATTAATTGCAAGCGAGTTGGAAAACAGCTCGACGAATTAAAAAAAATTCAAACAGTTATTTGTCTTGATGAAAGATTTTGTTATTTTATTGTAAATATCATCGACTATCATGACACCCCCTGGTAACATTTACTCAGGGGGAAAACACCATGTCATTGCTGAAAACTGTTTTGGAAAATTATGTTTATGAATGGGATGATCATCATTGCGTACCATTTGAGGTACTGGAATTGGCCCAAGTATCATACACTGCGCCTTAATACTACTCGTCCACTAAATGGATATCATTTAATCCGTCTGTCACCTTTTTAATCCTTATTGAATATAGAAGAAGGCGCAGTGTATGATACTTGGGCCCTGGAATTGTTCTGAATGGTATGACAGTGTTGAAATTATGAAACTTATTATCAATTGATATGTAGATGAAACATTTCCACGAATCCCATTTTCCCTGTGCCCTACATTCAAGTCAAGCTGCGTACCCGTACATGAGACTTCCACAACGCTGCAAAATTCCGCGTGTTTTTCCCATGTTTTCCCCTTTTTTTCCTCATCCTGAATTCCACAATTTTCCCCACAGTTGCGGAGTATTGGAACGCGGAGAACTTGCGGAAAATAGGTAAATATGCGGAAGAAATGGCTGCGTAAGCATGTTGGATTTTCTTCGGTCAATTTCCACACATTCCCACACATTCCGCATGCGCGGAGCAAAAAACTCCGTATTTTTTTCAATTTTTGAAGTTTGGACTGCACGATGTCTGCAAAGTTAATTCCATGATATTTTGTTGGAAAATGTGACATCCCGTAGGATTAAGTTTTATTTGATATTATGACCTTTTTTGCATCATCTAGATTTGCTCTTCCATTAACAAACTCGCCGATGAGTACCATCTTCTTCTCTTGGTCTATTACGCCTTTTGATGTCTTCCAATCACCGGTCACAACCTTCCCCATGACTTCATCCGTGGAAAACATACTACGGAATAGTAGTTTTGATGCTTTGCTGAAGGTTCTACAAGTGCGAATTATGGTCGCCAGCTGCTGCTGTGATTAAGTTACGAAAAATGAAAAATGGGGAACAATGAATGACAATTGACAATGAATGTTTAATTGACACAGAACAATTCGTGTCTTGTGTTCATCGAAAATCCTAAGGTAAGAAATACAATATTAACTTAATTTGACAAGTAAACATCAAGAATCGAGAGTGGCAAAAGTTGTCCCCGCATTAAGCAAATAAAAATAATAATGTATTTATCCTCGTTGGTTATAATGTATCTACATTCAGAGTGATTGTTGTTGAATCATATTATTATCTCTCAATGCATTTTCCTTTGTTTGTCTAGAGGCCATATATTCAATAAAAATCCGAGCTGGTTATCTAGGAACATGAAAAGATGATGTGAACTCAGATGAGAGACCTTGTTTTGCTTAGTAGAATGTTGTTTACTGCATGCCTATATCTCTATTGGTTGAAAAGTTATGGCGATTTGAATGTCACATTTTAGTACGTTATAACACATGCTGGATTGAACATTTCTGGATTTTTCCAGAAGCTAATTAATATGCAAATAAGGTATCGTGACATAGTAGGGGGGATTTTTTTAATTACTCAAGTTTGAGTCTTACATTTGTAATATACATCAATTATTCTGGTCAGAATTATTGCTAACTTGAACTTTACACATTGATAGGCATGGTCAATAATAAGCGTTGTTCAAAATGTTATTGTTGCCGTGGTTACTATTCACCTGCTGGAGTCCCTAGCAACCCTTGGTTGCTATGGGTTCTACTTACCAGAAACAGCGGTTTTGATTTTGGTCATTGTATAATAATTATGCATGTAGAGTAAATCCATTTTCACCTTTTGTTTTGTTTCTTTATCGATATAACTGGATTTGGGCCATAACAACCCTGGTTGCTAGGGGCAACGATGGTTGCTAGGGGTCTTATCCCAATACTGGTGACCTCGGCAACTATCGGGAGGTGAAATTCATTGACTGTCAATTAAATGGACAAGACAAGAAGAAGAACTTTATTAATCCCGTGGGAAATTGATGCGTTTACATCGTTGTGCATATGGAATGGAATAAGCTTTGCTAAATAATTGCAATTACAAGAGACTTTAATATGCCCATAGAACCAGCTAATTAAAAAATATTCCCCTGTGACGTCATGCATACAGATTTGCATATCAATGAGCTATGTTACTTCCCAAATTATAATTTGGGCAATTTGAAATTTGAAACACTGTAATTTTTGAAGGAATTGATATATTCACATGCTGTAAAAACCGTTCTGATCAGCTCACATGGTGATTTATTCTGAGCTCACATCCACTTTTAGAACTGACCAAATTCATTCATTCTGCAGTAGCTTTATTTTGTCTATAGAATGAGAAATCATACAAATTTGGGTCCGAAAATATGTATTAAGTGTCTAAAGCGAGTTGCTAAATCAAGATTCAAACTCGGGCCAATCAATATCGCATCATTTTTTTCCTCAAAGCGGCCCGCGTTGCGAGCGTGTTCTACACACAGTGTCATGACGTCATTGGCATTTGTCTAGATACTGTAGTATTATTTGCATGTTGACATGTGACCGACCGCTCTTTAATATAAATACAGAATGACTTCCATAAATTTATTATTATCAGGCCCCGCCCCTTCCTCTCTCTCTCTCTCTCTGGACATGCTGACTTAAATGGCGTCACTCATAATTTGAACAGCATTGGAAATTGTAATATATTATCAACATCCGTGTGAATGAAGTTTGAATGAAGGCATAAATTGTTAAAAGAGACATTTATCTGTATATCGGAGACGTTATTCCCAGATTGGGGGTCATTTCTTTCATCAATAAACATTTAAACTGGACCCTAGTGTTTGTCGTGAACTTTGGCACCCGCCCACGTGGATTCGAGATCGTCGTGCAAAAACTATATACATATTCTCTGGGTAAGGGACAACGAGGGATCACGGACGAAGTCCCGGCCCCAAGGCCCGAAAGGCTGGCCGGTTCACCGTTGATACTTCAATACTATGGCAACCGGCAACGTAGACAGGCCTATCATCATGATCATTCTGCACACCCTGCAACATGTCTTAAGTCGGTGACTGACCTAGTTCTTTTGTCTAGGGGTCAGGTCATGTTATTGTCACCGACTTGAGCTCAGTATTTCTGGACAGATCATCGACATACGCTAAGAAATATGCAATTTGATGCATATATAGAGTAACCAAGCTACAGAATAGTAGGAATGGAAAGTGTTAAGAATATGTCCGGAGGAAATGTTTTGCTGTTGTTTTTATTTATGAATTAAATTAATATCTCGCCTATTATTCCCCAGTGCTCGAGTCTTCACTCCAGGTTTTTTTATGCGCATATGCCTATCCTATTCTAAGTGCGATTATAATATGATTCTATCAGCGCGTGCGAAAAATCACTGCCTGGGCAAACAGAGTGACAATATTTGCGACCCGCGCTGTACCACACAAACATCCCTGACATCTGACATGAGACATTGTAAACTACAGTTCACAGCATGGTAAACGGGCGAAGCCCGCACAATAGCGCACAACGTATGTCCACCGTGGAATCACTCCCTGCTCGTCACTGCGGGAGACCTCGCAAAACGGAACCAGCTGAAATTAGTGCGTTTTTAGTATATCCGGGCCCGGGGCCCGGACAATGAGTTGGATGATACGATGTCCGAGATGCTACTGTCCGTTTATATCATTTTCAAATGTTAGTAGCGGTTGATATTCCCCGCTGGGGAGTAATTTAGGAATCACTGAAAAAATACAATATATTTGTGCATATGCACAGGATATATGAAACACGAGATGATTATCGTAACTCGCGTGTAGAGATTATTGAAATACAATGTCCAGAAGTTCTTGAAAATGACGATGATTGTGATCACCGTTTCAAAATAGTGGTGAATATCGGCGGAAGAAACCCTATTTCTGGGGAATATCAACTGCTACTAACATTTGTGAAGTACATGTTTGGGCAGTAGTATCTTGGTCATCGTATCATCCCCGTCGGTTTGTATGCCTTATATTTGTATGCCTTATATTGCAGACATTGAATTTTTCTTACGGAGTGTCGAGGTTTCCTCCAAAAAGTCTGAGCTCAAGCCGGTGACAATAACATGACCTGACCCCTAGACAAAAGAAATAGGTCGGTCACCGACTTAGATATGTTGCAGGGTGTCCATCCAGTGTTTTCCATCCAGTGTTCTCAGTTTCTGTTGTCGAACTGTGTACATTTCCTATATATTCCTGACTATCTCGAGATGTACTTTCAAGTTTGCGTGATAAACAAGAATGCCGATTTTTGGCTGATTTTAAAATTGATTCCAACTTAAATAATGACCTGCTGCAGGAAAATGCATTAAATCGGATAAAATATTCAGCGCTTGGGTAAGGGGATTATTGATGACCTGCGCGCTTCATGCGTCGGTAATTATTTCTCCATTTACTGTATCTGTTGAAGTGATTCTACTTTGCTCGCATGCGGAAATTGAAGCCTATAACGGAAAATCGATATTAACACTTTATTAATATCTCATAGTATTCTGTGGTAGATAGCATAATCATGAGCACAGTTACTGCAGAAAATTCCTAGATAAAATATATCTAGAATTTTAATAAAGGTTTGAAGCCGCTCTCATTGCATCTTGAGACTTTCCTACTGAGCCTGTAGTTCACGAAAAAGTTCTTCAAGGTCCTGTACTTCAGCCCGAAATTGATGGACTGGGTGTAGCTCCAATCGGTCTGCATGAAATCCCTGCTGCCGAGAAAAATCACCTATTTTGAATAAAGAACAGAAAGTTAGAGAAAATGCATGTATTTATCTACATGTAGATGTCAAGGCTTAAAACGCCTGGCAGATATTTCAATCTGAAGCATGAGGAAACAGAACGCTTACTGTAATCACCAAAAAGTCATTTTTGGAGAGAGTACCCTCCAAGACCCCCCCCCCCCCCCCCAGGAAAAATTTGGTTAGAGTGATGAGTCCGAAAATAGCCTAAACTATTCTTTGACAACGCACTGTTCACAAAAAAATCTTCGAAAAATCAGAAATTCTCATTTAACGAAAATATTTTATGTTGAGGTCAAAGCTCATTATGAACGTTGACGAAGTAGACATATATGTCTACATTATCTAGGGCGACAAGTCCAAAAATGATGTTAGATTTTTAGAAGATATCGACAAAAAATAAAAATGCTGATTCGAATACAAAATAGTACCAAATCTGCAGAAAAATTTCAGGTCAAGGTCATCCCTAATACACTTAAAACATTTGATGTAGGGCGAGTCCAAAAATAATGCCTGTTTTGACACACAGTTTCTGAGATATGCATTAGGCTTCCAGGATGAGAAAAAAAATTAAAATTCAGGCTCACGTCAAAATGTCATTGACCCCAAGATCAAGGAACCTGTTCCCCTGGTGGTATGGACCTCCAAGGAAAGTTTCGCAAGGATTGGCCAGATACCTTTTGAGTTATCATCCGAATATCAAGTCTCAAAACTGGCTAACAAACAGTAGGATTCTTCCACAAGATATATCCGACCAGTGGTGGTAATTTGACGAGAATACTAGTAGGCAAACTGAAGTTATAATCTAGAAAAATAAAAAATGTGAAAAAAGACAAGACCATTATATCAATACATTTTGTGCCAAAAGGTGGTCAATGAATAAAAGTTCAAGAGCAGGAAATTGAAAGTATAGGCTCTAACATACAGGAAAAAGAAACATCAGGATTACAGTATCTGCAACTAGGGTTGTTTCATTTTTCTGTCCTCTCATACCTTACCATATGCCTTCACTGTATTCATAAATGAGTAATCCTCGCTGCTGTTCAGGCCTCCATGTCTTCCAATAGGCATTCAATTATAATAGTCTGCCCCTGATGACGCCTGTGTGTCTTTGGATAAGCGATTTGGTCGGTATGGTGTTCCAAAAGGGCCATCGCTTTGTCGCTTTGGCGGGTATAGGTCGATAGGCCGACATGCCGATAAGTCGATACGATAACCCGACAAACCGATAACCCGACAAAGCGACTATCCGACAAAGCAATAGGATAATTCGACAGGTCGAGAATGCGATATCTCAATGCGAGCGTGCGACAACCCGATACGAAAAGCCGACAAGCCAAGGATGTCTTCTATCGGGATATCGATTTTTCGCATCGGCTTTTCGACTTATCGCCTGGCCCAATTTATATCACGCATGCGCATCAATCTCATCGAACGACATCGGTGTAATATGGAAGATAGAGTTTAACAAGATTAATAACTATTTCCACTGAGGGTTAGGCTTAACTAATACAGAAATCAGGGGCGTAGCCAAAGATTATTGAAGTGTACCCAAAATCTTCAACAACACGGTCTGGGGGGTTGGGGGGCGCCGCAAGCCCCCAAGAAATTTTTAATTTCAACACTTTCTGGAAGCTATTGTAGGCTATATTAGGGACCGCAATTAACAATTTTTTTCAATATTCTGGCTACAATTGTTGAGAATTATTTCAAAATTTAAATTTAATTTTTTAGCACTTTCTGGAAGCCATTCGAAGATATATTAGGCAGCACATTCAACAATTTTTATTCAATATTTTAACTTAAAATGTTAGAAATTATCTATACTTTAAAAAGTGAAAATTATATAGTATTTTCGCAATTTAGCGTTTTCTCCCGATATTTTACAAGTATACACATGTAGAAGCGATTCGCAGTCCGTTCAAGTAAAAATATTTCCAAGATTCGTTTGCTGCACTTTCAATAATGCATAAACTGGACGTATCATGTCATATGAATGCTGGTGGAATATTGTGCTAAAAACTGGCATTCGTTTCCTTCAAGTAGATAAAGAGGATATATGCAGCACAAGGTACTCTTACAATTTTACAAAGTTCGATTTCGGATTTATTACTGGTAAATTATCAAATGAAAGAGGTCGTTTGAGTCTGTATATTGAAACCAATCAAGGCTTTTGTCAAGGGAATTTTCAGGTTTGGCCAATTGGTTCAACACCATTAAAAACACGTATGGACGACAAATGGGGCGGCCTAGGTTTTTACCTTAGAGAGTCTCCTATATAGGAGACTTTACATATATAAAAAGTCTATATAGGAGACTTTATATATATAAAACAAAACACCAATGGGCCCAGTCTGAGCATATGTCTAGTCTGGTTAAATTAGTATAGTAATATTGCGTGTAGGTTACTCAGCTCTAAAGTATGTAGTACTGTAGGCCTACTAAACGATCATGGTCAGACCGGCACTGCCGAGGAGGGTCGGGGGGAGGAGGCTATAGTATATAGGTAGTAAGTGGTGTAACTTGTGTTTTAGGTAACATTTGAGTCGTTTGTAAAACTGATGATTCATTACCATTCGGAAAACATTTCCGAAATATTTTGTTCCGTTTCTTGATCACACTGCACTCTCCACTCTCACTGACACCAAGGTCCTTATTCAATATTGAATTCCTTAGCATTCGGTTTGGCATTCGATGTCATTTATACATGAACAGGGAACATATAAACAATAATATAGCAAGTTGCGTGATTGTATTGGATTCGTACGGAAGCGTATTACCGCCATGCAAAAAAAATTTTTTATCTCGCCGTGGCGAGTTACTATCTCGCCATGGCGAGTTACTATCTCGCCGTGGCGAGTTAGCATCTCGCCGTGGCGAGTTAGCTATCTTGCCGTGGCGAGTTACTATCTCGCCGTGGCGAGTTAGCTATCTCGCCGTGGCGAGTTACTATCTCGCCGTGGCGAGTTAGCTATCTCGCCGTGGCGAGTTACTATCTTGCCGTGGCGAGTTACTATCTCGGCGTCGGTGTGTCATTGTATTCCCCAAACGTAGGTCGGCAGATACTATGGATTCACCCCATAGTTGATGATGAAATTATGATGAAATCAACCCTCTTGACACGCATGGCCTGTATGCGCTCTAGGTATGACAATTTCCATTGAATCGCTGGGATTGTGAACGAGTAGGTTGAGCAATGCTTGGACACGACAACTGAAGTTTTCCAGAAATATTGAATATGTTAGATCTATGTGGATGGAGAAAAGAAGTAACTCGACGACAATGTCGAATATCGACTCCCCCTCCCAAAGTGTGTGTTTGAGATAATTATAGAGTATAATGCGAAATCTCATCCACGAATAACGTTCAAAATGTCTTTCGTTGGTATGAGATACGCCATTCATGCACTCAAGTTACATGTGTGCCACTAACTCAGTACTGGATCACTGTATCTAACAAGGTATGTTCACTATGTTCTTTTGTGTACTACTATCCGTGTAATACAGTACATTATTATTATAGTTGTATCGTATACCTTGGTCGAATATATTGAATATTCGACAGTATTACCTCTGTTATAATTCCGTCAGCTTTGTCAATTAACTACTATCAACCATATTTTACAGTTGGTGAGCGAACTGCCGCTCCAGTGTACTCTCTGAACAGAAAACCCCATGTTACTGGGTAATGCATTTATTATTATATTTTGTTGTTACTGTTCAAAGTCATATTTGTATTGTATTTCATGTGAAGTCGTATTGAATGTATATCATTGTTTCAGGGTTTCTTTATGTGATTTTAATAAACGATTCGAACTACGGTGCCGATTAAATCTGGTCCAATCACCTAACGGTCACATGAATCATGAGTATTCTTTCCAGGTCACTGATATTTATGCATCTAATATCAAGTGGCAGCTTTCACAATGTCGCTCTGATGAAATCAGCGACTTTTCTGCACAGCAAGATACATAATATTCACTCTTAGAAAAACAGGTTCCAGTGGGTTCCCTAACAAACCTTAACTCGAAACCGTGGAACAGCAACATATGTACAAGTGAACGCAACGTATATCAGGTGGGCCACATCCACCTCACAGGGTGACGACACCGTGCACGGCAACAACGGGCTCGAGGTGGTAACCCTCACATCTCGTCCATATCAAGTCCCTAAGGTAGAAAGAGGTAAAGGTGTTATGGGATTGCCATCAGCATCACTTGATCGAGGGGAACACATCCCATATATGGAGGCCGCCATGGCTCTAACGTCATGGACGCTTATCTCAAACGAACAAGTGGAGTCCTGCTTGGCCAGGTCATAGCAAATTTGGATACACTTTTGAATCCAGGGCGAGTAGGAAGTGGAACGTATGTCTCGGTGGAATATTGACTGATGCGATATGAACAACAGACGTTTGCCAGCACAAAGATTTTTTGTTCACTTAAGTTACAAGCGCAAAGCCTACACCGGGCATAGAAGACAGTCTTTTATCAGATTCGAGCCTAAAGACGAAACCAAGGCAGGGATCGTGAAGGCCAACGATGGAGAGAAGGCAAGCTTCACTAGGAAGGAAGGGATGACATGCAAGGAAACCTTGAGGCCATCCTCCAAACAGAAAACCTTGGGAAGATCCAACGGATTCTTCCCTGTGACACCCGGTTCATCTTGTTCTGGGACGGAGCTATGGAGACTTGAATTTGGGCTTCTTATCATTGTTTTGTATGGCCGAAGGAATTAGTGACAGCTGTCCTTCATTTGTCTCGGCAGTGTTCCCTGTAGCCTCTGCCATGCCCCCCAGGCTGGATAAGGTTTTCATTTGTGTCAGCATTGTCCCAAGTAGGCTCTCCCACGTTCCCAGGCTGGATAAGGTCTTCATTGGTCTCAGCAGTGTCCCAAGTCGGACTAATTTGGACTTATTAACTCCTAGTTTGGACTTATAAGGTTCTTATAAGGTTCATTATACATGAATGGAGTAAAGGGTTTTTGACTCAGAGTATTTTCCCGATTTATGCGTATAAATAAATATACACCTTTTTCTTTAACTATAGAGCTTTCGAAGGTGCAATATGAAATTGATGTGTTTCAAACAACTTACTTTGAACCATCGGATATTCTTTTGAAAACAATTGGAAGGTACTCTGAAGAACCTGAGATGTTCTATTTAGAAACTTGAGTACTTTAGAGTGAACAAATATTGAACCACTTGTAGGTTCTTTACCTAACCTGCAAGGAACCTGAAATAGGTCAATATGGAACTGATTTTTTTTTTTGGATGGAAACATATTTGAATCAGGGAGAGTTCCTCATAGAACCTAAACGTTATTTGATGGTACCTTTAAGTACCCCCAAAAGTTTCAATTCACTGGTTGTGAAAGAACCCGGGTTGAACCTTTACGAAAACTTCATCTCATAATTCCAAATTTTCTTTACAAAGAACCTTTGAGGTTCCACGAAAAAGATTCCACACAAAGAACCTTTCAAAAAGGTTCTAAATGAAACTGTTGAGGTTCCATATATGTATAAGCTCAAACAACCGTAAAACGTTCTATCCAGAACCTATTCAGTACATATTATATTGTACGCTAAATTCCGTCCATTTTTGGCCCGAGATGGCCACTTTATAATAAATCTCGCCTGAACGCTGAATGCTTCATGATAGAGTCTGGATTTGTATTAATAGAATTAGGGTTAGGACAGGATAGGTATTTGTCCTATCCTTTCCTAAATTTATCCAATTTAATGTGTGCATTTTCTGTTGAACGTGGACTTGACTCCAGCAGACCCCGAGTGCTCGAAAAATAGTTATAGCTACACCAAATTGCGCAGATTGGCCATAAGATACCCTTGAGAAGCTTTTATAAGTTCGTATTATGGGTTCATGTGCTAAACATGTATAGGAAGTCACAATTATGTGAAGGGCTCATCTTTCGGTAACCTTGGAATTGATCTCAGATGACTTTGGGGGCTACGTCACGATGCTATTGAGGACAGAATAGTAACTCGCCACGGCAAGATAGTAACTCGCCATGGCGAGATAGTAACTCGCCATGGCGAGATAGCTAACTCGCCACGGCAAGATAGTAACTCGCCATGGCGAGATAGTAACTCGCCACGGCAAGATAGTAACTCGCCATGGCGAGATAGCTAACTCGCCACGGCAAGATAGTAACTCGCCATGGCAAGATAGCTGACTCGCCACGGCAAGATAATAACTCGCCATGGCGAGATAGTATCTCGCCACGGCGAGATAGTAACTCGCCATGGCGAGATAAAAAAAAATTTTGCATGGCGGTAATACGCTTCCGTAGTTTCGTTATTTTTGTGGTGTTTTTTTAGGTTACCGGACCTATGGTCCGATAACCTATTGGCATGGCGTTGCGTCCGTCGTCCGTCGTCCGTCCGTCCGTCCGTCCGTCCGTCGTCCGTCCGTTCACATTTTTATCTTTAAAGTATACGGTCCGATCTTTCTGAAATTTTGCACAAAAATACCTAAAAATATTCCCAGGAAAGGTTTTTTTTAGTTTTCTGATTTCCGCATTTTTTTCAAAATGGCGGCCATTTTCGACGAAAAATGCCTGATTTTGGACTTTGGCGGCCATTTTCTCAAAATCTGTTCAGTAACTTTTTTTCTTTTTGATACATAACACTCCTCATATGTACTCCTGTGATGTGTATTAGTTTCGTTGCGCTTGAATCGTTCGAAGTGGGCCATTTTGGGCCAAACTCGGCCCAGATGGGACTTTCCCATGTTAAACTCTCCTATGCTTCATAATGGGACACATTAAGCCTAATATCTCACTTAATATTGAGATTAGAGACTAGGAATCAATTGTGGACATATAGGAAATGATATATGCTGAATATTCTCGTGACCTTGAATTTGACCTCTGACCTCGGTTTCAAGGTCAGAACGGCCGTTTTCGTCGAAAAATTGCCAATTTTGGACTTTGGCGATCGTTTTCTCAAAATCTGTTCAGTAACTTTTTTTCTTATTGATGCATAACACTCCTCAAATGTACTCCTGTGACATGTATAAATTTCGTTGCCCTTGAATCGTTCGAAGTGCGCATTTTGGGCCCAAACTCGGCCCAAATGGGACTTTCCCATGTTAAATTCTCCTATGCTTTATAATGAGACACATTAAGCCTAATATCTCACTTAATATTGAGATTAGAGACTAGGAATCAATTGTGGACATATAGAAAATGATAAATGCCGAATATTCTGATGACCTTGAATTTGACCTTCGACCTCATTTTCAAGGTCACAGGACAAAATGTCTAACATCTCACTTATTATCGACTTTACAGCTTAGGGATCAATTGTGGACATATAGGAAATGAAATATGCTGAATATTCTGATGACCTTGAATTTGACCTCTGACCTCATTTTCAAGGTCACAGGACAAAATGGCTAATATCTCACTTATTATCAATTTTACAGCTTAGGAATCAATTGTGGACATATAGGAAATGATATATGCTGAATATTGTCGTAACCTTGAATTTGACCTCTGACCTCAGTTTGAAGGTCAGAGCACAAAATGGCTAATATCTTGCTTATTATTGACTTTAACGCTTAGGAATCAATTGTGGACATGTAGGAAATGATATATGCCGAATATTCTGATGACCTCGAATTTGACCTTTGACCTCATTTTCTAGGTCACAGGACAAAATGGCTAATATCTTGATTCTTAACGACTTTACAGCTTAGGAATCAATTGTGGACATATAGGAAATGATATACTCCGAATATTCTGATGACCTTGAATTTGCCCTTTGACCTTATTTTCAAGGTCATAGTACAAAATGGCCAATATCTCTCTTATTATCGATTTACCAGCTTAGGAATCAATTGTGGACATATAGGAAATGATATACTCCGAATATTCTGATGACCTTGAATTTGCCCTTTGACCTTATTTTCAAGGTCATAGTACAAAATGGCCAATATCTCTCTTATTATCGATTTAACAGCTTAGGAATCAATTGTGGACATATAGGAAATGATATTCGCCAAATATTCTGATGCCCTGAATTTGACCTTTGACCTTATTTTCAAGGTCATACTACAAAATGGCCAATATCTCGCTTATTATCAACTTTACAGCTTAGGAATCAATTGTGGACATATAG
Source organism: Terebella lapidaria (assembly GCA_949152475.1). NCBI lineage: Eukaryota > Metazoa > Annelida > Polychaeta > Terebellida > Terebellidae > Terebella > Terebella lapidaria. The sequence continues at coordinate 55,182,356 of OX424555.1, read as the reverse complement.
GAAATGATATACTCTGAATATTCTGATGACCTTGAATTTGACCTTTGACCTTATTTTCAAGGTCATAGTACAAAATGGCCAATATCTCGCTTATTATTGACTTTACAGATTAGGAATCAATTGTGCACATATAGGAAATATTCTCATGATCTTGAATTGACCTCTGACCTCATTTTCAAGGTCAGAGCACAAAATGGCTGATATCTCGCTTATTATTGACTTTACAGCTTAGGAATCAATTGTGGACCCATAGGAAATGATATAATGTTGAATATTCTGGTGACCTTGAATTTGACCTTTGACCTTATTGTATCCCCCGAACAAAGTTCGGCGGATACTTTGGATTTGGCTTCGTCGTCCGCGTCCGCGTCCGCGCCCGCGTCCGCGTCCGCGTCCGCGTCCGCGTCCGCGTCCGCGTCCGTGTCCGCGTCCGCAGAGATTTTCTTGTGAACGCGCTACAGGCCGCAATTCTCATCCGATCACCATTATTTTTTGCAGGCACATATGTAATGGTAAGATCCCGACACCAATCGATTTTGGTTGCCGTGGCAACTGAATTGGTCGTTTGGGGACACATTTTGCATTGAAAACAGCCTGTTTGAGACACATGGCTTGTGAACGCGCTATAGGCCGCAATTCTCACCCGATCACCATTATTTTTCGTAGGCACATATATTATGGTAAGATCCCGACACCAATCGATTTTGGTTGCCGTGGCAACTGAATTGGTCGTTTGGGGACACATTTTGCATTGAAAACAGCCTGTTTGAGACACATGGCTTGTGAACGCTCTACAGATGGCAATTTTTGACGAATCTAGATAATATTTGGAAGTGTTGTTGGGAAGGGCTGTCACACGAAACCAATCATTTTTTAGAATGATCATATACATATTAATATGTTAACAGCCTAACTTATTACAGAATTTTGAAATATCCATTTTGACATGTACGATCATTCCAATAGCCTGTACAGTGGAAGGTAATGACACTGGTTTCTTGTTCAGAATGGAGAACTGAAGTTTCCAGTGAAAACAGGACAATATTACTGAATAAGTTAACATTAGTTCTATTAGTTAAGTCTATTATTGTCCACAATAAAAATAGTTAAGACGAGAAACGTTTATTATTAAGCTCAACAAGGTAAAGGTTTTGTCCAGTACAAATTTCATGGGTGTAACTGAATAAGTTAACATTATTTTTAATAGTTAAGTCTATTATTGACCACAATAAAAATAGTTAAGACAAGAAATATTTATTATTAACCTCAACAAGGTAAATGTTTTGTCCAGTACAAATTTCATTGGTGTAACTGAATAAGTTAACATTATTTTCACTAGTTAAGTCTATTATTGACCACAATAAAAATAGTTAAGTCTATTATTGACCACAATAAAAATAGTTAAGATGAGAAATATTTATTATTAAGCTCAACAAGGTGAAAGTATGTCCAGTACAGATTTCATGGGTGTACTGAATAAGTTAACATTATTTTTACTAGTTTAGTCTATTATTGACTACAATAAAAATAGTTAAGACAAGAAATATTTATCATTGGGCTCAACAAGGTAAAGATTCTGTCCAGTAGACATTTTATGTCTGTAACCAAATAAGTTAACATTTTTTTTGCTAGTTAAGTCTATTATTGACCTCAATAAAAATAGTTAAGATGAGAAACAATTATTATTGAGCTCAACAAGGTTAAGGTTTTGTCCGGTAGAAATTTCTGGGTGTAACCGAATAAGTTAACTTTATTTTTACATGTTAAGTCTATAAGTGACGACAATGAAAATAGTTAAGACAAGAAATATTTATTATTGGGCTCAACAAGGTGAAGGCTTTGTCCAGTAGAGATTTTATGGCTGTGACCAAATAAGTCAACATTATTGTTTTGCTAGTTAAGTCTATTATTGATCACAATAGCTTTTTATGAAAACATTGATCAACTTTTACTTTGAATTTCAACTTGAGACCATGTTTGGCTCAAATTATGAGTTAAAATATAACTTATGGTGAAAAATTCGATCTGGCTCCAATTTTGTCATCTTGAAATGCAGTTTTGGTCAACTTTTACTTTGAATTTCAACTTGAAAGCATGTTTGGCACATATTATGAGTCGAAATATAACTTATGGTGAAAAGTTCGATTTGGCTCCATTTTCGTCATCTTGAAATGCAGTTTTGGTCAATTTTTAGTTTGAATTTCAACTTGAAACCAAGTTTGGCACATATTATGAGTTAAAATATAACTTATGATGGAAAGTTCGATCTGGCTCCAATTTCTTCATCTTGAAATGCAGTTTTGGTAAACTTTTAGCTTGAATTTCAACTTGAAACCAAGTTTGGCACATATTATGAGTTAAAATATAACTTATGACGAAAAGTTCTATCTGGCTCCAATTTCGTCATCTTGAAATGCAGTTTTGGTCAACTTTTACATTGAATTTCAACTTAATACCAAGTTTGGCACATATTATGAGTTGAAATATAACTCATGGCGAAAAGTTTGATCTGGGTCCAATTTCGTCATCTTAAAATGCAGTTTTGGTAAACTTTTAGTTTGAATTTCAACTTGAAATCAAGTTGGGCAGGTATTATGAGTTAAAATATAGCTCATGACGAAAAGTTTGATCTGGCTCCAATTTTGTCATCTTGAAATGCAGTTTTGATTACCTTTTACTTTGAATTTCAACTTGAAACCATGTTTGGCACATACATGTATTATGGATCGAAATATAACTTATGGTGAGAAGTTCAATCTAGCTCCAATTTTGTCATCTTGAAATGCATTTTTGGTCAAATTTTACTTTGAATTTCAACTTGGAACCAAGTTTGTAAAATATTCTGAGTTGAAATATAAATAGGTGAAAAGATTGATCTATCTGTATTTTCGTTATTTTATCAAACATGTCGAATGGAAATTCATATAAAGAGATTTCAGTGGTGATTTTGAATTCGACCTTCAATAACCTCGGAAAATCAGTGCAGCAATTTTGGTGGGGAAAAGAAAACAGTTGTGACTTGAGATTTAACATTTCTCTGGTAATCTTTTTTAGCCCTTACTCTAGTTTTTCACAATTGACAGCGATATATTTGGGGCAACAGAGATGATAGGGCTACGGGGGATACACCCAAGCGGTCGTAGGCGACCGGAAGCGTCTAGTTTTCAAGGTCAGAGAACAAAATTGGTAATATCTCGCTCATTTTCGACTCTACAGCTTAGGAATCCATAGTGGACATATGGGGAATGATATATGCTGAATATTTTGGTGACCTTGAATTTGACCTTGACCTCATTTTCAAGGGCAGAGAACAAAAAAAGTTAATATCCCACTTGTTAGGGACTTTACAGCTTAGGATTCAATTGCGTACATATTAGAAATGATATATGCTGAATATTCTCATGACCTTGAACTTGACCTTTGACCTCATTTTCAAGGTCAAAACACAAAATGGCTAATATCTTAATTAATATCGACTTTACAGCTTAGGAATCATTTGTGGACATGCTAGAAATGATATGGGCAGAATGTTCTCATGACCTCAAATTGACCAACTACCTTATTTCCAAGGTTATGGGACAAAAGGCCAATATCTAAAATATACATTGTCCGGTAACCTTTCTTAGCCCTTGGGCTAATTTTTTTTTATGTCAGCATGAACGCCAAGCTACGCGCCTGGAAATCATACGTCGCTTGTGGGAGCAGAACGTCTTCAGATTTCAACACACTGATTTGTGGATTTCAACACACTGCTTTGTGGAATGAGTGTTTTTGCGCATGCGTGATATAAATTAGTTCTAGCGATAAGTCGAGAAGCCGACGCGAAAACTCGATATCCCGATAGAAGACAACCTCGACTTGTCGGCATTTCGTATCGGGTTGTCGCACGCTCTTATCGAGATATCGCATTCTCGACCCGTCGGATTATCGTATCGCTTTTTCGGATAATCGCTTTGTCGACTTATCGTGTTGTCGGGTTATCGTATCGACTTATCGGCTTGTCGACTTGTCGACCTATACCCGCCAAGGCGACAAAGCGATGGCCCTTTTGGAACACCATAGGTCGGGCTTTGTTTCTATTGCAAAATGTTTTAGTTTACGTTTGTTATTGTCATCATCAAAATCTGACTGTATTGATTGTAATAGATTGATACTTACATTCATACCACTGAGTCGGTGTCACTGCCGGGGGACGTTAAATTTGTCCCCGAGGATAACACACATCAACTCAGTAGCCTTCTGGCTTGTGATTAGGTACTTATGTACTTGTCATATATCTGTTCCATGGGGTTTGTTTCGGATTTCTAAATTATTTTCATAGGTTGTTGGGCAGTTTTTAGCTAATTCCATCAGGTGTACAGCAGAAACAACTACATTTAAGACACTGTCTGCCCCTGAAGACGCCAGTGTGTCTTTGGATAAACTATTTGGTCTGGCTTCGTTTCTATTGCAAGATGTTGTATTTTACGTTTGTTATTGGCATTATCAAAATCTGACTGTATTGGTGGTAATAGATTGATACTTACATACATGTGGGAAATTGAACCCTTTTTTGTTCGGTGAATGTAAATATCTGACCGTTTGTTCTCATGTTGAAATCTGCCAGTTCGGTGAACGCTGCATATGGATTTTCGTAGTTTGCTTTTGGTTCATCAGTTCATGGGAACCATCTAGATAAAGGAAGGATGTTTGAGAAATTTTAGCAATTCTTCAATTTTATGCCAATCACCAACACATACCTCAAAATTTGTTCTGAGGTGTTACGTGCTCTGTTGTTTTGACCACTCATTTTGTTTTATCCACCTCACTATATGTTCATTATTTTCTGAAGTTGAATCCTCACTGTATTTCACGTTTACATTCATGGGTATACACTCACTGTTATTTTGTTTGGTGCGGATGAGCTTAAATCGGTCAAAAACTCTCCTATTTTGTGGCATTCATCTGTAAAAAAAAATTCGATTCAGCCATTTTAAATATCCATATGTATCGTATGCTGTCTTGGATTTCACATCATAGTTACTGCATTGTAACAGACACTCGCCATAACTCTTTCGTGTTGATCGAAATAACTTCCTGTGTTTTGTGGCATTTATCAGCCATTTTAAATATCCATATGTATCGTATGCTGTCTTGGATTTCACATCATAGTTACTGCATTGTAACAGACACTCGCCATAACTCTTTCGTGTTGATCGAAATAACTTCCTGTGTTTTGTGGCATTTATCTGTGAACAAATATCATTTTAGCCATTATATAGTATCCAGGTATCACACGCTATATAAGACGTTACATCATGTTTACTGTATTCTTTTCAGAAACAAATTGATGTTTTGTGAGCTCACCAAATGAACCGACAGCGACAACTGGATTTGGGTTCATCGGCAAATATACGTCATTAATGCTGAGAATGTCTGCAGCAAAATAAACAACAGAGTAATGTTGTTATTATATTATATTTAATAATACTAGAAACACAGTCTCCAATTTGTCTCAGTTTCGCCATCTATCAGGTTTCTAGATAAATCTTGCACATGTATTGTACGAGAGGTAATTCATGATAGTATTAATGCTTAAACATAAAAATTCTCCCCGTGATAAGCTAAACTAGACGTCTGTTAGATTAGTTTTTCGACTGAGCATTTCGACTAAAATTCATATCTACTCCACCATTAGTGAGGTAAGGAATGTTTGCCCACTGTTTTACTCTACGACGCACCATTGCCAACGTATGATAAAATAAAGAATGACAACTCATCGAAAAAAAATATGGCTCCGAGGACAAAGGTCACCCAACAGATCCTGAAACATACGTCCAATATAACGTAGGTTCCACTCTACGATGCACCATTTCCGAGATACCAATGGATATAAAAAAAAATGTCGACTCGGCATAAAAAAAATTGGGCAGAGGCATGTTCATCCAACCTACCCCCGAGACAGCGAAGAATTTGAAAATAACATCAACATTGCTCTTCGATATCGACGGGAACAAAAATGCCGACTTATAGGGGAGGGAAAATCTGGCTCCCGGCCATAACAAACCCCTCGGACATGTTTGTATAGGGTAATGTACAAAAGTAAGTTTTGCTGTACGACATACTGTTTCTGAGAAATAAACAGAAATAGAAAACAATAAAATATTTGGCCCAGGGCCAAGTTCACATACGCTAAGACGTCTTCCTCTAGGATGACAAAGTTTTAAAAAAACCAATCTGAAGCGAAAATGCAGTACAAATTAAGCCACCCTTAGAACAGGAATAGCTTCGACCTGTGCACACTTTGGGATCAAATGCTTGACCGCAGTCTGCTTCTGTCTCCAGGTGAGAGATTTGATGTGCAAAAATGCAATGCAATGCTTATCTTGCAACTGTCTGATAAACATTTGGAACCCTTGCCATGGTCAACATCATTATTCACCTGTATAATTATTGGTTTAACCATTGATACAACGGATTATGGAATATATTTGAAATTCAGTTCACACACACATATAACTGCTAGTTTGCAAGCTCTTTCTTAACTTTAGTCTTGACAATTTCCAGAGGACCAGAGGAGCTGTTGTGTGGCTTACTAGTATGTTGATGTAACTTATTATCAGTAATAACAAACAAACATAGGCCATGAACTGGAAAACGAACGATTTCGCCGAAAAAAAACCTGTTATTATATAATATAACAAAATTGTTATAATGAGGTTATTTTGTGTGATATTCCTCTGATGGCCCAGTACTTGCAGGTGTCGAATAAACACTGGTTTTGTTGGATTCCGTGTCCCAGAAAACATCTAAAACGACACAAAATTTACTTTTCCACGACACATCAGGGCTGGACAATCATTTCCTGATTTTCGGAGACTGTTGGTGGCCATCTTGGATTTTGAGACAAGAAATGGTTGAAAAAATGGAAAAATTGTTTTCTCGTCTCATTGAATTCTACTTTGATGGAAATTCACCCCAAATCAAGATCAGTTTGAAATTGGAACGGGATCAATATTTGCAATATTTGCAACATAACCACTGTACTACAAATCTAGATTATAACTCCGGTAAATTGTCGAAACTCGGGAAATACATATCACACTCATTGCACAGCTTTCATACGTCGTTCCCGATGAGGAAATGGTAGGTGAAATTTAGCATGACATGTGTCACTTGATACCTAAAAGAAATGGCGATTTACTGTAGAGTGTCTGGATTCTCTGATGGTCTCGTTTGTCAATACTGTTGCAAAAGACGGAAACAAATCCACCAGACAGACGGCTTGTAGTGCCAAAGTTACTGGAATTTATAAGTTCCACTTGCGAACAATTACTGATGATGAACGATAACTACTTCAATTATTGGCATCGCTTGAACAAACATTGAACATGGATGAAACAAAAGCCACATGGGGACGTTCAATGCACGTGGGGGTATGTTTGCTTATGGTACTAGACTATCAGGCTATGCGGAAAACAAACCAAGTTTCGATGGTGTCCCATGGCTAGGTCTGTCTGTTGTAACAGGCATGTCCCAACGTATTATCATTGGGATCGATGGCAATCCGACCGTCCAATCCAGTCAAATCGTTTACTGCACGGATGCAGGTGGCGTCTGTGGCACAAGTGCAGTTTATTAACTGAACTGTCGCGCGAACTGTTGTTATGCTTGGAGTCGTCCATCATACGATCTACTTGTGAAACTAAAATTCCCGGGAGACAAACAAAGATGACTACATGTCTTAACACCAGACACCTAGTGATATATTTTTCTGTGATTTTCGGTAAGTATACACGGCGTATCTACATGTAGTCACACGATTTATTATAATTACAATTGTAGGTGCGTAGAGTTGGCACAAACATGACAAGTTTCGAATGAAACTAAACGATGGTGTACATTTATGTCTTGTCGAGCCCATGATGTAATCAATGTATGTATCACTTATTATATTAATGATAGATCGCATACATCATGCAAATGTATACAACATCTTGAGATAATGAATGTGTCGTTGACTTCATGTGAGAGGCCTGCATGTCTTTGAAATACTTATCATCCAGAATGTGGATACCTGTGACTGTGTCCTGTATATGTTTCATAAGTTGATTTGAGTGCACATCGTGTTGCATAATAATATCAAATATATCAACAAAGCAATGGCTGAGCTCGACAAAATATTGACTCAGAACAAAGTTACAATCATTGATAATGAATATGAAAAATATTCAGCTCATACCAGACGTGATGCGGGCTTGTTTTTTCCTCTTATTTCAGTCGTGACCTGTAAAGCAGACACGGAAGTGACAAAATTAGCGCGATTATGTTACGAGTTGGGCGACACAAAAACTTCCTCACCCACACGGAACTGTGGAGGGGTCTCTGTGTATTCAGCCGCGTCATGGGCAATGGTTGTACATGGTCAATGGCTCAGTGCCATATTGATTTCAGGTATTGTTGCTATCTACCACCCATCATGAAAATTGATATAAATGGTGTCATTAATGTAATCACCTTGTCAATGAAATGATAATATATAAGGGATTGGCAAACATCAATTTGTCATCCCACGTATCTGGCTAATATTTGACTTGAGATCCGTCAATACTTGTGTTCATTATTTCGGTAATGTCAGAATTCGTATTTTTTATATTGGTGTGCAATACAGAAATATATATATAATGATGACACCCAAAGTGTTTCAAGCAATGGTTATGCAGCTGGCTGTGGGTCTAATAAAAAAGACATATTAGCATTATTACAACGGACCAGGCATCAATTCAAATGAACGCCAAGAATCCCGATAAAGTGGAAAAAAGATGTGGAATATTTGTAGCAATTTACCAACAATACCACACAATTTTGATGATGATAATAAAAATACCTAAACATCAGCTCCAGAGTGACCATTTCCTGCTCCTCATGGGCGTCCGTCCATGAATTTCCGAAAAAAAATGATAAGGCTTGATGCATATTCATACTTATCACATGCTATGAATAGACGTGGAATCAATACCCAGTATCAAGTATTCCGAGCAAACAAAACAGGGTCCGTTATCCAATCTCATAGTCCGGGGACAGAAAGTCATATCAGGCATACGAAGTGAGAGAAAACAAAAATGACAGGGAAACTCATGAACCCCCGTAAATGGCCATCAGGAGGTGAAATCAGGTGTTCCGGAAAGAGTGAGCATTTCCTGCCCCACTAGTGGCACCCGTCATGAATTCCCCAAAATCAACATGCAAATAGATCTAGTTGCATGGCAGACATGGATTTGCTGTATTTATCAACCAGATCATGATGACGTCCATAGAATTTCTTAAACGCAGCGATAAGTCTTGGTAAAACATATCCTTGTCGTAGCAGTTTAGAGACTAGCTGGGCACTTCGATAGACAAAGTCCTCATATTTGCAACTAGCTCTGGAATAGCGTATAAGTTGAGAAACAAACACACCATATGCCGGTGACATAGGAATGTTGCTGCTTAGAAAAGGGAAATTGACTATGGAAAAATTGAAATCATCACGTTTGTCATATAATCTAGTTGACAGGTTAGAATCATTATCAATCTCCAACCTCAGGTCTAGATAGTTGGTAAAAATTAGCGGATTCTGTAGTATCCTTAATTTCAAGTTCCTTAGGATATATGATATCCAAATAATCACCAAACTTGGGATTATTTAGCGACAATACATCATCTATGTATCGGAAAGTGAAATTAAAATTACATGTTAGTTTCTTAGAACCTCCTCTTTGTAAATGTTGGATAAAATCTGATTCATATGAGTATAAAAACAGGTCTGCCAATAATGGTGCACAGTTTGTACCCATGGGAATACCAATAGTTTGTTGAAATATTCGACCACCAAATTCCACAAAAATATTATCAATCAGAAAATTAACCATATTTACCACATCTATTTCAGTATATTTGTATGGGGCATCAGAGTCGCCTTTAACAAAATAAGCGGTATTATATTTAACTACAATATAGTGGTACCGACGTTGTCCCTTTTTAGAGAAAAATGAATTATTGATTAGTTTTTTAAGCTGAGATTTCAGTTCAGAATGAGGTATAGTTGTGTACAAAATGGAGAAATCAAATGTTTTGATAGACGTTACTTTTGAAAGTGTGTGCGCATGTAGATATTCCAATAAAGATTTGGAATTTTTTAATATCCACATTTGGTTTATACCACTTCTAGAATAGATGGTTTCAGAGTACTTTTGGAGACCCTGTTTAATTTTAGACAATATAGTAGTTAATATTTTAGAAAGGGCTTTGGTAGAACATGATGCTGAACCTGAAATATATCTTTGTTTGTGTGGATTTTTGTGCAACTTTGGGATCCAATATAAGTTCGGTAGATTAGAATCTTTACATGAGGTAGTAATACCAAACGAATGCAATACAGACAAATGATTTGATAAGATATCCTGTTTGGGCACGGTAATGGCTTGGTATGTACTATTGGGACTGTTTTTAACTGTTTTTAATTTATCTTAAACTACAAACAGTTGGAACACACAGTGATTTCCGACAGTGTGTTAACCTTTGCCGAAAATTTTGCTTCACATTTTCACATGCACTTCACTTGAGTACAATCAAAGATTGTAAGAAGTTCTCGTTTGAACTGGCAGAAGAACATCAGAAAGCACTCGACCTTCGGTCTCGTACTCTCTTGTATTCTTCCGCCAGTTCAAACTCGATCTTCCCCGCGTGCTTGAAAACACACTCACCTAGTTTTGTCATTTTACCTACCAGATCTTCATTACGTTTATATAATTCTTCAAGGTAGCGTCAGATTTACAAATGATTCGATTATTTTAAACGACTGTCAAAATTGAAATAGTGCATGAAGGTTTCACACAGTATCACATATCTCAAATATATGTAGATCGACCAGAAGAGGTGACAGGAGCATGGTCATACAATGCACTTGATGAATTGAGTTTCTCAACCCTACCCTGTGCGGGTGCAGACGACATCAAAACGCTACTGGAGACTAGTCAGACAACAGGAGACTACGACAATATGATTGTGGACTGCGAGTTACATCACATAGAAGACATAATCACACAGGTATTGAACAATCTACTACAATGAAGTGAAAATTGCTGAGTTAGTACGTTTTAACTGGTACACAAGAAACATAATCATGCAGTGGAATATGAAATGCGTCTAGGTGGATTGGTTCACCAGGAGTTATTTTTCCAAAACTTGTGTTGAAGAATATAATTTCAGCACGATATTGCAGGGTTCGAACATCGAGAGAGAACTGACAACTGGAATCAATTACCTCCTCATCAATTCCAGCCAACACGATTTTACCGCGTATGCGGATCTTTTGAAAGACGGCGACAATTTAGTGATTTTGTTCAATCAAGACAACCACACCCATGTGAGTATAATTCCCCGATGTGCGCTCTACTAGGCTTTGTAGAACCCATGAGAACTTCCTAGCTAGACTATTAATCAGCACCACGATGATATGTTTTAAAACGAGGTTATCCACAAAAAAATTGTTATTCACAACGTCACCAATATAATTATTGGTGGCCAGGAAAGGTACAAAATGGTGAGAAACATATAATTGTTAGTTTGACCATGTTGACGGGTATGTAAACACAATGATTGGACCTATAGCCGTGAGCATATCATGATACTTGCAGGCGAATGTGACAGAAGCCGTTGATTTATTTTGGTGTCTCACGGACTGCTTCAAGTTGGATCGACCAAAATACATGGGTGTGTATGAACCCGCTGCCATTCTCGGATCTGATATCCAATTCCTGCCACAGGAGTTCAAGCAATTCTACGGGCGGGAATTTTCGATCGTCTACATTTCGGTAAGTACTGTAACATGTAATATTGCTTTATATTCCATAAACTACTAGTGCAAGTATAGGGTCATGTGTTTATATATCATAGGTATATATTTCTGTGTCTGACACGGAACGAAAGCAATATTTTACAGTTTTAGTCGTGTATATGGTGTATATTATTCGTAACAAAGACACATACACCGAGTCATTTTCAATTGCGTGCCTGACATTTTATTATGACAGTATAAGCCTCACGTGTATGAATTCATGGACGGCACGAACGTACAAATCAGAGGAGTTGAGGCCGACATCGTTAAGTGTCTTTCAGAAAAATTCAACTTCAGGTGCGATCACTCAACTCCCCTCCGTTTTGAAATCAGTTGGTAGTTGTACATTGATCTAATTCATGTATTTATTCGGGACACTGATCATGAACTCTCTGTTCATGATGACTTCGATCATTGATGTTTGTTTCGTGTTGAATTGTTCATATTCAGGTGTTTCTTGAATGTCATCGTCAACATTCTCTAATTGCTGCTTTCTCTTACCACTTACAGCTACAAATTTATGCCACACCCGACTCGGACGTGGGGCAGCCAGGTGAATTCCTCTCACTGGGTGGGGATGATTGGAGCTGTTGTGAACGGGGTAGGTGCAAACACATAGTAACCTGTTCTTGTATGACAATGTAACTTGTCAATTAGGCGACCTTTGCACGATTATCAATACTAAAAATGAATATTCAGCAATAGCTGTATAATGCATTTTATTGAGTATAACAGTCTTGCAAACCGTAAATGCACTGTACAATTAAAATTGTACCATGAATGAGTTACCTGAATAAAGCGAAAGTTGCTCAGCGTCTCCTGTTCTGAAGTAAAGAGTGAATTGGTATTTCCCAGGAACACGACATGGCAACGTCTGGGATATCTGTGGAAGCAGCTCGTGCTACAGTAATCGACTATCTCTACCCTCACTGGGAAGATGTCTCAGCGATATTCCTGAAACTAAGCTCCAACAAGTGGAAATACTTCGTGTCAATTTTCGCACTGGATGTTTGGGGTGTTATATTCGTTCTGCCAGTCTTCACATCGATAATTGTAATCGTCTTGGAATCTCTCACACCAGGAGCGAAAGCTGAGTTTACAAATTTTCGTGCAAGGCTGGACATGCTGTTCTACCTGTACGGGATGCTTTTTCTACAAGGTTAGCCGCATGCGTTTTTTAGGTTACCGGACCTATGGTCCGATAACCTATTGGCATGGCGTTGTGTCCATTGTCTGTCGGCGGCATCGGCGTCGTCCATCCACATTTTTATGTTTGAAGTTTACAATCAGATCTTTCTGAAATTTTGCACAAAAGTACCCAAAAATATTTCAAGTGTTTTTTTTTCGCATTTTTTTCAAAATGGCAGCCATTTTCGCCGAAAACGGCCAATTTCTGACTTTTCATACAGTTTTGAGATTTTTATTTCAAAAGATTGCTCTCACATACCTCTTCGATGTGTATAGGTTTCGTTGCCCCTGAATCGCCGGTCGGCATGTAGTGGCCATTTTCATTTTCTCGCCGGGTCCCAAATGGGACTTTTCCATGTTGAATTCTCCTATGCTTTATGATGGGACACATTATGCCTAATATCTCACTTAGTATTGAGATTAGAGACTAGGAATCAATTATGGACACATAGGAAATGATATATGCTGATTATTGTCATGATCTTGAATTTGACCTTTGACCTCATTTTCAAGGTCAGAGCACAAAGTGGCTAATATCCCGCTTATTATTGACTCTACAGCTTAGGAATCATTATGCACATATAGGATATGATATAATCCGAATATTCTGATTACCTTGAATTTGACCTTTGACCTCATTTTCAAGGTCAAAGAACAAAACCGCTCATATCTCGCTTATTATCCACTCTACAGCTTGGGACTAAATTGTGGACGTATGGGAAATGATGTATGCCGAATATTTTGATGACCTTGAATTTGATCTTTAACCTCATTTTCAAGGTCAGGCACAAAATGGCTAATATGTCGCTTATTATTGACTTTACAGCTTAGGAATCAATTGTGAACATATAGGAAATGACATATGCCGAATACTCTGATGACCTTGAATTTGACCTTTGACCTGATTTTCAAATTCAGAGTGCAAAATGGCTAATACCTCGCTTATTATTGACTTTACAGATTAGGAATCAATTGTGGACATTATAGGAAATGATATTGTTCAAATGTTGTGATGACCCTACTTTTGACCTTTGACCTCATTTCCAAGGTCAAATAACAATATGAGTAATATCTCGCTTATTATCGACTTTACAACTTGAGAATCAATTGTGGACTGATAGGAATTTATATATGACCATTGACTTCATTTTCAAGGTACAGGACAACTCAGCTAATATCTTGTTTGTTATCAAATTTACAACTTAGTATTCTGTTGTGAACACCTTTAATTTGACTTTTGATTTCATTTTCATTATGTCACAGGACATAATGACTAATATCTGTCTTATTACTGAATATACAGCTTAGTAAGCAGTTGTGAACATATGGGAAATCATATATGCTGCATACTCTCGTGACTTTAAATTTGACCGTGGCCTTATTTTCAAAGCCACGGGGCTAAATAGGTATTATATATTGTCCGGTAACTTAGCCCTTAGCCCTTGGGCTCATTTTTTATCATCCGAAACGTGGAGTGAGTGGTGCAGTGGATGAGGCATCGGACTCGTAATCCAAAGATCATGGGTTCGAGTCTCGAGCTGGATTGCTGTGCTATTTCACTAGTGTCCTTAGGCAAGACAATCACCATTAATGTGTCTATCTTCACCCAGGATAGAATGGGTACCGGTTGATAATGGGTGTTGTATAGAGCGCTTTGAGTGTGGCTGCTCCAAGTACAACCACTCGAACTGGGGTTAAACTGTAAAGCGCCTTTGAAAGCGGATTAAGTTCGGCTGAAAAGAGCCTTATATCAAATGTGATAAGTTTAACCGTAACTTTAACGTTGCTGCGAAATGATCAAACAACGGTCAAAGAACTGAACATATACATTTTCACTTTAATCGAAACAACAACAACATTGTACCAGTAAAAACAAGAGGCTATATATTATATGCATGGTCAGAATTGTGACGATTTACAAGCGTTAATAGCAATGAACAACAGCAGCTGCACATTTAGCATGATAGCATTGCAGTGGTACTCCATATGGTGGAGCCCAATATAGTTTCTGAATTGACACAGGGCAAGTCATACCGTCAAAACGTCTACGCGTCCACTTTGTTGTCGGTTGCTACTGGATGGTGGTCATTATCATCACGGCCCTGTACATTGGAAACCTGACGGCTTCTCTAGCCGTTAGCAAGGTCCAACTGCCATTCAACACGCTACAGGAACTGGCAGACGATGAGGAGTATATCTTGAAAATATCCGTCAATTCACATAAACACCAAGTCTTCATGGTTGAGTATCCGAATTTGAACGTATATAAATGAATGTGATTTTGATATTCTGGTCACATGGATGTTGTTATCAACCCTAGTATAAATCTTATATGTATAACTTGAATATTTACACTGGTATATATACATGTAGGATGCCAAGTCGGGAATATACAAACGGCTGTGGGACAAAATACAGAAAACTCCAGAACAGTCACTTACCACAAGAATCATGGAGGAACTGGAGGAACAAATACACTACACAGGCCAGTATAAGTATGCTTTCGCCCTTGACCCTGTGCCAGTCTGGAAGGTCATGGCGGAGACTGGGTACTGTGGTTTTGCGCAGATGCGTGAAACATATCTAAGAGGAAAACTCGCAATGGTGGTCAAGCAAGGTGTGCCGTACCAACGTAAATTCAATCAAGTGTGAGCAAATATTTTTACAACTTCATTGGAAAACGTTTGTCGATCTTGTTCACAATCACCACAAGCTATTTCATGTAAATTCCTCAGAAATATGGGGTATTCGATATATTGAACCCAAATGAGCACCGTTACTACGAAATAATTTTAATGTGAACATTATTTTATATTTCAGCATCATGCAACTTCAGAGCAGTGGACTGCTGAACTACTGGTACGAACAGCATATGGTCAGGCACGTCTGTTCTGAAGACAAACTGACCTCGAATCAGCCTGTGGCGCTCGAAGACTTGACTTATGTCATTCTCATGGTGTTTGCTGTGGGCATAGGAACCGCCACTTTCGCGTTGTCCGCAGAACTCATTGTATTCCAACTTATACTTCGTGTTACCAGACAGTTAAACCCAATAGGCTCCAAGACTATTTCTCTGTCATAATTAATACCTGATTTTTCAATTTGAATACATGATGAATAAAATTATGATTTCCACCTATTTTAATCGGAAAATTAAACTTCCAGAGAAAACAACATACTATACTATGGATTTGCAATTTGCATATGCAATTGAAACGACCGCCTGAAGTAATATGCCATATCTACTGAAAACATATTACATGTATAACATAAATACATCGCTTGTTCAGATGGCGCATGACAGGCATGCTCCAATGTATTAGTATTAGGATCGATGGCAATCCGACCGTCCAATCCAGTCAAATCGTTTACGGCACGGATGCCGGTGGCGTCTGTGGCACAAGTGCAGTTTATTAACTGAACTGTCGCGAACTGTTGTTATGCTTGGAGTCGTCCATAATACGATCTATTTGTGAAACTGAAATTCCCGGGAGACAAACAAAGATGACTACATGTTTTAAATACAACACCAGATACCTAGCAGACATGGGGCAATTAACTTGAAAATTTAGTTGATTAAGTTGAGTTAATCTGCCATTTTTCTTAACTTAATTCAGTTGAGTTAATCCGTTTTTGCATCATTAGTTGATTAAGTTAAGTTAACCTCATGAACTTAATTGATTAAGTTAAGTTAATTATTCGTAGGATGCTCTCTGCTGATCGCACACATTGAAGCAAACTCTCAACCATTTGTAACAACATCGTTTTTTTATTATTGATATGAACTGTATTTGGCTTTCACTCATGATAATGATCGTACTGCAGAGTGTACGTACTTCTATACGCACAGTCACTGATCACTGGACACCACAGACCGCCTGACACACACAGTCATCAATCATTTCCGTACCCCCCCCCCCCCTCCCCAACCGGTCCCCCCCAGCCCCTCCCTCCAGTCCATTCCCAATCGCTACCTGCTGTGTGAAGCTTGGAAGTGTAATTCATGTTTGATCATCTGTTGGGATATCAGATCAATCTGGTGATAAAACAGTGAGAGCCCCAATTGCTCATGTATCCATTGTTTTGCATTGTGGATTTAATTGTTTGTGTATCATTCGTTTTGATAGGCAAAGATACATTCTCAACACAATAGTATCAACAAATTATATGACTGTCCTTGACAAATGGAACTGAAGGAAAGCCGTGCAGGTGATCTCTTGTTGTCTAGATGTTCCAAAGACGTTTAAAAAATCATTGAAATAACATAGGCAACAAGCTATATCCCGTGCAGCCAAATGGAGTGTCAATATTACACCGCTGCATTTTATAAGTAATGAAATTAATCAAAAGTTAATTGTATTTTAATTGACTTTTGATTAAATTGAACGAAAATTAACTTAATCCAATTAAGTTAATTTTACATTTGAAAATTAATTGATTAAGTTAAGTTAATTAACTTAACTTAATTGAATTGAAAGTTAATGATTAAGTTAATTTAATCGCCCCATGTCTGATACCTAGTGATATATTTTTATGTGATTTTCGGTAAGTATACACGGCGTATGTGCATGTAGTCACACGATTTATTATAATTACAATTGTAGGTGCGTAGAGTTGGCACAAACATGGCAAGTTTTGAGTGACACTATACGATGGTGTACCTTTATGTCTTGTCGAGCCCATGATGTAATCAAAGTGTGTATCACTTATTATAATAAAGATTATAATGATAGATCGCATGCATCATGCAAATGTATACAACATCTTGAGATAATGAATATGTCGCTGACTTCATGTGAGAGGCTTGCATGTCTTTGAAATGAATCATCCAGAATGTGGATACCTGTGACTGTTTCTTGTATATGTTTCATCAGTTGATTTGAGTGCACGTCGTGTTGCATAATAATATCAAATATATCAACAAAGCGTTGACTGAGCTCGACAAAATATTGACTTAGAACAAAGTTACAATCGTTGATAATGAATATGAACAATATTCACCTCATACCGGACGTGATGCGGGCTTGTTTTTTCCTCTTATTTCAGTCGTGACCTGTAAAGCAGACACGGAAGTGACAAAATTAGCGCGATTATGTTACGAGTTGGGCGACACAAAAACTTCCTCACCCACACGGAACTGTGGAGGGGTCTCTGTGTATTCAGCCGTGTCATGGGCAATGGTCGTACATGGTCAATGGCTCAGTGCCATATTGATTTCAGGTATTGTTGCTATGTACCACCCATCATGAAAAATTATAGAAATGGTGTCATTAATGTAATCACCTTGTCAATGAAATGATAATATATAAGGGATTGGCAAACATCAATTTGTCATCCCACGTATCTGGCTAATATTTGACTTGAGATCCGTCAATACTTGTGTTCATTATTTCGGTAATGTCAGAATTCGTATTTTTTATATTGGTGTGCAATACAGAAATATATATATAATGATGACACCCAAAGTGTTTCAAGCAATGGTTATGCAGCTGGCTGTGGGTCTAATAAAAAAGACATATTAGCATTATTACAACGGACCAGGCATCAATTCAAATGAACGCCAAGAATCCCGATAAAGTGGAAAAAAGATGTGGAATATTTGTAGCAATTTACCAACAATACCACACAATTTTGATGATGATAATAAAAATACCTAAACATCAGCTCCAGAGTGACCATTTCCTGCTCCTCATGGGCGTCCGTCCATGAATTTCCGAAAAAAAATGATAAGGCTTGATGCATATTCATACTTATCACATGCTATGAATAGACGTGGAATCAATACCCAGTATCAAGTATTCCGAGCAAACAAAACAGGGTCCGTTATCCAATCTCATAGTCCGGGGACAGAAAGTCATATCAGGCATACGAAGTGAGAGAAAACAAAAATGACAGGGAAACTCATGAACCCCCGTAAATGGCCATCAGGAGGTGAAATCAGGTGTTCCGGAAAGAGTGAGCATTTCCTGCCCCACTAGTGGCACCCGTCATGAATTCCCCAAAATCAACATGCAAATAGATCTAGTTGCATGGCAGACATGGATTTGCTGTATTTATCAACCAGATCATGATGACGTCCATAGAATTTCTTAAACGCAGCGATAAGTCTTGGTAAAACATATCCTTGTCGTAGCAGTTTAGAGACTAGCTGGGCACTTCGATAGACAAAGTCCTCATATTTGCAACTAGCTCTGGAATAGCGTATAAGTTGAGAAACAAACACACCATATGCCGGTGACATAGGAATGTTGCTGCTTAGAAAAGGGAAATTGACTATGGAAAAATTGAAATCATCACGTTTGTCATATAATCTAGTTGACAGGTTAGAATCATTATCAATCTCCAACCTCAGGTCTAGATAGTTGGTAAAAATTAGCGGATTCTGTAGTATCCTTAATTTCAAGTTCCTTAGGATATATGATATCCAAATAATCACCAAACTTGGGATTATTTAGCGACAATACATCATCTATGTATCGGAAAGTGAAATTAAAATTACATGTTAGTTTCTTAGAACCTCCTCTTTGTAAATGTTGGATAAAATCTGATTCATATGAGTATAAAAACAGGTCTGCCAATAATGGTGCACAGTTTGTACCCATGGGAATACCAATAGTTTGTTGAAATATTCGACCACCAAATTCCACAAAAATATTATCAATCAGAAAATTAACCATATTTACCACATCTATTTCAGTATATTTGTATGGGGCATCAGAGTCGCCTTTAACAAAATAAGCGGTATTATATTTAACTACAATATAGTGGTACCGACGTTGTCCCTTTTTAGAGAAAAATGAATTATTGATTAGTTTTTTAAGCTGAGATTTCAGTTCAGAATGAGGTATAGTTGTGTACAAAATGGAGAAATCAAATGTTTTGATAGACGTTACTTTTGAAAGTGTGTGCGCATGTAGATATTCCAATAAAGATTTGGAATTTTTTAATATCCACATTTGGTTTATACCACTTCTAGAATAGATGGTTTCAGAGTACTTTTGGAGACCCTGTTTAATTTTAGACAATATAGTAGTTAATATTTTAGAAAGGGCTTTGGTAGAACATGATGCTGAACCTGAAATATATCTTTGTTTGTGTGGATTTTTGTGCAACTTTGGGATCCAATATAAGTTCGGTAGATTAGAATCTTTACATGAGGTAGTAATACCAAACGAATGCAATACAGACAAATGATTTGATAAGATATCCTGTTTGGGCACGGTAATGGCTTGGTATGTACTATTGGGACTGTTTTTAACTGTTTTTAATTTATCTTAAACTACAAACAGTTGGAACACACAGTGATTTCCGACAGTGTGTTAACCTTTGCCGAAAATTTTGCTTCACATTTTCACATGCACTTCACTTGAGTACAATCAAAGATTGTAAGAAGTTCTCGTTTGAACTGGCAGAAGAACATCAGAAAGCACTCGACCTTCGGTCTCGTACTCTCTTGTATTCTTCCGCCAGTTCAAACTCGATCTTCCCCGCGTGCTTGAAAACACACTCACCTAGTTTTGTCATTTTACCTACCAGATCTTCATTACGTTTATATAATTCTTCAAGGTAGCGTCAGATTTACAAATGATTCGATTATTTTAAACGACTGTCAAAATTGAAATAGTGCATGAAGGTTTCACACAGTATCACATATCTCAAATATATGTAGATCGACCAGAAGAGGTGACAGGAGCATGGTCATACAATGCACTTGATGAATTGAGTTTCTCAACCCTACCCTGTGCGGGTGCAGACGACATCAAAACGCTACTGGAGACTAGTCAGACAACAGGAGACTACGACAATATGATTGTGGACTGCGAGTTACATCACATAGAAGACATAATCACACAGGTATTGAACAATCTACTACAATGAAGTGAAAATTGCTGAGTTAGTACGTTTTAACTGGTACACAAGAAACATAATCATGCAGTGGAATATGAAATGCGTCTAGGTGGATTGGTTCACCAGGAGTTATTTTTCCAAAACTTGTGTTGAAGAATATAATTTCAGCACGATATTGCAGGGTTCGAACATCGAGAGAGAACTGACAACTGGAATCAATTACCTCCTCATCAATTCCAGCCAACACGATTTTACCGCGTATGCGGATCTTTTGAAAGACGGCGACAATTTAGTGATTTTGTTCAATCAAGACAACCACACCCATGTGAGTATAATTCCCCGATGTGCGCTCTACTAGGCTTTGTAGAACCCATGAGAACTTCCTAGCTAGACTATTAATCAGCACCACGATGATATGTTTTAAAACGAGGTTATCCACAAAAAAATTGTTATTCACAACGTCACCAATATAATTATTGGTGGCCAGGAAAGGTACAAAATGGTGAGAAACATATAATTGTTAGTTTGACCATGTTGACGGGTATGTAAACACAATGATTGGACCTATAGCCGTGAGCATATCATGATACTTGCAGGCGAATGTGACAGAAGCCGTTGATTTATTTTGGTGTCTCACGGACTGCTTCAAGTTGGATCGACCAAAATACATGGGTGTGTATGAACCCGCTGCCATTCTCGGATCTGATATCCAATTCCTGCCACAGGAGTTCAAGCAATTCTACGGGCGGGAATTTTCGATCGTCTACATTTCGGTAAGTACTGTAACATGTAATATTGCTTTATATTCCATAAACTACTAGTGCAAGTATAGGGTCATGTGTTTATATATCATAGGTATATATTTCTGTGTCTGACACGGAACGAAAGCAATATTTTACAGTTTTAGTCGTGTATATGGTGTATATTATTCGTAACAAAGACACATACACCGAGTCATTTTCAATTGCGTGCCTGACATTTTATTATGACAGTATAAGCCTCACGTGTATGAATTCATGGACGGCACGAACGTACAAATCAGAGGAGTTGAGGCCGACATCGTTAAGTGTCTTTCAGAAAAATTCAACTTCAGGTGCGATCACTCAACTCCCCTCCGTTTTGAAATCAGTTGGTAGTTGTACATTGATCTAATTCATGTATTTATTCGGGACACTGATCATGAACTCTCTGTTCATGATGACTTCGATCATTGATGTTTGTTTCGTGTTGAATTGTTCATATTCAGGTGTTTCTTGAATGTCATCGTCAACATTCTCTAATTGCTGCTTTCTCTTACCACTTACAGCTACAAATTTATGCCACACCCGACTCGGACGTGGGGCAGCCAGGTGAATTCCTCTCACTGGGTGGGGATGATTGGAGCTGTTGTGAACGGGGTAGGTGCAAACACATAGTAACCTGTTCTTGTATGACAATGTAACTTGTCAATTAGGCGACCTTTGCACGATTATCAATACTAAAAATGAATATTCAGCAATAGCTGTATAATGCATTTTATTGAGTATAACAGTCTTGCAAACCGTAAATGCACTGTACAATTAAAATTGTACCATGAATGAGTTACCTGAATAAAGCGAAAGTTGCTCAGCGTCTCCTGTTCTGAAGTAAAGAGTGAATTGGTATTTCCCAGGAACACGACATGGCAACGTCTGGGATATCTGTGGAAGCAGCTCGTGCTACAGTAATCGACTATCTCTACCCTCACTGGGAAGATGTCTCAGCGATATTCCTGAAACTAAGCTCCAACAAGTGGAAATACTTCGTGTCAATTTTCGCACTGGATGTTTGGGGTGTTATATTCGTTCTGCCAGTCTTCACATCGATAATTGTAATCGTCTTGGAATCTCTCACACCAGGAGCGAAAGCTGAGTTTACAAATTTTCGTGCAAGGCTGGACATGCTGTTCTACCTGTACGGGATGCTTTTTCTACAAGGTTAGCCGCATGCGTTTTTTAGGTTACCGGACCTATGGTCCGATAACCTATTGGCATGGCGTTGTGTCCATTGTCTGTCGGCGGCATCGGCGTCGTCCATCCACATTTTTATGTTTGAAGTTTACAATCAGATCTTTCTGAAATTTTGCACAAAAGTACCCAAAAATATTTCAAGTGTTTTTTTTTCGCATTTTTTTCAAAATGGCAGCCATTTTCGCCGAAAACGGCCAATTTCTGACTTTTCATACAGTTTTGAGATTTTTATTTCAAAAGATTGCTCTCACATACCTCTTCGATGTGTATAGGTTTCGTTGCCCCTGAATCGCCGGTCGGCATGTAGTGGCCATTTTCATTTTCTCGCCGGGTCCCAAATGGGACTTTTCCATGTTGAATTCTCCTATGCTTTATGATGGGACACATTATGCCTAATATCTCACTTAGTATTGAGATTAGAGACTAGGAATCAATTATGGACACATAGGAAATGATATATGCTGATTATTGTCATGATCTTGAATTTGACCTTTGACCTCATTTTCAAGGTCAGAGCACAAAGTGGCTAATATCCCGCTTATTATTGACTCTACAGCTTAGGAATCATTATGCACATATAGGATATGATATAATCCGAATATTCTGATTACCTTGAATTTGACCTTTGACCTCATTTTCAAGGTCAAAGAACAAAACCGCTCATATCTCGCTTATTATCCACTCTACAGCTTGGGACTAAATTGTGGACGTATGGGAAATGATGTATGCCGAATATTTTGATGACCTTGAATTTGATCTTTAACCTCATTTTCAAGGTCAGGCACAAAATGGCTAATATGTCGCTTATTATTGACTTTACAGCTTAGGAATCAATTGTGAACATATAGGAAATGACATATGCCGAATACTCTGATGACCTTGAATTTGACCTTTGACCTGATTTTCAAATTCAGAGTGCAAAATGGCTAATACCTCGCTTATTATTGACTTTACAGATTAGGAATCAATTGTGGACATTATAGGAAATGATATTGTTCAAATGTTGTGATGACCCTACTTTTGACCTTTGACCTCATTTCCAAGGTCAAATAACAATATGAGTAATATCTCGCTTATTATCGACTTTACAACTTGAGAATCAATTGTGGACTGATAGGAATTTATATATGACCATTGACTTCATTTTCAAGGTACAGGACAACTCAGCTAATATCTTGTTTGTTATCAAATTTACAACTTAGTATTCTGTTGTGAACACCTTTAATTTGACTTTTGATTTCATTTTCATTATGTCACAGGACATAATGACTAATATCTGTCTTATTACTGAATATACAGCTTAGTAAGCAGTTGTGAACATATGGGAAATCATATATGCTGCATACTCTCGTGACTTTAAATTTGACCGTGGCCTTATTTTCAAAGCCACGGGGCTAAATAGGTATTATATATTGTCCGGTAACTTAGCCCTTAGCCCTTGGGCTCATTTTTTATCATCCGAAACGTGGAGTGAGTGGTGCAGTGGATGAGGCATCGGACTCGTAATCCAAAGATCATGGGTTCGAGTCTCGAGCTGGATTGCTGTGCTATTTCACTAGTGTCCTTAGGCAAGACAATCACCATTAATGTGTCTATCTTCACCCAGGATAGAATGGGTACCGGTTGATAATGGGTGTTGTATAGAGCGCTTTGAGTGTGGCTGCTCCAAGTACAACCACTCGAACTGGGGTTAAACTGTAAAGCGCCTTTGAAAGCGGATTAAGTTCGGCTGAAAAGAGCCTTATATCAAATGTGATAAGTTTAACCGTAACTTTAACGTTGCTGCGAAATGATCAAACAACGGTCAAAGAACTGAACATATACATTTTCACTTTAATCGAAACAACAACAACATTGTACCAGTAAAAACAAGAGGCTATATATTATATGCATGGTCAGAATTGTGACGATTTACAAGCGTTAATAGCAATGAACAACAGCAGCTGCACATTTAGCATGATAGCATTGCAGTGGTACTCCATATGGTGGAGCCCAATATAGTTTCTGAATTGACACAGGGCAAGTCATACCGTCAAAACGTCTACGCGTCCACTTTGTTGTCGGTTGCTACTGGATGGTGGTCATTATCATCACGGCCCTGTACATTGGAAACCTGACGGCTTCTCTAGCCGTTAGCAAGGTCCAACTGCCATTCAACACGCTACAGGAACTGGCAGACGATGAGGAGTATATCTTGAAAATATCCGTCAATTCACATAAACACCAAGTCTTCATGGTTGAGTATCCGAATTTGAACGTATATAAATGAATGTGATTTTGATATTCTGGTCACATGGATGTTGTTATCAACCCTAGTATAAATCTTATATGTATAACTTGAATATTTACACTGGTATATATACATGTAGGATGCCAAGTCGGGAATATACAAACGGCTGTGGGACAAAATACAGAAAACTCCAGAACAGTCACTTACCACAAGAATCATGGAGGAACTGGAGGAACAAATACACTACACAGGCCAGTATAAGTATGCTTTCGCCCTTGACCCTGTGCCAGTCTGGAAGGTCATGGCGGAGACTGGGTACTGTGGTTTTGCGCAGATGCGTGAAACATATCTAAGAGGAAAACTCGCAATGGTGGTCAAGCAAGGTGTGCCGTACCAACGTAAATTCAATCAAGTGTGAGCAAATATTTTTACAACTTCATTGGAAAACGTTTGTCGATCTTGTTCACAATCACCACAAGCTATTTCATGTAAATTCCTCAGAAATATGGGGTATTCGATATATTGAACCCAAATGAGCACCGTTACTACGAAATAATTTTAATGTGAACATTATTTTATATTTCAGCATCATGCAACTTCAGAGCAGTGGACTGCTGAACTACTGGTACGAACAGCATATGGTCAGGCACGTCTGTTCTGAAGACAAACTGACCTCGAATCAGCCTGTGGCGCTCGAAGACTTGACTTATGTCATTCTCATGGTGTTTGCTGTGGGCATAGGAACCGCCACTTTCGCGTTGTCCGCAGAACTCATTGTATTCCAACTTATACTTCGTGTTACCAGACAGTTAAACCCAATAGGCTCCAAGACTATTTCTCTGTCATAATTAATACCTGATTTTTCAATTTGAATACATGATGAATAAAATTATGATTTCCACCTATTTTAATCGGAAAATTAAACTTCCAGAGAAAACAACATACTATACTATGGATTTGCAATTTGCATATGCAATTGAAACGACCGCCTGAAGTAATATGCCATATCTACTGAAAACATATTACATGTATAACATAAATACATCGCTTGTTCAGATGGCGCATGACAGGCATGCTCCAATGTATTAGTATTAGGATCGATGGCAATCCGACCGTCCAATCCAGTCAAATCGTTTACGGCACGGATGCCGGTGGCGTCTGTGGCACAAGTGCAGTTTATTAACTGAACTGTCGCGAACTGTTGTTATGCTTGGAGTCGTCCATAATACGATCTATTTGTGAAACTGAAATTCCCGGGAGACAAACAAAGATGACTACATGTTTTAAATACAACACCAGATACCTAGCAGACATGGGGCAATTAACTTGAAAATTTAGTTGATTAAGTTGAGTTAATCTGCCATTTTTCTTAACTTAATTCAGTTGAGTTAATCCGTTTTTGCATCATTAGTTGATTAAGTTAAGTTAACCTCATGAACTTAATTGATTAGGTTAAGTTAATTATTCGTAGGATGCTCTCTGCTGATCGCACACATTGAAGCAAACTCTCAACCATTTGTAACAACATCGTTTTTTTATTATTGATATGAACTGTATTTGGCTTTCACTCATGATAATGATCGTACTGCAGAGTGTACGTACTTCTATACGCACAGTCACTGATCACTGGACACCACAGACCGCCTGACACACACAGTCATCAATCATTTCCGTACCCCCCCCCCCCCTCCCCAACCGGTCCCCCCCAGCCCCTCCCTCCAGTCCATTCCCAATCGCTACCTGCTGTGTGAAGCTTGGAAGTGTAATTCATGTTTGATCATCTGTTGGGATATCAGATCAATCTGGTGATAAAACAGTGAGAGCCCCAATTGCTCATGTATCCATTGTTTTGCATTGTGGATTTAATTGTTTGTGTATCATTCGTTTTGATAGGCAAAGATACATTCTCAACACAATAGTATCAACAAATTATATGACTGTCCTTGACAAATGGAACTGAAGGAAAGCCGTGCAGGTGATCTCTTGTTGTCTAGATGTTCCAAAGACGTTTAAAAAATCATTGAAATAACATAGGCAACAAGCTATATCCCGTGCAGCCAAATGGAGTGTCAATATTACACCGCTGCATTTTATAAGTAATGAAATTAATCAAAAGTTAATTGTATTTTAATTGACTTTTGATTAAATTGAACGAAAATTAACTTAATCCAATTAAGTTAATTTTACATTTGAAAATTAATTGATTAAGTTAAGTTAATTAACTTAACTTAATTGAATTGAAAGTTAATGATTAAGTTAATTTAATCGCCCCATGTCTGATACCTAGTGATATATTTTTATGTGATTTTCGGTAAGTATACACGGCGTATGTGCATGTAGTCACACGATTTATTATAATTACAATTGTAGGTGCGTAGAGTTGGCACAAACATGGCAAGTTTTGAGTGACACTATACGATGGTGTACCTTTATGTCTTGTCGAGCCCATGATGTAATCAAAGTGTGTATCACTTATTATAATAAAGATTATAATGATAGATCGCATGCATCATGCAAATGTATACAACATCTTGAGATAATGAATATGTCGCTGACTTCATGTGAGAGGCTTGCATGTCTTTGAAATGAATCATCCAGAATGTGGATACCTGTGACTGTTTCTTGTATATGTTTCATCAGTTGATTTGAGTGCACGTCGTGTTGCATAATAATATCAAATATATCAACAAAGCGTTGACTGAGCTCGACAAAATATTGACTTAGAACAAAGTTACAATCGTTGATAATGAATATGAACAATATTCACCTCATACCAGACGTGATGCGGGCTTGTTTTTTCCTCTTATTTCAGTCGTGACCTGTAAAGCAGACACGGAAGTGACAAAATTAGCGCGATTATGTTACGAGTTGGGCGACACAAAAACTTCCTCACCCACACGGAACTGTGGAGGGGTCTCTGTGTATTCAGCCGTGTCATGGGCAATGGTCGTACATGGTCAATGGCTCAGTGCCATATTGATTTCAGGTATTGTTGCTATGTACCACCCATCATGAAAAATTATAGAAATGGTGTCATTAATGTAATCACCTTGTCAATGAAATGATAATATATATGGCTATTATTTGACTGGAGATCCGTCAATACACGTTTTCATTATTTCGGTAATGTCAGAATTCGTAATTTTTTATTTGTGAACAATACAGAAATACATATATAATGATGACGCCCAGAGTGTTTCAAGCAATGGTTATGGTGGCTGCGAGTCTAATAACAAACACATATTAGCATTCCTACAACGGACCAGGAATCAATTTAAATGAACGCCAAGAATCCCGATAACGGGGAAAAAAGATGTGAAATATTTGTAGCAATTTACCACCAATACCACACAATTTTGATGATGATGATAATAAAAATACCTAAACATCAGCTCCAGAGTGACCATTTCTTGCTCCGCATGGGCGTCCGTCCATGAATTTCCGAAAAAAAATTATATGCAAGCAAGACTTGATGCATATTCGTACTTACCTACCAGATCATCATCACGTTTATATAATTTCTTCAAGGTAGCCTCAGATTTACAAATGATTCGATTCTTTTAAACGACTGTCAAAATTGAAATAGTGCATGAGGGTTTCACACAACATCACATATCTCAAATATTGAGGTATTGATTTTATTTTCATGTCAATACCTCACATATCTCAAATATGTAGATCGACCAGAAGAGGTGACAGAAGCATGGTCATACAATATACTTGATGAATTGAGTCTCTCATCCCTACCCTGTACGGGTGCAGACGACATCAAAACGCGACTGGAGACTAGTCATACAACAGGAGACTACAACAATTTGATTGTGGACTGCGAGTTATGTCAGATAGAAGCCATAATCACACAGGTATTGAACAATCTACTACAATGAAGTGAAAATTGTTGAGTTACTACGTTTTATCAAACTGGTACACAAGATACATAACCATGCAGTGGAATATGAAATGCGTCTAGTTGGATTGGTTCACCAGGAGTTATTTTTCCAATGCAAGTTTGTGTTGAAGAATATAATTTCAGCACGATATTGCAGGGTTCGAACATCGAGAGAGAACTAGCAACTGGAATCAATTGGCTCCTCATCAGTTCCAGCCAACACTATTTTCCCGCGTATGCAGATCTCTTGAAAGACGGCGACAATTTAGTGATTTTGTCCAATCAAGACAACCACACCCATGTGAGTTCAATTCCCGAATATATGTCCACTCTATTAGGCTATGTAGA
The DNA here is from genome assembly GCA_949152475.1 of Terebella lapidaria. Classification (NCBI taxonomy): domain Eukaryota; kingdom Metazoa; phylum Annelida; class Polychaeta; order Terebellida; family Terebellidae; genus Terebella; species Terebella lapidaria. Next base: position 55,153,008 of record OX424555.1, on the reverse strand, counting down.
ACCCATGAGAACTTCCTAGCTAGACTTTTAATCAGCACCACGATGATATGTTTTAGAACGAGGTTATTCACAAGAAATTGACTTCACGTCACCAATATATTGGTGGCCAGGAAAGGTACAATATGGTGAAAAACATATAATTGTTAGTTTGACCATGTTGACGGGTATGTAAACACAATGATTGGACCTATAGCCGTGAGCATATCATGATACTTGCAGGCGAATGTGACAGAAGCCGTTGATTTATTTTGGTGTCTCACTGACTGTTTCAAGTTGGATCGACCAAAATACATGGGTGTGTATGAACCCGCTGCCATTCTCGGATCTGATGTCCAATTCTTGCCACAGGAGTTCAAGCAATTCTACGGGTGGGAATTTTGATCGTCTACATTTCGGTAAGTACTGTAACATGTAATATTGCATAATATTCCACTAACTACTAGTGCAAGTATAGGGTCATGTGTTTATATATCATAGGTATATATTTGTGTGTCTGACACGGAACGAAAGCAATGTTCTACAGTTTTAGTCGTGTATATGGTGTATATTATTCGTAACAAAGACACATACACCGAGTCATACTCAATTGCATGCCTGACATTTTATTATGACAGTATAAGCCTCACGTGTATGAATTCATGGACGGCACGAACGTACAAATCAGAGGAGTTGAGGCCGACATCGTTAAGTGTCTTTCCGATAAATTCAATTTCAGGTGCGACCACTTAACCCCCCTCCGTTTTGTAATCAGTTGGTAGTTGTACATTGATCTAATTCATGTATTTATTCGGGACACTGATACATGTATTCCACAAACTCTCTGTTCATGATGACTTCGATCATTGATGTTTGTTTCGTGTTGAATTGTTCATGTTCAGATGTTTCTTGAATGTCATCGTCAAAATTCTCTAATTGCTGCTTTCTTTTACCACTTACAGCTACAAATTTATGCCACACCCTACTCGGACGTGGGGCAGCCAGGTGAATTCCTCTCACTGGGTGGGGATGATTGGAGCTGTTGTAAACGGGGTAGGTGCAAACACATATCAATAACCTGTTCTTGTATGACCATGTAACTTGACAATCAGGCGACTGTTGCACGATTATAAATACTAACTTTGAATGTTCAGCACTAGTGGTATAATGTATTTTATTGAGTATAACAGTCTTGCAGTATAACAGTCTGAATAAAGCGAAAGTTGATCAGCGTCTCCTGTTCTGAAGTGAAGAGTGAATTGGTATTTCCCAGGAACACGACATGGCAACGTCTGGGATATCTGTGGAAGCAGCTCGTGCTACAGTAATCGATTATCTCTACCCTCACTGGGAAGATGTCTCGGCGATATTCCTGAAACTAAGCTCCAACAAGTGGAAATACTTCGTGTCAATTTTCGCACTGGATGTTTGGGTTGTTATATTCGTTCTGCCAGTCTTCACATCGATAATTGTAATCGTCTTGGAATCTCTTACACCAGGAGCGAAAGCTGAGTTTACAAATTCTCATCCAAAGCTGGACATGCTGTTCTACCTGTACGGGATGCTTTTTCTACAAGGTTAGCCGCATGCGTTTTTTTAGGTTACCGGACCTATGGTCTGATAACCTATTGGCATGGCGTTGTGTCCGTTGTCTGTCGGCGGCGTCCGTCCACATTTTTATGTTTAAAGTTTACAATCAGATCTTTCTGAAATTTTGCACAAAAATACCTAAAAATATTTCAAATATTTCAAAAATATTTTTTTCGCATTTTTTTCAAAATGGCGGCCATTTTCGCCTAAAACGGCCAATTTCTGACTTTGGCGGCCATTTTCTCAAACACTGTTCAGACAGTTTTGAGATTTTTATTTCAAAAGATTGCTCTCATATACCTCTTTGATGTCTATAGGTTTCGTTGCCCCTGAATCGCCGGTCTGCATGTAGCGGCCATTTTCATTTTCTCGACGGGTCCCAAATGGGACTTTTCCATGTTCAATTCTCCTATGCTTTATAATGGGACACATTATGCCTAATATCTCACTTAGTATTGATATTAGAGACTAGGAATCAATTATGGACACATAGGAAATGATATATGCTGATTATTGTCATGACCTTGAATTTGACCTTTGACCTCATTTTCAAGGTCAGAGCACAAAGTGGCTAATATCCCACTTATTATTGACTCTACAGCTTAGGAATCATTGTGCACATATAGGAAATGATATATTCCGGATATTCTGGAAATGATATAATCCGTATATTCTGATGACCTTGAATTTGACCTTTGACCTCATTTTCAAGGTCAAAGAACAAAACAGCTCATATCTCGCTTATTATCCACTTTACAGCTTGGGACTAAATTGTGGACGTATAGGAAATGATGTATGTCGAATATTTTGATGACCTTGAATTTGATCTTTGACCTCATTTTCAAGGTCAGGCACAAAATGGCTAATATCTCACTTATTATTGACTTTACAGCTTAGGAATCAATTGTGGACATATAGGAATTGACATATGCCGAATACTCTGATGACCTTGAATTTGACCTTTAACCTGATTTTCAAGTTCAGAGTGCAAAATGGCTAATACCTCGCTTATTATTGACTTTACAGATTAGGAATCAATTGTGGACATTATAGGAAATGATATTGTTCAAATATTGTGATTACCCTGCTTTTGACCTTTGACCTCAACTTCAAGGTCAAATAACAATATGAGTAATATCTCGCTTATTATCGACTTTACAACTTGAGAATCAATTGTGGACTGATAGGAATTTATATATGACCATTGAATTCATTCTCAAGGTACAGGACAACTCAGCTAATATCTTGTTTGTTTTCAAATTTACAACTTAGTATTCTGTTGTGGACACCTTTAATTTGATTTCTGATTTCGTTTTCATTATGTCACAGGACATAATGACTAATATCTGTCTTATTACTGAATATACAGCTTAGTAAGCAGTTGTGAACATATGGAAAATCATATATGCTGCATACTCTCGTGACTTTAAATTTGACCATGGCCTTATTTTCAAGGCCACGGGACTAGATAGGTATTATATATTGTCCAGTAACTTATCTTAGCCCTTGGGCTAATTTTTTATCATCCGAAACGTGGAATGAGTGGCGCAGTGAGTGGCGTCAGACTCGTAATCCAAAGATGATGGGTTCGAGTCTCGAGCTGGACTGCTGTGCTATTTCACTAGTGTCCTTAGGCAAGGCATTCACCATTAATGTGTCTATCTTCACCCAGGATAGAATGGGTACCGGTTGATAATGGATGTTGTATGGAGCGCTTTGAGTGTGGCTGCTCCAAGTACAATCACTCAGACTGGGGTTAAACTGTAAAGCGCCTTTGAAAGCGGATTAAGTTCGGCTGAAAGGAGCCTTATATCAAATGTGATAACTTTAACTGTAACTTTAACGTTGCTGCAAAATGATCAAACAATGGTCAGAGAACTAAACATATACATTTTCACTTTAATCGAAACAACAACAACATTGTACGAGTAAAAACAAGATGCTATATATTACATGCATGGTCAGAATTGTGACGATTTACAAGCGTTAATAACAATGAACAACAGCAGCTGCACATTTAGCATAATAGCATTGACAGTGGTACTCCATATGGTGGAAACCAATCTAGTATCTGAATTGATACAGGGCAAGTCATACCGTCAAAACGCCTACGCGTCCACTTTGTTGTCGGTTGCTACTGGATGGTGGTCATTATCATCACGGCCCTGTACATTGGCAACCTGACGGCTTCTCTAGCCGTTAGCAAGGTCCAACTGCCATTCAACACGCTACAGAAACTGGCAGACGATGAGGAGCATATCTTGAAAATATCCGTCAATTCACATAAACACCAAGTCTTCATGGTTGAGTATCCGAATTTGAACGTATATAAATGAATGTGATTTTGATATTCTGGTCACATGGATGTTGTTCTCAACCCTAGTATAAATCGTATATGTATAACTTGAATATTTACACTGGTATATATACATGTAGGATGCCAAGTCGGGAATATACAAATGGCTGTGGGACAAAATACAGAAAACTCCAGAACAGTCACTTACCACAAGAATCATGGAGGAACTGGAGGAACAAATACACTACACAGGCCAGTATAAGTATGCTTTCGCCCTTGACCCTGTGCCAGTCTGGAAGGTCATGGCGGAGACTGGGTACTGTGGCTTTGCGCAGATGCGTGAAACATATCTAAGAGGAAAACTCGCAATGGTGGTCAAGCAAGGTGTGCCGTACCAACGTAAATTCAATCAAGTGTGAGCAAATATTTTTACAACTTCATTGGAAAACGTTTGTCGATCTTGTTCACAATCACCACAAGCTATTTCATGTAAATTCCTCAGAAATATCGGGTATTCGATATATTGAACCGAAATGAGCACCGTTACTACAAACTAATTTTAATGTGAACATTATTTTATATTTCAGCATCATGCAACTTCAGAGCAGTGGACTGCTGAACTACTGGTACGAACAGCATATGGTCAGGCACGTCTGTTCTGAGGACAAACTGACCTCGAATCAGCCTGTGGCGCTCGAAGACTTGACTTATGTCATTCTCATGGTGTTTGCTGTGGGCATAGGAGCCGCCACTTTCGCGTTGATCGCAGAACTCATTGTGTTCCAACTTATACTTCGTGTTACCAGACGTTTAAACCCAATAGGCTCCAAGACTATTTATCTGTCATAATTAGTACCTGATTTTCAATTTAAATACATAATGAATAAAATTATGATTTCCACCTATGTTAATCGGAAAATTAAACTTCCAGAGAAAACAACATACTATACTATGGATTTGCAATTTGCATATGCAATTGAAACGACCGCCTGAAGTAATATGCCATATCTACTGAAAACATATTGCATGTATAGCGTAAATACATCGCTTGTCCGGATGGCGCATGACAGGCATGCTCCAATGTATTAATATTAGGATCGATGGCAATCCGACCGTCCAATCCAGTCAGATCGTTTACTGCACGGATGCGGGTGGCGTCTGTGGCACAAGTGCAGTTTATTAACTGAACTGTCGCGAACTGTTGTTATGCTTGGAGTCGTCCATAACATGGCAAGTTTTGAGTGACACTATACGATGGTGTACGTTTATGTCTTGTCGAGCCCATGATGTAATCGAAGTGTGTATCACTTATTATAATAAAGATTATAATGATAGATCGCACGCATCATGCAAATGTATACAACATCTTGAGATAATGAATATGTCGCTGACTTCATGTGAGAGGCTTGCATGTCTTTGAAATACTTATCATCCAGAATGTGGATACCTGTGACTGTGTCCTGTATATGTTTCATAAGTTGATTTGAGTGCACGTCGTGTTGCATAATAATACCAAATATATCAACAAAGCATTGGCTGAGCCCAACAAAATATTGACTTAGAACAAAGTTACAATCGTTGATAATGAATATGAACAATATTCAGCTCATACCGGACGTGATGCGGGCTTGTTTTTTCATCTTATTTCAGTCTTGACCTGTAAAGCAGACACAGAAGTGACACAATCACAGCGATTATGTTACGAGTTGGGCGACATAAAAACTTCCTCACCCACACGGAACTGTTGAGGGGTCTCTGTGTATTCAGCCGCGTCATGGGCAATGGTTGTACATGGTCAATGGCTCAGTGCCGTATTGATTTCATGTATTGTTGCTATCTACCACCCATCATGAAAAATGATAGAAATGGTGTCATTAATGTAATCACCTTGTCAATGGAATGATAATATATAAGGGATTGGCAAACATAAATTTGTCATCCCACGTATCTGGCTATTATTTGACTTGAGATCCGTCAATACTCGTGTTCATTATTTCGGTAATGTCAGAATTCGTAATTTTTTATTGGTGAGCAATACAGAAATATATATATAATGATGACGCCCAGAGTGTTTCAAGCAATGGTTATGGTGGCTGTGAGTCTAATAAAAAACACATATTGGCATTACTACAACGGACCAGGAATCAATTTAAATGAACGCCAAGGATCCCGATAACGGGGAGAAAAGATGTGAAATATTTGTAGCAATTTACCACCAATACCACACAATTTTGATGATGATAATAATAAAAATACGTAAACATCAGCTCCAGAGTGACCATTTCTTGCTCCGCATGGGCGTCCGTCCATGAATTTCCGAAAAAAAATTATATGCAAGCAAGACTTGATGCATATTCGTACTTACCTACAAGATTATCATCACGTTTATACAATTTCTTCAAGGTAGCCTCAGATTTACAAATGATTCGATTCTTTTAAACGACCGTCAAAATTGAAATAGTGCATGAGGGTTTCACACAACATCACATATCTCAAATATTGAGGTATTGATTTTATTTTCATGTCAATACCTCACATATCTCAAATATGTAGATCGACCAGAAGAGGTGACAGAAGCATGGTCATACAATACACTTGATGAATTGAGTCTCTCATCCATACCCTGTACGGGTGCAGACGGCATCAAAACCCTACTGGAGACCAGTCAGACAACAGGAGACTATGACAATTTGATTGTGGACTGCGAGTTACGTCAGATAGAAGCCATAATCACACAGGTATTGAACAATCTACTACAATGAAGTGAAAATTGTTGAGTTACTACGTTTTATCAAACTGGTACACGAGATACATAACCATGCAGTCGAATATGAAATGCGTCTAGTTGGATTGGTTCACCAGGAGTTATTTTTCCAATGCAAGTTTGTGTTGAAGAATATAATTTCAGCACGATATTGCAGGGTTCGAACATCGAGAGAGAACTAGCAACTGGAATCAATTGGCTCCTCATCAGTTCCAGCCAACACTATTTTCCCACGTATGCAGATCTCTTGAAAGACGGCGACAATTTGGTGATTTTGTCCAATCAAGACAACCACACCCATGTGAGTACAATTCCCCGATGTGCACTCTACTACGCTTTGTAGAACCCATGAGAACTTCCTAGCTAGACTATTAATCAGCACCACGATATGTTTTAGAACGAGGTTATGCCCAAAAATCGACTTCACGTTACCATAATATTGACGATACATGGTGGCCAGAAAAGGTACAATATGGTGAAAAACATATAATTGTTAGTTTGACCATGTTGACGGGTATGTAAGCACAATGATTGGACGTATAGCCGTGAGCATAATTATCATGATACAGGCGACTGTGACAGAAGCCGTCGATTTATTTTGGTGTCTCACCGACTGCTTCAAGTTAAATCGACCAAAATACATGGGTGTGTATGAACCCGCTGCCATTCTCGGATCTGATATCCAATTCCTGCCACAGGAGTTCAAGCAATTCTACGGGCGGGAATTTTCGATCGTCTACATTTCGGTAAGTACTGTAACATGTAATATTGCTTTATATTCCATTAACTACTAGTGCAAGTATAGGGTCATGTGTTTATAAATCATAGGTATATATTTGTGTGTCTGACATGGAACGAAAGCAATATCTTACAGTTTTAGTCGTGTATATGGTGTATATTATTCGTAACAAAGACACATACACCGAGTCATACTCAATTGCATGCCTGACATTTTATTATGACAGTATAAGCCTCACGTGTATGAATTCATGGACGGCACGAACTTACAAATTAGAGGAGTTGAGGCCGACGTCGTTAAGTGTCTTTCAGAAAAATTCAATTTCAGGTGCGACCACTTAACTCCCCTCCGTTTCTTAATCAGTTGGTAGTTGTACATTGACCTAATTCATGTATTTATTCGGGACACTGATATTTCACAAACTCTCTGTTCATGATGACTTTGATCATTGATGTATGTTTCATGTTGAATTGTTCATGTTCAGAATGTCATCGTCAGCATTCTTTACCACTTACAGCTACAAATTCATACCACACCCTACTCGGACGTGGGGCAGCCAGGTGAATTCCTCTCACTGGTTGAGGATGATTGGAGCTGTTGTGAACGGGGTAGGGGCAAACACATATCGATAACCTGTTCTTGTATGACAATGTAACTTGTCAATCACGCGACTGTTGCACGATTATAAATACTAAAAATGAATGTTCACCAATAGCTGTATAATGTATTTTATTGAGTATAACAGTCTAGAAAACCATAAATGCACTGTACACTAAAAATTGTACCATGAATGAGTTACCTGAATAAAGCGAAAGTTACTCAGCGTCTCCTGTTCTGACGTAAAGAATGAATTGGTATTTCCCAGGAACACGACATGGCAACGTCTGGGATATCTGTGGAAGCAGCTCGTGCAACAGTAATCGACTATCTCTACCCTCACTGGGAAGATGTCTCGGCGATATTCTTGAAACTAAGCTCCAACAAGTGGAAATACTTCGTGTCAATTTTTGCACTGGATGCTTGGGTTGTTATATTCGTTCTGCCAGTCTTCACATCGATAATTTTAATCGTCTTGGAATCTCTCACAACTGACCGGAAAGCTGAGTTTACAGATTTACGTGCAAGTTTGGACGTGCTGTTCTACCTGTATGGGATGCTTTTTCTACAAGGTTCGCCTCATGCGTTTTTTTATCATCCGAAACGTTGCTGCGAAATGATCAAACAACAGTCAGAGAACTAAACATATACATTTTCACTTTTATCGAAACAACAACAACATTGTACGAGTAAAAACAAAAGGCTATATTATGTGCACGGTCATAATTGAGACGATTCACAAGCGTCAATAGCAGTAAACAATAGCAGCTGCACATTTACCTTAATAGCATTGACAGTGGTACTCGATATGGTGGAACCCAATATAGTTTCTGAATTAATACAGGGCAAGTCATACCGTCAAAACGTCTACGCGTCCACTTTGTTGTCGGTTGCTACTGGATGGTGGTCATTATCATCACGGCCCTGTACATTGGCAACCTGACGGCTTCTCTAGCCGTTAGCAAGGTCCAACTGCCATTCAACACGCTACAGGATCTGGCAGACGATGAGGAGCATATCTTGAAAATATCCATCAATTCACATAAACACCAAGTCTTCATGGTTGAGTATCCGAATTTGAACGTATATAAATGAATGTGATTTTGATATGCTGGTCACATGGATGTTGTTCTCAACCCTAGTATAAATCATATAACGTATAACTTGAATATTTACACTGGTATATATACATATAGGATGCCAAGTCGGGAATATACAAACGGCTGTGGGACAAAATACAGAAAACTCCAGAACAGTCACTTACCACAAGAATCATGGAGGAACTGGAGGAACAAATACACTACACAGGCCAGTATAAGTATGCTTTCGCAATGGACTCTGTGCCAGTCTGGAAGGCCATGGCGGAGACTGGGTACTGTCACGGTGGCTTTGCGCAGATGCGTGAAACATATCTAAGAGGAAAACTCGCAATGGTGGTCAAGCGAGGTGTGCCGTACCAACGTAAATTCAATCAAGTGTGAGCAAATATTTTTACAACTCCATTGGAAAACGTTTGTCGATCTTGTTCACAATCACCACAAGCTGTTTCGTGTACATTCCTCAGAAGTATCGGTACTCGATATATTGAAACCAAAATGAGCACGGTTACTATGAAATAATTTTAATGTGAACATTATTTTATATTTCAGCATTATGCAACTTCAGAGCAGTGGACTGCTGAACTACTGGTACAAACAGCATATGGTCAGGCACGTCTGTTCTGAAGACAAACTGACCTCGAATCAGCCTGTAGCGCTCGAAGACTTGACTTATGTGATTCTCATGGTGTTTGCTGTGGGCATAGGAGCCGCCACTTTCGCGTTGTTCGCGGAACTCACTGTGTTCCAACGTATATTTCGTATTACCAGATGGTTAAATCCAATAGACCCCAAGACTATTACTCTGTCAATATAATATTTTATTTTCCATTTAAATACACGATCAATAAAATTATGATTTCCACTTATGTTAAGCCGAAAACCATACATTCAGGGAAAAAAACATGATATGTATTTATGTATGTGCCATATTTACTGAAAATATATTATAGCGTAAACACCGCAAAGACTGTGTTTAGTCCCATGACACCATTACTTTGTCTACTTGACATGTACGACGCCAAAGTATAATTCAGTCAATAATATACTGTTTGATATGAGATTTGAGTCAGTGGCTAGTAGGCTGGCCTGTGTAAATACCGGTAGGTGAAAATCAAGTTCAACACAAAAACCCTGATGGTTTTCGCCCATAACTTTGTTTTGGAATGTCGAATCAATTTGCAGTTGTATTCCTTTCATTTGGCATCAAACCATCTTTCTTCACCTAATGTCAGACTTTTATTTTTAAATTAAAGAAAAAGTTAAAAATCAGCTGTTATGTGATATTTCACTTAAAACATGTAATTTGCGAGATTCCATATCAAATAGAGAATTTATTCAATGGTTGAATTGCACAACGGTTTGGGACGAAGGAGGATTTTTGATCAGACTCAAGAACATTACAACAGGGACATCTGTCTTCGGCGTGAATATCAAGACCTCCCCCCCCCCCGCAAAAAATGGGCCACAATTATATTTACAATTCCTCCAGTTTTGAAATCAGAACCTAAGAACATGTGCGTCGTTTTATGTTCCAGTTACTCTGAATGTACAGCATATTAGAGGTGTTCATAGCATAAAGGATTCAGGGCGTTTTTCGTATTGAACACTTACGGAAGGCATATATGTCATTTTAAAATTGTGCCTATAAATGTAAGATACGGGATTTTATGCCTGGAAGCAAAACCATGGACAGTTCCCGACTCAGCGTCTGGCTTTGTCAATGTATTGGGCCATTCGGCATCTCATATCGTGCAATATATAACCATATAATATAATATTTAGCATTAATGGCCGTGTTTCCTTTTGTGTACTAGCAGGGGATGTATAAGTTGTACATGCTAGATACTTTCAGATGGTATCGGTTCGTACAAAGATATTGTTCCAGATTTACAAAGTAAACATGAGCATGAAACATGTTTCATGTGAACACTAACGTTTATTTCTTCAACATAATTCATTGTACCAATAAATCTATGGACATTGTGGTATATGCACAATTAAAATCCAAAAAGTTTCAAGGGGTTCGAGTGAATCAAGGAGCTCGAAGCATTTATTCAAAGATCGGAAGAAAAAAGCCTGAAGATATTAGGCAAAGGAACACTGTGACCAAATTTAAAAACGTTTAGCGAGCAGAATCTCAGATCTTGCTGAAGACAGACAGACAAACAGACGGACAGCTGGACATGAGTGACAGGGAGACTAACCCTGATAGCAATAGCTTATCGGATCAAAGATATGGTAACCTAAGGAAGAGATCACGTGATGAGAATTACTAGTATATGGGTGACCGATTTACACCAGCTGTACCGTGAAGTCGATTTGAGAGTAATCGCCTCTACAGTCGACCAGATAAAACGACGTGAAGTTAAGCAAACGATCGTCTTCGGGATAACGGTAGTTATCAGTTGTTAGTATTAGCCTGATATCTGTGATTTTTGTGTTCATATAATTGAACACACTGCACGTTTCTGGCCGAAAAAACACTGCCATACCGAACATTTCCATGACATTCGTCACCATTTGTCAAAAGAATTATTTACTTTGGGCCAATTTAGTACGTAATTCTGCAATTTCGGTGTCACCTTGTTGTGTGGAATGATGTAGCGGATACACGCAAACAAAATACATGCAGATAACCGATTGGCTGATAATAAGACATTCACAAACATACAAATGAAATTACATAAGATATATATAACCCCAACACTGCCAAACTCTCAAGGGTACACCATTATTGGCAATACATTTGGGATCTCACATTCAATAGACGTGGAATCAATACCCAGTATTAAGTATTCCGAGCAACAAAACAGGGTCCGTTATCCAATCTCATAGTCCGGGGACAGAAAGTCATATCAGGCATACGAAGTGAGCAAAAATGACAGGGAAACTCATGAACCCCCAAAAATGCCCATTAGGAGGTGAAATCAGGTGTTCCGGAAAGAGTGAGCATTTCCTGCCCCACTAGTGGCACTCGTCATGAATTCCCCAAAATTAACATGAAAATAGATCTAGTTGCATGGCAGACATGGATTTGCTGTATTTATCAACCAGATCATGATGACGTCCATAGAATTTCTTAAACGCTGCTATAAGTCTTGGTAAAACATATCCTTGTCGCAGGAGTTTAGAGACTAGCTGGGCACTTCGATAGACAAAGTCCTCATATTTGCAACTAGCTCTGGAATAGCGTATAAGTTGAGAAACAAATACACCATAATGCCGGTGACATATGCCGGCATATGCCGGTGACCCTACCATTAGCTGATATATCAGAAATACATAACGAGAGATATGTATTTCTGCTGATAAGGCATTAAAGCTGCTGCCTTCGAATGTATGCAATATTTTTTTCAAAACCAATTTTTTGTTAAACACATCTAATGCAATATAATCATGATAATGAAAGGTGTGTTCAATGATTTGGTTGATTACAGTCCGTCCGAGTTGTCTTTTCATCCGTTTCAGTGCCCATTTTGTACCGGTTTTGTAAATAAACAAACGATGTGTATCCATCAAACCCGAATGTATGTGCATATATAGTGTAGTTATGAGAAAATAATCTGTGATATACCATGATGTGCGTGGAATTGTCAGTCTATCTCGCATTTCTATGCTTTGTTTACTTATGCGTGTGATGGATACAGCTCCCTGTATATACGCGAGAACCTCCTGTTCAAATGAGCAAAATTTCCCTGAGAACTGGTTATTTTCATTACATTTGATGTGAGTATGTTTCATTCAGTTACTTCAGCAATCATAGTATGAAACATAGTTTTCAAAAAATTATGACTGGTTTCGAAGGCAGCTGCTTTAAACGGCTCACATATTTGCAGAGTTTCAGATATCACGCTGAAGATGATCATACAAATAAAAGTGATACCGAATACAGTCGATATGTACAGAAATTATATCAATTATTATTACATGGGATATTATTGTACAATATGATTGTACATGGAGGTGCATGTACGACTCGCTGTCGCCGAATTACGGACGACACATCATCAGTCATTCCATTTCATCAGCCTCAATCATACTTCATCTACATCTAATTTCATCATAATTTCATCACACTTAATGAAACAAGGTTTGCATTGATTTTGTATATATTAATAATCGATGGTGTTACATCGTTTTTCACATACAGAGTACATGTACAAGAGAAGCTTTTTTATGGATGTACGAAGACTGTACTCAGACTGTAGATATACCAAGTAAATATTCCTCGCAAGACCATAAATGTGTCATTTATAATGTTGGCCAAGAAATAAGCAGTTTCTGCTATCCAACAACTTATATTTTGCACACAGCATGAACACCAAGATTGTCATTTGAGTGAGCGATATCAGTGCCATCATATCGAAATGGACGCGTCCACCCGTCACTAAGGAGTTGGTCCAATCAAAGGGCTGCAAGTTCCACGTCGCTTCGCTCGCCGTGGATATCACAAAGAGGTCTGACAGTGTGTTACCTATAATTGTTACAATGGGAAAATGTAATAGTCGATTTGTGCATATCGGTGCTGGAAATTCACATCGAATTCGAGAGCAAATCACGTTGCAATTTCCAAGCACGAGCATTGTTAGCGAGGCATTGGCTTGTGTACACGTTTGGCCAAAACCCACTCGCTTAAGTTAATGTGAAGGGACAGACCTTCATATATCTTCATGCATCGTTGTCTCCGCGATGAAGTGGATATAGTGTTATATGTGGGATCATATCGATCAGTTTATTGCTTGCAGCGACATTGAAATAGATTTGAATGTCTCGTTACAGCAGTATAATTATGGGAAATGAATCCTCACAGGAAGACAGCCTTTCTCTGTTCGGGTACATGGCTCTGACGCATCCGCTGTTGCATAATTGTTGACAAAAGTGGAGCTGGTAGTCTGTTCATATAATTCTAGCAGGATCTGGTCAACAATGGATAGCTGCAGGACACAAATGTTGTGGTTTATATTTCAAACCATATTCAGCGCAGCTGCATGCAAGGGTATGTCATTTGAACGTTCTTTACATAGAGTCAATGTTTTAACGAGCAAATAACCGTTCAATGTTTCAACGAGCAAATAACTGTGTTGTGATTTCAGGTGCAGGTAATAGAACATCCGCATTTGTAGGTAAAGACCTGTTCAAATATCAAGGTAACGAGACGGGGGAGAGTATCTTCCATACAAAAGAAGTGCTCTTTAGACGTGTTATAAAGGATATAGTGGCACAAGGAGAATGGGGTCGTGCATTTGTCATCAAAGGTAAGATGGTTTCTTGGGATGCTAATTACCATATACGTATGTATTCGTTGGTATGCACAATCTCCTTATTTTGGTGATTCAACCATTGATTTAGATAACACGTCTAGTGATTTCGTCGAGGAGACGTTCAATGATGATGGGATGAGGATAACTGTCTTTTCTTGTGATACAAGTGCAAAGTGGATAGTTTCGATGATGAGGACAAGATACTCATATCCGCCGCGCTACACGAATATCATATACAGTTGCAGTGTTGACACGCTGGGTAAACTTCTTGCCCAGGTCAATAACTCGCGAGATAGTTGGGTATTGTAAATATCAAGGCAAATAAACGGCTGAGTAATATGAAGCAGTCTATTGACTAATAACACATTATCTTGTTTTTGTGTATACACATTTTTTTGTCTCATGTAAAATAATCGTTAATGTTCCATCGTTTGTGAGATCAGAAGGACATTGAAATTGAAGTATGTCAATGATATCTAGGAATGAATTGCTCACAGTTCTCATTATTTTCATTTCTTTTTCGACGTTACGTCGTACGCAATATTATTTAAGGAAAAAATATCAAATAATATACTTCAACAAAAAAACATTTATTATACATAGATCTACAGCCAAACCTATTCAGATAATCCCAATTTGCCCATCTCAGATTGTTGGCGAAGACACTCGCAACACGTCCAGCTACAACTGGCTCTTACTAAACCTGACCATGGACGATTTCTTTGAACTGATTCCTTACTTTCGGGATGGTGATAACGCAGTCGTTCTATCTCCTGAAATCACAAGTTCAAGATCTGAGTCCCAAAAGGTTTGTTACTCTCATAGATTTTATTATGTATAGTATCAGAAATACATAACGAGAGACTCTTGTTATGTATATTTCTGGCAATATTAACATGTAAAGTATATGTATATCATGCACCATGTTGACATTTTCGTTTTACCCAAATAAGCAAGGTTGTATCAGATAAAGCACATATGACGGCGTATTAGCTAATACGCCGTCGTAACTTTAATACCATTCACAGTTCGAGATGAACACTTTGTAATTCGAAATCACGACTTTTTAATTCGAGATCACGACTTTGTAATTCGAGACCACGACTTTGTAATTCGTGATCACGACTTTGTAATTCGAGATCACGACTTTGTAATTCGTGATCACGACTTTGTAGTTCGAGATCACGACTTTGAAATTCGTGATAACGATTTGTAATTCGAGATCACGACTTTGTAATTCGAGATCACGAATTAGACACCATTTTTTTTCACATACAACCTGACCCTAATACGCTTTCGTAAGCACATGGCGAGACATGTTGATACACAAATTTCTGGCTCAATTGGAAAGGTATTCAGGTAGTGATATGTTGGTTAGCACAGTGACTGTAGAATGTTCAATTATCACTGAATTCGAGGATACTGAATCAGGTCGTCTGAAGCGGAAATCATTAATGTGTCGGAACCGAAGGTAACGCAGACGCACTCGTTTCATCCACCACATACCACATCGATTTGTACATTTATCAATCTTTTCATTTGTCTTTTCCATAAAAATGAAAGTCCCCAATTGCGTTCAGATTGTTGTTTTGAGAACGTGAAATTTATACTATAATTTGTTCAACCTGATCCCTTGCAATTTATCGAACTTCCCTTTGAAAAATCGCAACATCACTCTGAATTAAAATTTCGAAATAATAATATTATTGTTATGGAACAACTGTAGAATCTTTTGAAAATTCGATACCGTAACTACTTTGGCGTTATGACGTGGTAGCACGTTCACGCCATAACCGTGGTGTCACTACTGTTTAGCCACCATGTCATTACGCTGTACTACGGTGGCTTATTCATGGCATATGTATTTATATTTTATAGTCCAATATAATAATGTAGTTGAGTCCAATATGATTTTGTAATTACACACGAAGCAAATAGTTTGCTCCAGGGAGAAAATGCGTTAAATGCATGCAGCGAATATTTGCTATGCGGGGCAAATGTTGGCTACGCCTAGTAAAGGTTTCCTTCACGGGGCAGATAGTTTACTCCATGTAGTAGCATACACTTTTTGTACGTAGCAAATAGTTTGATATGCGTAGCAAAAGCTTGTTTCACGTAGGAAATGTTTCTTCCACGTAGCAATGGTTTCTGCACATGGCAAATAATTTCCTATTCGTAGCAAACTATTCGCCTCGTGTGTAATTACAATATTTATGATGGAATTTGTTTAGCATAAATGGAATAAATGTGACAGAAATAAGCCACTGTACTGAACTGACCATTATTTTTTTTAAAAAATTTGGGGTATTTGTGATTGCTATCATACATGATGGTTTTGTAACAATTGCCCATAATATATTTTGTTTATCACGTTGCTATCCCATTTACTCTGCATCGTTTAATTCACATTGCATTAATTGTGCAAGAGACAAAAATATACGTATTTTCATATACCAATTGTTCTCGTATGTATACCTGTTTTTCACAGATGGGCGTTTACTGGTGCCTAACTGATTGCTACAAACACGGAACTCTGTCACTGATGACGTCACTGGGTGATCCAGGCAATATAGCGATGTTCCCCGTCAAGTTATTGCCAGACAAGTTCGAAGAGTTTTATGGCCGAGAATTGATTGTTGCATATGTACCGGTGAGCAGCGTTAATATGATCACTCAATTAATTACATGACTTTCGAAATCGTAGTTGAACAGATGGAAATTACTTGAAACCATTCATCAGTCATGGATTTTCAGTACAAGCCATACACGTATAGATCGACATCAAACGAAAGATTACCAATGAGTGGAATTGAAGCAGAAATAACGAGGACATTAGCGCGCCGGTTTAATTTCACGTAAGTGATTGAATGTCAACTGATACTGAAACTAATCAGATTAAAATTTCCGTAAAATCGCTCCGAAATTGAGGTCTGATATAAATACTTGCTAAGAAAATGCACGCATCGACTAATTTGCCACACGAATAGAACAAAATGATGCCATCAGAAAAATCCAAATGAATAAATTTGAAATTATAACCAAAGCCCAATCTTGATTAATATTATTAGGCATTTAGTTGGTTGTTAACAACTGGTATTGTGGCTTTTGACTCCAGAATTCAGTTATTTTCGGCTTCCATCTGTCAGGCATTCTTTCCTGCGTGGGCCTATTGTTTGTGTGTAAAGAATCATTGTGTTTCCACGTAAAGATTATAATGTAAGTATCAATCTATTACTAGCGATACCACTAGATTTTGATGATGCCAATAACAAATGTAAAATACAACATTTTGGAATAGAAACGAAGCCCGACCAAATACTTTATCAAAAGACACACTGGCGTCATCAGGGGCAGACAGTGTGTGAATGTAGTTGTTTCTACTGTATACCTGATGGAATTAGTATACAACTGCCCAACAACCTATGAAAAATAATTCAGAAATCCGAAACAAACCCCATGGAATAGATTACGACAAGTACATAAGTACCTGAGCACAAGCGAAAAGGCTAATGTTCCCGCGCAAAGAATACATATTTTAATTTCTCGTAAGGAATTTTTGTTTTTCCGTGAAAAAAAATACTTCTTGTTTCCGCGTAAAGAAGATTCGTTTGCGTACAAACAAATATTTATTACGGGGAAACAATTTTATTGTAGTCTTTTCGCGCGAGGAATGATTGTTTTCCCGTGAAGAATTATTGTTTGCACATAAAGAACAATGTTTCTGAGTAAAGAACATTGTTCCCGTGTAAATTTTGATTGTTTCCGGCAAAAAACTATTTATTGTTTGCATGTTACATTATTTAAACTCAAAGAAGTATTGTAACAGTTATCGTTTAAAGAATATCCTTTTTTATGCGCAAAGAAATTCGCATGAGAAAAAGAATGCATGTCAAATAGAAGCCACCGCATCAGTATCATAATCGGTATTCAATTTTTTCTGAAGATTTCGTTACGTACGAACACCAGATAATACGTGGGGTGCGAGGATTAATGCTACCCGCTGGAATGGAATGATTGGGATGATCACGAGATGGGTTAGTACATCCATAGCATCGGGTTGTTCACTTTATATAACATCACTGGTGTTATACACTCCTTTTAACGTTGAGAGGGTTGTACTACATTGCATTCAAATATGGTGGGCCTATATGAAACGGTGAATGTATATTAGAAATAAACAAACTTCAAAACACCCACAGGAGGCAGACCTGGCCGGGACGTCGATGTCGGTGACATATGCCCGGGAGGAGGTCGTGGACTTCCTTCATCCTTACCGCGAAGACTCCTCCGTGATCGTCGTCATGCTCAACACCAACCGCTGGGCCTTCTTCACTGCCATCTTCAGCGGCCAGGCGTGGCTGGCCATCGCCTCCCTGCCACTGGCCGCCGGGTCTGTCATGGGTTTGTTATCCATCATACAGGCATGGATCGAGAAAGGTCGAGGAGACGTGGTGACTCGACGGAAAGTTGTGAAGGAAGAATGTGAGGCGACTTCTGGGTCTGGATCTGTTTTTAAGGGAGAACGGTCGTCTTTGAGTGGGGAGAGGATTAAGAAATCGCTTGCTAACTCGTGGTTGCCACAGCTGGGACGTCGGATTTATGATTGTTCCTTCGTGGCTTTCGCAAACTTATTTTTGCAAGGTAATGTTTTATGTTCAATTGCAATCAGACAGTGAAAGTGTGCATAGTTTCCATATTAATATATCAAACATATTGAAGATCAGACACTTCACTTCCCCGTTGTTTTATGTTCGAGAGGTTCAGGTCTAGTTGAATAATACTAATTAGTTAACCTGAATCGAATAATGGATATGGATGTATGTATAAAGTGTTGTTGATAGGCGTAGCACAACCTCATGCGAGAGGTGCCACAGCATGGATAGTCGTTGGTTACTGGTTGATGGTCATAATTCTGGCAGCAGTATATGCGGGCAATCTGACAGCGTCGTTGGCCGTCAAAAACGTCAAGCTTCCCTTTAGTAACCTAAAGGGACTTGCAGAGGACACAGAGTACACACTGATACTTCAAAGGGACGCCAGTCGTTACCAGATGTTCCGAGTAAGCGTACATTGTACTACTATTGGTTAGGGTTTTCCCTATCTGTTTTCAATTTTAACTTCCGGTCGGAAAACTCTTCGAACACGCTGGTCAATCATTACACAGCACTCCGTGAAGACGTCCACGTTCGCCGAGCCAAAAATTTTCTTCCAAGAATTTCATGATTATAGCTGGCCCCACCTCCTTTCTTAAAACTATTATTTTCGGTGAAATGATAATGTGTGCAGAATTGTCTTTTACAATGCAAACACGTTTCGGTACACTCCATACAGGACGCAAAAGACGGAGTTTTCAAACAGGTATGGGACAAAGTGCAGAGAAACCCAAAAGAGTCCATTGTGGATGATGATATAGGCACGTTTTATGAGCTTGTTGACTACAAGGGACCCAAGAAGTTTGCATTCACAGGCGGACGGTTGGGCTTCACTGAGAAGATCCGTAGTTCAGGCATGTGTGATGCCACGGTGCTGAAGGAGGGCTACCTGACAACGGGAACAGCCCTTGTCGTCAAGGAAGGAGTTCCATACAGGGAGGCATTCAGTGAGGAGTGCGTGTCGACACCAAATTCTGATTTATAATCTTGAATTGAAGGCTTTGTGCAGACACATAAAATCATACGTTAGGAATGATGTCTACAAGAATATCGCTAATAATATAGTTAAGGAATGCCATGTTGCCATGTGCTCGCTCAATCGAGAAAAAAAATTTTCTATGGTTTGTGTTGTACACATGTACCACTTATATGTCTCCTTTTTTAGGATTATGAGGATGCAGTCCAGTGGCCTGATAGCTCACTGGGAGAGTCAACACTTGACGAGAGATGTCTGTGCGTCCAGGAAACTGACCACAAATGAGCCTGTGACTCTGTATGACCTGACGAACGTGTGTCTCCTGGTGTTCGGTGGGGGTGCTGCTGCTGCTTCGCTCAGTCTACTGCTCGAGTGCATTGTTTGGCTCATGTGGAGATGATATACTTCTATATTATTGGTTTTGTTGCTGCAGCAGACTCGTCCACCTGCGTACATGTAGGATATTCAGCAATCGTGCATCACGGCGCAAGATGCATGGCGGTCATTCAGTTGTTCTATAGTGCAGTTTGAAAACCAGTGTTATGCCAGGAGACGATTGTGTGATCGAAACAGTTGGTCTTTGTACTTAATACACACGTTGTGCAACTGAAAAGCTGCCTCCAAAGTTTCAAGTATTCATTGTGAAAACATTTTTCAAATGGAAAACATTATGAGTACGGTGGTTTTGTATTTTGCAACACATGATCTTTCTGATCAATGTCATGCACATAGGATCTATAGGACTGTCAGAAACGCCGATGGTGTATTCGCCACAAATGAGATCCGCTCTGAAAATATAACATGGGGAAAAAAACAAGACTGGATTGTAAATTAAACAAGACTGGATTGTATCACAAATTAAATAAATTCCGTCATATTTTTGTGAAATATCAAAGAAACGACAGACAAAAATTTGCGAACTTATTCCAAAGAAGTATGAATTGCATGTTCAATCAGTACAGGGCCTTAACAGGTGGCAATGAAATTTGTTGAATTACAATTTTTGGCTCATTAATGAATAATTATACATGCACATGAGTACAAATATACTTGAACATACGTATGTATTGCCTTGTTATCTCATATCACTTACATACTACCGTGTATATCCTTACATACTCCCTTTTAAGACTAGTGCAAAAAACATCATTGTGCGGCGTAAGCCGTACTATGTGTTTCACTATAAATTTGCCCCGAATGGTTACTGGGGAAGAGCGCGCCCATACGTACACCGATTGGCACCGATAAACATGGTACCAATACCCAAGTATAAAGTATCCGAGCAAACAAAACCGAGTCCGTTATCCAATCTCAAATTCTATTGCCAAGCAAAATGGAGAAACTTTTAAGGAACTTCCATGAACACAAAGTCGCATAGCAATGCAATGAAGCAGCTATTATTAAACAAGCAGAGCACACACAATGGTGCTAGCTTTGTGCGAAGTGCAACTGAAGTGGTATGGCCACGCATCTCGATCTTCAATGATGGTGATTGGTCGATTGATAAAATAGAAGACTGGAAGTATCACACCACACCCTTTGCTACTAACACACAAATTACCAGGTTTTTGGTTGAAATTTCGTTGGAAGTGTGACTATGATACGAGTTATTATTTTACGATACCAAGTTTACTTTTTATTATCATCACCAACAATCTGTTCTATAGGCTTGGCATCAGCGTGTTTTTTTTATTTTCGCATTTTTTTCCAAAATAGCGGCCGTTTTCGTTGAAAAATGGCCAAAATTGGACTTTGACGGTCGTATCTCAAAATCTGTTGAGTAACTTTTTTTCTCATTTATGCATAACACTCCTCATATGTACCCCTGTGAAATGTATAAGTTCGCTGCCCTTGAATCGCTCGAGGTGGGCCATTTTGGGCCCAAACTCGGCCCAAATGGGACTTTCCCATGTTAAATTCTCCTATGCATTATTATGGGGCACATTATTTCCAAATATCTCACTTAATATTAAGATTAGAGATTAGGAGTCAATTGTGGACATACAGGAAATGATATATGCTGAATATTTTCATGACCTTGAATTTGACCTTTGACCTGATTTTCAAGGTCAGAGCACAAAATGGCTAATATCTCGCCTATTATTGACTTTACAGCTTAGGAATCAATTGTGCGCATATAGGAAATGATATAGTACGAGTATTCTGATGACCATGAATTTGACCTCTGACCTCATTTTCAAGGTCAAAGGACAAAATGGCTAATATCTTGCTTAATATCGCTTTTACAGCTTAGGAATCAATTGTGAACATATAGGAAATGATATATGCTGAATATTTTGGTGACCTTGAATTTGACCTTTGACCTCATTTTCAAGGTCAGAGCACAAAATGGCCAATATTTCGCTTATTATCGACTCTACAGCTTAGGAATTAATTGCGAACATAGAGGAAATGATACATGTTGAATATTCTCGCAATCTTGACCTTTGACCTCATTTTCAAGGTCAGATCACAAAATGGCTAATATCTCACTTATATCAACTGAACAGCTTAGGAATCGATTGTGGACATAGTAAAAATGATATATGCTGAATATTTTCGTGACCTTGAATTGACCAATGACCTTATTTTCAAGGTCACTGGACAAAAGGCTAATATCTAAAATATATATTGTCCGGTAACCTTTGTCCGGCTAATTTTTCGTTCTAATACCCTCAAATATTAGTTTTGATCTCATTCATTACATGTAGCCGTTGTCTTCAAGTTGTATATATTATCTCCCAAGAACAGCTAATCGAATGCGTAACTTTCTATGATCAGTTGCATTTTTGGCATATCAATCTGGTATTATTGGTAGAAATGAATGCATATTTGGTAGTAGCATTGCTGCCATGATTGCTATCATTGCCGGTCATAACGTACACAATGTTATACCACAATATGCCAGTGTATATGCTAGATTCTAGCTGGACATTTTGAAGTGTATCATGTATTTTGAGGAAGGGAATATAAAAGCACGGTGTATAACAAAAACAAAGTGAACAGTATATGAAATTGTTGTTCGGTGAATCATGAAGTGACAGTATGACACACCGAGTAGATCTACCCCCATTGTATCGCGACGAACTTGGGAACATCTGAAAGGTAAACTAAAATAGGTGTTTCTGGTAGATGATGATAGGCCTATGTAGTAAGTACGGTGACACAAAACCATGACACAAGATCGGTGGTGACTGGTCAGCAGGACAAATAATGTATCTCCAAGCCGAACTATCAAGCATGAGCAAGCGCTTTGAATGTCCACCGCAAGTGAGGATCAAGATTACCCAGCCAGTTTATGGTGCACGTACCACACAGAGAGCCAGAAAAGGTTCGAAATGAACGATGTCTTCTAAACGTTGGTATACTGTTACACGCATTGTGAGGCGTATGCATTCCACAATACTACCTGCTCAGGTATGCGTCAATAAGCCTCACAATAGACGTGGAATCAATACCCAGTATTAAGTATTCCGAGCAAGCAAAACAGGGTCCGTTATCCAATCTCATAGTCCGGGGACAGAAAGTCATATCAGGCATACGAAGTGAGAGAAAACAAAAATGACAGGGAAACTCATGAACTCCCAAAAATGGCCATTAGGAGGTGAAATCAGGTGTTCCGGAAAGAGTGAGCATTTCCTGCCCCACTAGTGGCACCCGTCATGAATTCCCCAAAATTAACATGAAAATAGATCTAGTTGCATAGCAGACATGGATTTGCTGTATTTATCAACCAGATCATGATGACGTCCATAGAATTTCTTAAACGCAGCTATAAGTCTCGGTAAAACATATCCTTGTCGCAGCAGTTTAGAGACTAGCTGGGCACTTCGATAGACAAAGTCCTCATATTTGCAACTAGCTCTGGAATAGCGTATAAGTTGAGAAACAAACACACCATATGCCGGTGACATAGGAATGTTGCTGCTTAGAAAAGGGAAATTGACTATGGAAAAATTGAAATCATCACGTTTGTCATATAATCTAGTTGACAGGTTAGAATCATTATCAATCTCCAACCTCAGGTCTAGATAGTTGGAAAAATTAGCGGAGTCTGTAGTATCCTTTATTTCAAGTTCCTTAGGATATATGACATGTTTCTACCAGCGTACCAGTGCACAAGCGCTCAGAAGACATCGCGACACGAACACGTTCATGATCTCGTGAACATCGATCAGTCAATCAATCAATGTATCAGCAAACACTGTCGCCAAATGGTGATGGTGTCCTCAAAAGCAGAGTCTAGTCAAACTGTCGAATAGTTTGATTTATCTGGACTGTAAATCGAGTTTACAGTTCAATCTACTTGCATACAACGTCCACGGAGATTCATACACAATATGACAGAATATTAAATAATGGCTAAAGGTATGGAAGATGTTATTTGTGAAAAAAAAAGGTTAATCACACTTTACGATCATTGCGTCTCAGAACTGTCTGCCCTTTTGGATATGTACATGTATACCTAGTACAATCCACCCAGGCCTTCGAACACTTGCAGCCCTGACGATCAGTCCCAGTGATCAAAGCACATAATCGGTCAATTCGTTCCTGGTTCATCTCGCATTGCCTCGTCATGTTTTGTTCACCATACAAAGCAATATATCAGTACGGTGCAATTAGCTTTGTGTTGCATTGTTGGTACAGGACAAAAGTCGGTGCACATGTGAATGTGTGATTATATCAAACACATTCGGGCCCCCAGAAATCCAGAGCATATGGACAGTTGGAAATGACGCAACTAACTGTAATCGGCATCATTTTGATCCCTTTATCATGAACTATATGCAAACATTGCACTTCTCAATCTTTCTAAAAAAAAACATTGAATTCTTCAAAATCAGCATAAATTGCTGGTAACTCGTAATTTGACACATTTATTTCTTACACTTTTCATTTCTAAACCAAACAGTGTACGCTCCACAACGCCCCCCGTCACACACACACACACACACCTACACACACAGAATTGGTAAATTCAATGGAAACGGGTAAATGTTCAATATAACAAATGTGTTGAATATATATCAGTTGTTCTGCAGTCTACATGCAGATTATTAAGAATACTGTCGATGCAATGAACAATGTTACTGTACGAGTATGTTACCCATCCGATGCAACAGATATGCCTCGAGCTCCATTAGGTTGAATTGGCTGATATAAATTAAAACTTTTAATTATAATTTCTACTTTGAGGTATCTCTCTGTGCATATACATTTATACAGGCTAGATGTATAAATCAGTAGCCTGGATAATTTGTATAGATGAACATTCGGGTAGGCCGTGTGCTTGTGTATGTACTAGTACCAATTAGCATGCGCTGCATCAACAAGAATGTACTCTATTTTCCCTAAATTTATCATATTCGAGGAACTGAATGATAGTTTCCACGTATGAGACAATCACGAGCCATCAATACAATCAAAACTGCCTTCATGTCGTCATAATAAACTATACAGTGGATTATCTCCCGTCTATATTAGTGCTCCATTATGCAAGTTCGTATCAGGGCCATCCATTCAACCCAAGGTTCCAACTGGGCATCTTTGACAATACGCTGGCACAATGTCATATGAATGACCAAATTTTGTTTGGCCAGAGGCATTGTCGATGGGTAGATGGCAATAGTACAATACCATTACGACTATACGTGATTCTAACCTTTCTCCCACACGTGGGTGAAAGTATTGGATATTCGCACGGGTGGGGGGGGGGGGGTCGGAATATCGATCACTGGGTGCAAATTACTGGCTGTGGTATATTGAATCATCACATCACTATCATTCACTCGCGCTCGGTTTCAGCACGTCGCTGTGACGTTTCTGCTATTTGTTCGCATGTTGGAAGTTCGACTTCCCATCTACACCTGCCCTGTTGACAGATCGTGCGTTAGTTGCTAGCTGTCTGCTTTCGTGTTGTTGCGAAATCTAAACGAGAATGCATGTATACAGGACGATGATGTTATGGTTATTCCACGCCGTTGTCAGTCCAGCTGCAAGAAACGGTAAGTCTCATATAGTTCGGAAGTTTTCATTGTGTGCTTCTTAAGTAGAATTTCCTCTATATAATGTTTGAACGTTAGATGTCAGCCATACGTGACAGAACATCCACGCTTTCAGGAAAAGGTATCAAGTCTGAAGCTGCTGGCTCAGCAGAAGATATTTCGAATAACACAGAGGAGATATTTGGACCTGTCGTGATAGAAATAGTGACACAGGGCAATTGGAATCATGCATATCTTATAAGACGTAAGTTCATCCGTTTTGTCTTGCAGTCAGAAAGGCTCTGAGAAACAAACATGTGAAAAAAGTCCGATCTCTGAATTATAGATTAGCACGGAAAATCCCAGTTTTGGTGACCACTTGGATGTCATGTATCCTACTGAACTACGAATTAAAGATCCCACAGACTGTGATTGTTGTATTATTTGGGTCTAATATTGGAAATCGATTAGCATTCTAACCTGCTAACTGGAAGAATTATACATGTAGTAGTATGCGACAAACTTTCTCATAATTAAGGATTGATTGCATGTAATATGATCATGAACCTGGAATCGACCAGCTGTCGATTCACTTAAAATGTGAATATAAAGGTTAAGGTAACAAATTCATGAATCTACACACTCCCAATCAACGTGAAACTTTGCCTTTCTGGTTGTAAGCCATCAATGATTACCAACCGAGACTTCGTTTCTTACATGAAAGTGTTAAATTTGTTAAAATAATCGTTTTCATATGTCATTTTCCGACCTATTTCCCAGTATACAAAATTCACTCACAACAGGGCGAGCGAAAGGAATATGCTGTACAGCGAGTAGCTAGTGAGGCCAGTGAAACTCACAGGTGACATGCACCCGGGTACTCCGAGGTGTTTGGGATTATGAATGTTCAGCTGATTGTATTCATCCCACAGAAAGTTTAGCCCTAGATATTCTCATTATTTTGACCACAACAAAGAATACGCAACAGCCAGTGTTTGTCAAGCGGTACACACAATTATTCGTTTGGTGAAACGTATAAAATAATCTATCTAATCGTCAAATTGCACAGCTTCCGTGGTATCATTATTTTATGAAAACATGTCTCGGTTCATCATCCCTGAGAATATGTGTGTGTGCTAGCCAAGTTTTGGGTCAGGGGATTGTATTGTCTTGGTGATTTTGTTGCCTTTACTTTCACATTACAAGTCAATGGAAAAGTGTCTCAGTTCAGTCCCCGGTATGTTACGTGCAATCAGTCCTCAATTACACGGTATCGATGACAAATATGCAGCAGGACTTGCTTGCATACTATTGTTCCCGGAAGTAGTGACGGCTGCCATGTGTGAGCAAAAACAAGAGATTACACTAGGCACCCGACCTCGCCTTCTCAAGACCGTATAAGGGGTCATCAATTTTTTTTCAAAACCTTGATTTTGCCTGAAAATGGTGTTAGAGATTAGATGAGGGACTATTTTGATCGCCCGAAATACAGTACATTTGTATGTTAGGTATTGATTCCTTGTGTTCTTTGACATGTTATAAATACATTATATCCGCTACCATGCCATTCGTGTTGAACTACTGTCATTCGTGTTGAGCATAATTCCTTCAGTTCACTTCAAGGATATTTTACAGAGAATACATCCAGTGAGATTTTCGAGGAGACTCTCAATGGTGATTTAAGGATCACCACGCTTTCTTGCGATACAAACACACATTGGATGGTTTCTTACATGAGAGCAAGGCACATGTACCCTCCACCCTACACGAATGTCATATACAATTGCAGCACGGGCGTACTGAGGGATCTTCTCACCCAGGTCAGCAGCACGCGAGACATTTACGTGATTTAGTGAAACGAAAAATAAATATATCAGTAATTGAAATTTATATCAACCGATCAGGTTGTATGGTTTTTCTGTACAAAGACACTTTTGTTACTCATATCTCGTATTGTTGGTTATGAATTGTGCATAGCATGTTCAGTAAGGCTGGGAGCTGTTCGACTGTTTTTCAAATACATTTCTAAGCCAGGTCTCTAAAGAAAACCACTATTGTTTCAAATTCAATGCGCAGATTGTAGCCGAAGACACTCGCAACACTTCCAGTTACAACTGGCTTCTACTAAACCTGACCACCGAGGATTTCTCTGATCTGATTCCATATCTCAGAGATGGTGACAACGCTGTTGTTCTCACAAGGTCAACGCACGATTCCCGAAAGGTTTGTTGACCAGTAAATCCCGTTTCCTGATAGATAGTTGGTCTAGGCGTTGCATTATATGTACATAGACAATAGAAAACCTAACGCGAATTTAAATAGAGACAGAAGGTCGAGAGCGGAACTGATCACTCAGGCTGAGGTATCACTTTGGTATAATACATAGGAAAAGTGACACTTTAGCCTGAAACATGAGTTCCGCACTCTGCCCAGAGCCTTATGGAGCATATATTGCAATTATATCAAACAAATGGTATGTTTAACCGAACTTGCACCATACACATAAGTTAAACAGTCCGTTTCTCCACTACCTCGCCGTCGCTCTCTGAAAAGGTGACGTTGTGCCATGTTTTGTCCCCGTTTATCTTCGATCGTGCTGAATCAGGTCAATCAATATGGATGTCGTTACATGAAATCGTGTGTTCAATACTTTATATGATCTTGTAACTCACATGCGATAGGTGCAACTGACACATAGGACAGCTAGAACTAAACGAAAAAAAAATTCTTGCACCACATGATAATTCTGGCATCACATGAATTTTAGATCATTGAAGCAATCTGTTCGTTCCCGATCAAGTCAAACAAGCATCCGTATCTTAAATTACTATATAGAGGCTAAATCATGCATCACCGAGAACGCAATATATGTAATCATCAATAATCGATCTAACGCGTGTGAATGCTGTACAAGTTACTGATACATATTTCAGTACCCAGAAACAAATATCTCGTCTACATATTTGATGACAGATGGGTATTCACTGGTGCCTTACTGATTGCTACAAGCACGTATCTCTGTCACTGATGACGTCACTGGGTGATCCGGGCTCCATAACGAGGTTCCCCGTCAAGCTATTGCCAAACACGTTTGAACAATTTTATGGCCGGGAACTGATCATTGCATATCAACCGGTGAATGTTTCTAGATTGATCGACCCCTGATTTTTTGCGATTCCTTGTCTTCTGACACCTGTCGTTTATATGGAGATATTTTTAATTTATTCATCAGTCTCTTTCAGTACAAACCATACACGTACCTGAGATCACTGAATGGGAACATGTCCATGACAGGAATTGAGGCGGAAATAGCGAAGGCTCTCGCAGATCAGTTCAATTTCACGTAAGTTATCAATTTTAAACTTTAATTGAAATTAATCAAGCACAATGAAATGCATATGAACAAGCTCACTTGGTTCTGGAATGCTGGACAAACTATTGCACTTTTGGGAGACATGCCTGTCAGCGTGTACAGGCTCAAGAGATGTCATTTCCCTTGAAAATCCTTGTCATATCTTCTGATAAACATTGTTTTTCGGAATTTATTCTTCATCAATGGATTTTTTAGCTCACCGGACCTATGGTACGATAAGCTATTGTCGTCGGGTTGCGTCCGGCGTCCGTCCGTCGGCGTCGGCGTTGTCAAACGTTGGGAATAATCTGTTCGATGAATTTTGCTGTAATTCACAAAATATGTTCTATGTTTTTTGTCGAAAAATGGCCAATTTTGGACTTTGGCGGCAATTTTCTCAAAAACTATCTGATCAGTTTTGAGATTTTTGTTTCAAAAGATTCCCCTGATATACCTTTGTGCTATTTATAAGTTTCGTTGCCCTTGAATCGTCGGTCTGCGTGTGGCAGCCATTTTGATTTTTTCGACGTGTCCCAGATAGTACTTTCCCATGTTAAAGTAGCATATGCTTTATTATGGGGACAAATTTCTCCTAATATCTCACTTAATATTGGGATTAGACATTAGGAATCAATTGTGCACATAAAGGAAATTGTATATGCCGATTATTCTCGTGACCTTGAATTTGACCTTCGACCTAATTTTCAAGGTCACAGCACAAAATGGCTAATATCTCGCTTATTATCGACTTTACAGCTTAGGAATCAATTGTCAGCATATAGGAAATGATATATTTTGAATATTATCGTGACCTTGAATTTGACATTTGACCTCATTTTCAAGGTCACAGGACAAAATGGCTAATGTCTCGCTTATTATCGACTTTACAGCTTAGGAATACAGGGATAGGGCTAGAGCATTTGAACAGTGGGTCAATTGGCCCCTTGACATTCAAAGCAATGGGACATTCCAAGTTTCAATGGGACATAACACATTCGTTTGTTATAATTGACACGATCTCAATCTCCATTGATAACTATAAATATCAAAATATCAATCCGTATATCCTGTGTAAAATATATCTGGAATCTATTTATTATTTTTTTTACTTGATTAGTTGATATGAATTATTAATTATAATTATTATTTACAATGCCCAGTTACCTTGCTGAACATATCACGAATGAGGCAATTTAAGTTTTTTCTTATGGGGCCTCCTATGCATTCTGCTTCTCATGAAATATGAGACCAAAAAAACACTAAACTATGGCAGCTCCGCTAGCCTACATGGGAACAGATCGTTGGCAAATTCTGGTTGATTGTGCAATTGTGTGAGTGGTGGCACGCCCTAGCGGTTGAAAGAAACATCATGATTATTCACTATTTTTGCCCCACCTGGCGAACTTCGGCAAAACTAACTGTAATTTGTATTTTCCGATCGAATTCGAAGCAAAAAAGTTTTAATGAAGATTACTATCTAGATCTACCAGTGAAACAATCGGGATGATGTCCCATTTGATTTCATTTCGTAACGAGAACCGTATTTCGAGCGCTGCACGCGGGGAAATGCAGTATGCGTTAATTGGCGCATGGCCCATCAAAGCTATGGGTCATTTCAAATTTCTTGCAGTCAATGGCGCGGGGCGCGACTCTCGGCCTAAAGTTAAATTCATGTATCAGTGAAACACGCTTTTTGGTCGTAGTTTTATTTTGGATATTCAGATTCACTTGAAATCTTGAATCAAATTTAAGAATTGAAACTCAAGAAATAAAAGAGTTGGCGATCTACCCCAATGTTGAACTTCAGTCCAAAATGGGATTGAATAAATTCAAACAAATTCGGGGCTTTCATCGTGTTTATGTCTGTACAGGATGAACATATTGAGCTGATTTTGGAGTTTGAAGGCAATGTATATTAAGTAAATATGTTTATTTTGAAGCATTATTTAACTCGTACATCGAAATAAAAAATTTTTTTTTGGCCAGACTGAACTTCCATGTAGGGGAACAAATTTTAACATTGGGTTACATTGCCAACTTCTTCAATTCTTAAAAAAGAATTCTGAAATTTCGTCAAAAATTGCGGCATGATACATAATTAAACCACACCAAATTTCAACTGGATACGATGATCCAAAAGAAAACTATGACCAAAAAGCGCGTTTCACTGATGGCTGAAGTTGAGTTTACCCCTGGGAATCAATTGTGAACATATAAGATATGATGTATGCCGAATATTTCGATGACCTTGAACCTGACACTTGACCTCGTTTTCAAGGTCAGAGCACAAAATCGCTAATATCTTGGTTATTATCGACTTTACAGCTTAGGCATCAATTGAGGACATAGGAAATTATATATGCCGAATATTCTTGTGAGCTTAAATTTGGCCTTTGACCTCAAAAAACTGAAACCGATACAAAAGCAAAGAATATCTTTGACAGTACTAGTCAGTTCCATTCTAGTTTCATATCATTGTATATTAGGCTCTAACACGATCGACTTACGTTGAGCAAGTTTTAGGCGTGAATGATGCGCAATTATTCTCATGACTTCATGACATTGCTTTCAGCTTACATAAAACTGAAACATATATCTTGGGTCCGGTAAGCGCAGAGCCCTACAGCTCTATTTTTTTTTTAATATGGTCACGCATACACTCATCAGAACTGCGAGTGACATTCTGTTAATGTTGTGCTAACGTGTACGTTGAAGTTCCGCAGTGAGCTCAAAAGTAGTGGTTCATGAATCACGATCCCAAAATACAAACGAAGCTAAACAGAGAAAATGTAGGTGTATGCGACATAATGTTAGTCATATGTAATGTTGTGTGATGATATTGAATGCTATTCACCCTCGCCCGATAGGGGAGAGGGTATTGCATTCGGGTCTGTCTGTTTGTTTGTCTCCCTGTTCGCCTAGTATGTCTGTCTGTCCGCGGACACAAATAAAAACATATGGTCTTCAAATTTGCGAAAAGAAGCTGTATGGCAGTAACTCGGTCCTCCTCAGTTTTGTCAAAATCTAATAAAAATGGTAACCATGGCAATCAAAAAAGTGAAAATCACATAACTGGCTCCGGTTCTAATCTTCATTATTTTCCCCTATTGAGCTAATTCCCCATCATTTGCTATATGATCTATGGTCGAGCGATATCGCCTAAGGTCGACAATGTAAGGGTCATCAGCTGAAATCACCGATTCGTTATATTTCAAGCAGTAGTAATTCCGAAACCACTGGCGATCGTCAATAGAATATTGATCATGAAGTATGCAGAGTAAACCTTAGAGAGCTTACGGAATTAGGGAGTATCAAGAATTGAGTTCGTGGTCCAAAGTAATGTAAAAACAAGAAAAACGCAAGAATTATTTCTCCCATGATTTATATTCTTTTCTATGGCTAATTCCCAACCACTTGATATATGGCCAATGGCCGTATGACAAAAATCCCCGATTTTCGCCCGATTATCGAAAATGTAAGGCTCATCAGTTTTGATTTTAGTAATTACATCTGAAGGGGCGAGGGTGTGCAATCTCCGATTGTCTCGTTTTTATTTTGCATAAATGTTCATTCATCAGTATGCTTTCGCTATTATGATAGTTCGACGCCTGACCAATTAAAATATATAGTCAGGAGGAAATTTCACACAGGGTGGAAACATAGTACAGACTTTTTTTGACGATTGATTTGGCTTCATAATGGTCTAAGACAACCTTTTTCAGAGGGTGTGTAAAATTTGCTCCTGGGCTAAATTTTTTATGGCCTTTTTCAAATGGCCGACATTGAAAATTTGATATTTTAGGAAAAAAACAAAATGATCCTCCTGTCATGATGCTTTTGGTCTAATATGGTGAAATTTAGTTATATGGAGATACATTCTTAATAACAATACTGATAATACCGAGTCAGACACCCCAAAAATGGAAAAAAAATCCAAGATGGCCACCAAATTCTCGCCGTTTTTACACAAATGCTCATAACTTCCTGCCAAATTGAGATTGGAAGCCAATTTTGGTGTCTAACCCTGGGTATTTGGGTATGAGGATTCCAAATATATAGCCAGTTTTGTGATTGGATGGTTCGAAGCTGCTCAGAATCCAAGATGGCTGTCAAATTTCAGCCCGATTTCGCGAATAAGCACCAATAACCGTCATATATATCAGGATAACAAGCAAGCTCTGGTGGCCAGTCCTGGGCTTTTGGGTATGGGGGTGCTACTTGAAGACACACTCTTATGTGTTGATGGTGACTGGCCAATTTAAAGGTGTTCAAAGGCCAAGATAACCATTAATTAATGTGAAACATGTAACGAACACCCGTCTAATAGCACTCACTCGCACAAAATCATTAGAATCATTCACTATAGTATCAGACAGAAAAAAATATTTCTGAGCCAACTTTTCAGGGAGGCCTGTTGGTGCTGGTGTCATGGCACAGGCATTGATGCCAACTTGGTCATTGTCAAATCTAACACATACATTGTGGTTGGCGTATAGGTTTGGAACCTTCGATGATCCTCAAGACCATTCCCATGACGCCATTCACCAGACCATCCTCTACATTAGGATTTACTCATCATAATCACCATGGAGCCCTCACAATGTGTAACTTCAGCAGGAAGGTTGCATTCAATGGGTACAGGTGTTGTATTCTTCTTCAAGCCAGATGTATTCTCAATAACATCCTCAGCCACAATCTTCGATTTCTGCCTGTTCAAAGAATCAGTCATCTTTACATTGTGTGCAGCAGCAACTTTTCGGAAAAGAAACACATGACGTATACTGGAGGGAATTTATGATCCTCTCCTTAAGCATCTCTTAATTCTCAAAACTCTTGAGTTCGGAAATGACTCAACATCTCTGCAAACGATTTGTCACCTTTCTCTCTAATTATGTCGGTCAAAGTAGTAACATTGAAGCCATCTCAAGGCTCTGCAAGGGCAGCTGGGTTTCAGTATTTTGTCTTCCTACATGCGGCAGTGGGAAGAAATCACTGACTGCCAGAATCATGAAGAACCCTTAATTCTCTTGAGTTGATCCAGATGACCTCTGATGAAATTCAGCATGCCTCTGCTGAGATCTCATCAACGATTATAAGCTCAAGGTTTTAATACCTTTTTTTCCCACAGCCCGTTGCATGGAAGCATGGTTCGGCCATCGTGCCAGTTGGAGCCACACATCAGGGCTTTGATGATATAGAACTTTCTCTTACTAATCCAGACATGTTCCATTCATCTTATCGATGCACCACTGGTTTGAAGGTTCATGAAATTCCATTAAATTTTGTCGATTTTGCCTGACACCGTACATTGAGATTGTATAGTGGATTTAGTTTTGTTTGCTCGGATACTATATACCTGGGTATTTATTGTTTCCATGTTTACTAGCAAGTATGAATGAAGACCTTTCCTTACATAGTGTTCATGCACTGCCTGAGAACTTCAGCCTGGTTCTGTGGGATTGTCAAGATGCTGTGACAACTGAGTCCATCTTGGTGTTGGAGCACCGAGGCAGGCAACTCAATCTGGCAGGTCTTCCAGACTGATGTCCTCGAGGTCAGCTTCAACCAGGTTGGTTCTCGTGTCCAAGAGTCCAGCCTCCACTTTATGGGGAAATGTGTACCAAGGCATCTTCTGCAAGATGATTTTCTTGCATCTCTTCAAGGCCACTTCAACCTCTTTGCTATTTTATTTCAAATAGGGCTTGCTTTTCCCTGATGATGTTGCTGATACTTGTCCCACTCATTTAAATCCATTTCAAAATGTGGAAGATAAAGAATCATGAGATTCTGATTATGTTTCTCACTGTCCTTACAGATGTGCAACCTTTACTGGAAGATTTTCGCCTTGAGATCTATCCTTTTTTCGAGCCAACTTCACTGAAGCATATGGAACATTGGACTGGTTGTCGTTGTTATGGGTAGAATTTTCTTCAGATGGTTCATAATCTCTACCTGGCTTACTATCAACCTTGCAGAGGGATACAATTTCAACCAGATAGGTGTTTGAGAATACCCACAGGAGGGCGTGCGTGGTACATATGTAGCCCGCACGTCTTCACTGCATGGATCTCAGTCTTTTTTCACTCATCTGGATCAGTGTCTGCTGACGGCACTTAATTGTCTGACAAGAAGGTGTACGTGATAACCTGAACCTGTAGGTCCTAGCTGTTACCCTTCTTGCATGACCTTGTATAATTCTTGGAATGAAGCTGAACATCATTTTTAATATCATGTAACTTGCTGTATCTCGTCTGATCAACGTATTCTATGCTGATATATTTGTTAATAACGTCAACAACTTCCTCACCAAACAGCATGTCCAGTTTGGGAGGATTTTCCACCCAGAAAAGGCAGTGAATGTGAGGCCAACCTCCTTGTAGAAACTCAAATCAAACAAAATAGTCACAGACTTTGCCAATTTGATTCGATGGTTTTTTCATGGAGTTCATGGAGTTTTTTTTACTCTCTGATCAAACATTCTGGCAGCTGTTATATTGTTTTTATATGCCTAATATAATTACTTGGTATTGATATGTCTAACATAATATACTTGGGTTTGATTGCTCGAAAAAAATTATGCCTGGTAGTAGTACTGTTTTATTTGGAAGTGCGAGTGAGAGCTATTAGACATGTTTGTTTGCATGTGTTTCATTAAATAGTCTTTATCTTGGATTTTGGACAGTTGGACAGCTTCAAACTGGCCAATCACAATGAACACACAAAAGTATTATTTCAGGTAGCACCCTGAGCTCATACCCCAAAGCCCAGGACTGACCACCAGAATTGGCTTATATTGAATATGTGACCTTTATTGGTGCTTACTTGCGAAATCGAGCTATACTTTGGCAGTCATCTTGGATTCTGAGCAGCCACAATGCATCCAATCACAAAACTCGTTATTTATTTGGAATCCTCATACCCAAAAACCCAGGGTTAGACACCAAAATTGGCTTCCTATCTCAATTTGGCAGGAAGTAATGAGCATTTGTGTGAAAAAGGCGAGAATTTGGCGGCCATCTTGAATTTTTTTTCATTTTCGGGGGGTCTGAATCGATATTATTAGTATTGTTATGAAGAATACATTTCCATATAACTCAATTGTTCCATATTAGACCGAAAGCATCATGACAGGAGGATAATTTACTTTTTTTCCTAAAATACCCAATTGTCGGTGGCGGCCATTTTGAAAAAGGCCATAAAAAATTTAGCCTAGGAGAAAATTTTGCACACTTTCTGAAAAAGGTTGTCTTAGACCATTATGGAGCCATATCAATCGACAGAAAAAGTCTGTACTACATTTCCACCCTGTGTGCTATATGCTCATTATTCCTCCTGACTAATAAATGCTGAGACTATTTTGAGGTCTGAATAGTGTGTTCAAGGTATAAGTCAATTCATGAAATTCGGAAATATTTCTTTTTGGTCCAAACTTATGAGCCACAAAGATGAGCACACATTCATTTTTTTACAGATTCCGTTACGTACGCCCTCCAGACAATGCATGGGGTGCGAGAATCAACAAGACCTACTGGAATGGAATGATTGGGATGGTCACCAGATGGGTCAGTATGAAAAAATTAATTGGTACTTTACCATGAGTCGAAACTTCCATAGATATAGGGCCCCGAAACTATGTTGATCTTGACCTCCAACTTTTAGTTCAGATCACTTTATAAAATTCTACCAACGTCACCACGAACTACACCACCCTAATGGCTGATTTCTCCGTAGCTCGCTCGCGAACATGTGAAATTAATTTCCCTTGGAAGATGTGTAGATTATGTTCTTACTTGATATTTCTTGTTACAAGTACACATTAGATTGTGAAGATTCCAGACATAATCACATGTTTCCTCATGAGACAAAACTTGAATTTACCGACAGGAGGCAGATCTGGCCGGGACGTCGATGTCAGTGACATATGCCCGAGAGGAGGTCGTCGACTTTCTTCATCCTTACCGTGAGGACTCCTCTGTAATCGTCGTCATGCTCAACTCCAACCGCTGGGCCTTCTTCACTGCCATCTTCAGTGGCCAGGCGTGGTTGGCCATAGCCCTACTGCCACTGGCCACCGGGTTTGTCATGGGCTTGTTCTCCATGGTGCAGACGTGGATTGCCGCAGGTCGACGGGATGTGGTGTCTCAGGAGGAAATTCCGGTTATAGGGTGTGATACCACAGGCCGGGGAATTTCACGTTTCACCATGATACGGTCATGGTTTAGTGAAGCGAGAATTCGTAGAGATTTTATTTGGTCGTGGATACTTTTGCTAGGACAGCGGACCCAAGAGTGTGTCTTCGTGTTTTTCGCACAGTTGCTATTACAAGGTACTTCCTGTGTCAACTATATAGCGAGAATCCACACTGTTTTTATAGTTGGTTAACGTTCCACGCCTTGTAAGAATAAAGTACTAAATTTCTCATCAAACAAAGAGGATTGTTGTCGTTGAATTGTTCCCTATATCCTTGTATGATTCCAAACTGTGGAATAACAACTTGTTTTGCTAGGTAACTCACTGTCACATACTAGAGGTGCTACTGCATGGATATCCGCTGGTTACTGGCTGACAGTCATCATCCTGGCAGCAGTATATGCGGGTAATCTGACGGCATCCTTGGCCGTTAAACACGTCAACCTTCCCTTCAGTAACCTAAAGGGACTGGCAGAGGACACGGAGTACACGCTGATACTACAAAGGGACGCCAGTCGTTACCAGATGTTCCGAGTAAGCGCGCTACTATTTCTTATCAAATGATAATTCATGTGGAGTTATCACCTTCCACGCGAACACGTTTTTATTCCCCTCAAACAGGACGCAAAAGACGGCGTTTTCAAAGAAGTATGGGACAAAGTGCAGGGAAACCCAAAAGAATCCATTGTGGATGATGATATAAGCATGTTTTTCGACCTGATTGACTACAAGGGACCCAAGAAGTTTGCATTCACAGGCGGACGATTGGGTTTCACCGAGAAGATCCGTAGTTCAGGCATGTGTGATGCCACGGTGCTGAAGGAAGGCTACCTGACAACGGGAACAGCCCTCGTCGTCAAGGAAGGAGTTCCATACAGAGACGCCTTCAATAAAGCGTGCGTGTCCAGAGCAACTTTTCAGTAGATGGTCTTGATTGAAATGAGTATACTAGTACACACATTGAACCGTTACTTTGCGTTTAAAATATCGGAAAGGTTTGTCATGTACAGCTTATGTACAATATAGAAGACGACCCAGGTAGTGTGGTCAATGTTCCACAAGCATAAACATCCCATCATTTTCAGGATAATGGAGATGCAGGCCAGTGGCCTGATAGCTCACTGGGAGAGTCAACACTTGACGAGAGATGTCTGTGCGGCCAGGAAACTGACCACCAATGAGCCTGTGACTCTGTATGACCTGACCAACGTGTGTCTACTGGTGTTCGGTGCGGGTGCTGCTGTTGCGTCGCTCAGTCTGTTGCTCGAGTACATTGCTCGGCTCGTACGGAGATGATACTTTGCGCTATTCATTTCCTTCATCCTTCATCCGTCTTATAATAGACTGAAGGTTTGTGGCTGTGGATGCAGGATATTAGCAAGCATGTCTCGAGGCGACCTTCTCGAAGCCATTGGCAAATATCTAGGAGAACCCATGATTATTGTTTCAGAACTCAAAAGTCAAGCTCACACGTGTTTTTTTAAATCACACGTGTAGCTTGTATATATCTTTGTATTTTCTAATCAAAACTCATTGTCATCAGATGTCATATTACGTTAGTTTTTTTACCCGATTAGTAAAATTTAAACACCTGTCGTTTGTGTACTATTGGTGAGACGGTCCCTCAGGCATTCTGCATAATCAGGCTGTTCTATTTTAAAAACACAATCAACAGGGAATCAGAATTGGTCGCGACAAAGCCCATGTTATTTCTAACAAATCTGGTCGCTCTATCGACTGTCGCTCGTTCATATTTTAGTAAATGAATACAAAAATCCCACCCACTATACTTTTGTGCATACATGTGTTTCGGGGGTGGAAGGTTCAGTCTGGTCATTTCCTAGCGGCGTCGTATTGGTCAGCCACATCATGCATATTGCCGCTGTCCTTTCTATTGCCTGCTGTGTCAAACGAGAGGCTTCCCCGCCTTCGTCTTACCATTATAAAATCCCATTTAATTAAATTGCTAAATTTAATCTTTCAACTGCCATGTCATTGAAAACAATATCGATATACGACAAATTCTGTTCGGTCAGTGCTTCGTTTTCACTTTGCTCCAAGTCTGGAAAATGTAAAGTGCATACAACTGGGGATATTACATCAAACGTTGGCGTCTTTTAATTATGAAAGGACTTTAGACCTATACAGAGGCATATTTTTGCTATTTACATTTGAGTGGAAATTCAAATGTCTCTATAGATTTATATTATAATTGTGAATGCCGTCAATATTGATCCGTAATTAATGTATACCTTTAAGTTGTGTGTGAGCACTCAGAGATGTATGAATTCCCACTCAGCCTCCAAAATTAAATATCTCTGTGTCCGATTTCTAAAATGACACAATCGGCTTTTTCTAACCTGTATGCATACGCTTCCGCCTACAGTTCAATGGATTTCTTGGTGTAAATTGACACACTTCATTTGGGTGTCTAACGGCGATATTTGAAACATTGTTAACCCTAATTTAGAATTTACTTTCATCGTGAAAATGAGGCAATATTGTGCATTTGATTGACACGATTCCTTGAGATCATAGTCAGGAGGAATAATGAGCATATAGCACACAGGGTGGAAATGTAGTACAGACTTTTTCTGTCGATTGATATGGCTTCATAATGGTCTAAGACAACCTTTTTCAGAGGGTGTGCAAAATTTTTCTCCTGGGCTAAATTTTTTATGGCCTTTTTCAAAATGGCCGCCACCGACAATTGGGTATTTTAGGAAAAAAAGAAAATTATCCTCCTGTCATGATGCTTTCGGTCTAATATGGAACAATTTAGTTATATGGAAATGTATTCTTCATAACAATACTAATAATATCGATTCAGACCCCCCGAAAATGAAAAAAAATTCAAGATGGCCGCTAAATTCTCGCCATTTTTACACAAATGCTCATTACTTCCTGCCAAATTGAGATAGGAAGCCAATTTTGGTGTCTAACCCTGGGTTTTTGGGTATGAGGATTCCGAATAAATAACCAGTTTTGTGATTGGATGCATTGTGGCTGCTCAGAATCCAAGATGACTGCCAAAGTATAGCTCGATTTCGCAAGTAAGCACCAATAACCGTCACATATTCCATATATGAAGCCAATTCTGATGGCCAGTCCTGGGCTTTGGGGTATGAGCTCAGGGTGCTACCTGAATAATAGTTTAAAGCTGTCCAACTGTCCAAAATCCAAGATAAAGACTATTTAATGAAACACATGCAAACAAACATGTCTAATAGCTCTCACTCGCACTTCCAAATAAACAGTACCACTACCAGGCATAATTACCACTACCGAGCAATCAAACCCAAGTATATTATGTTAGACATATCAATACCAAGTAATTATATTAGGCATATAAAAACAATATAACAGCTGCCAGAATGTTTGATCAGAGAGTAAAAAAACTCCATGAACTCCCTGAAAAAACCATCAAATCAAATTGGCAAAGTCTGTGACTATTTTGATATAAATGATGTTCAGCTTCATTCCAAGAATTATACAAGGTCATGCAAGAAGGGTAACAGCTAGGACCTACAGGTTCAGGTTATCACGTACACCTTCTTGATCCAGATGAGTGAAAAAAGACTGAGATCCATGCAGTGAAGACGTGCGGGCTACATATGTACCACGCACGCCCTCTTGTGGGTATTCGCAAACACCTATCTGGTTGGAATTGTATCCCTCTGCAAGGTTGATAGTAAGCCAGGTAGAGATTATGAACCATCTGAAGAAAATTCTACCCATAACAACGACAACCAGTCCAATGTTCCATATGCTTCAGTGAAGTTGGCTCGAAAAAAAAGATAGATCTCAAGGCGAAAATCTTCCAGTAAAGGTTGCACATCTGTAAGGACAGTGAGAAACATTATCAGAATCTCATGATTCTTTATCTTCCACATTTTGAAATGGATTTAAATGAGTGGGACAAGTATCAGCAACATCATCAGGGAAAAGCAAGCCCTATTTTAAAAAAAAATAGCAAAGAGGTTGAAGTGGCCTTGAATAGATCCAAGAAAATCTTCTTGCAGAAGATGCCTTGGTACACATTGCCCCATAAAGTGGATGCTGGACTCTTGGACACAAGAACCAACCTGAATGAAGCTGACCTCGAGGACATCAGTCTGGAAGACCTGCCAGATTGAATTGCCTGCCTCGGTGCTCCAACACCAAGATGGGCTCAGTTGTCACAGCATCTTGACAATCCTACAGAACCAGTCTGAAGTTCTCAGGCAGTGCATGAACACTATGTAAGGGATAGTCTTCATTCATACTTGCCAGTAAACATGGAAACAATAAATACCCAGGTATATAGTATCCGAGCAAACAAAACTAAATCCATTATACAATCTCAATGTACGGTGTCAGGCAAAATCGAGAAAATTTAACGGAATTTCATGAACCTTCAAACCAGTGGTGCATCGATGAATGATGAAGATGAATGGAACATGTCTGGATTAGTAAAGGAAAGTTCTATATCATCAAAGCCCTGATGTGTGGCTCCAACTGGCACGATGGCTGAACCATGCTTCCACGCAACGGGCTGTGGGAAAAAAAGGTATTAAAACCTTGAGCTTATAATCGTTGATGAGATCTCAGCAGAGGCATGCTGAATTTCATCAGAGGTCATCTGGATCAACTCAAGAGAATTAAGGGTTCTTCATGATTCTGGCAGTCAGTGATTTCTTCCCACTGCCGCATGTAGGAAGACAAAATACTGAAACCCAGCTGCCCTTGCAGAGCCTTGGGATGGCTTCAATGTTACTACTTTGACCGACATAATTAGAGAGAAAGGTGACAAATCGTTTGCAGAGATGTTGAGTCATTTCCGAACTCAAGTGTTTTGAGAATTAAGAGATGCTTGAGGAGAGGATCAAGAGGATCCCTCCAGTATACGTCATGTGTTTCTTTTCCGAAAAGTTGCTGCTGCACACAATGTAAAGATGACTGATTCTTTGAACAGGCAGAAATCGAAGATTGTGGCTGAGGATGTTATTGAGAATAGATCTGGCTTGAAGAAGAATACAACACCTGTACCCATTGAATGCAACCTTCCTGCTGAAGTTACACATTATGAGGGCTCCATGGTGATTATGATCAGTAAATCCTAATGTAGAGGATGGTCTGGTGAATGGCGTCATGGGAATGGTCTTGAGGATCATCGAAGGTTCCAAACCTATACGCCAACTAAATGTATGTGTTAGATTTGACAATGACCAAGTTGGCATACTATAGTTATACTATAGTGAATGATTCTAATGATTTTGTGCGAGTGAGTGCTATTAGACGGGGGTTCGTTACATGTTTCACATTAATTAATGGTCATCTTGGCCTTTGAACACCTTTAAATTGGCCAGTCACCATCAACACACAAGAGTGTGTCTTCAAGTAGCACCCTCATATCCAAAAGCCCAGGAATGGCCACCAGAGCTTGCTTGTTATCTTGATATATATGACGGTTATTGGTGCTTATTCGCGAAATCGGGCTGAAATTTGACAGCCATCTTGGATTCTGAGCAGCTTCGAACCATCCAATCACAAAACTGGCTATATATTTGGAATCCTCATACCCAAATACCCAGGGTTAGACACCAAAATTGGCTTCCTATCTCAATTTGGCAGGAAGTTATGAGCATTTGTGTAAAAACGGCGAGAATTTGGTGGCCATCTTGGATTTTGTTTCCATTTTTGGAAAACATTGCTTGTTATCTTGATATATATGACGGTTATTGGTGTTTATTCGCGAAATCGGGCTGAAATTTGACAGCCATCTTGGATTCTGAGCAGCTTCGAACCATCCAATCACAAAACTGGCTATATATTTGGAATCCTCATACCCAAATACCCAGGGTTAGACACCAAAATTGGCTTCCTATCTCAATTTGGCAGGAAGTTATGAGCATTTGTGTAAAAACGGCGAGAATTTGGTGGCCATCTTGGATTTTGTTTCCATTTTTGGAAAACATTGCTTGTTATCTTGATATATATGACGGTTATTGGTGTTTATTCGCGAAATCGGGCTGAAATTTGACAGCCATCTTGGATTCTGAGCAGCTTCGAACCATCCAATCACAAAACTGGCTATATATTTGGAATCCTCATACCCAAATACCCAGGGTTAGACACCAAAATTGGCTTCCTATCTCAATTTGGCAGGAAGTTATGAGCATTTGTGTAAAAACGGCGAGAATTTGGTGGCCATCTTGGATTTTGTTTCCATTTTTGGAAAACATTGCTTGTTATCTTGATATATATGACGGTTATTGGTGTTTATTCGCGAAATCGGGCTGAAATTTGACAGCCATCTTGGATTCTGAGCAGCTTCGAACCATCCAATCACAAAACTGGCTATATATTTGGAATCCTCATACCCAAATACCCAGGGTTAGACACCAAAATTGGCTTCCTATCTCAATTTGGCAGGAAGTTATGAGCGTTTGTGTAAAAACGGCGAGAATTTGGTGGCCATCTTGGATTTTGTTTCCATTTTTGGGGTGTCTGACTCGGTATTATCAGTATTGTTATTAAGAATGTATCTCCATATAACTAAATTCCACCATATTAGACCAAAAGCATCATGACAGGAGGATCATTTTGTTTTGTTCCTAAAATATCAAATTTTCAATGTCGGCCATTTGAAAAAGGCCATAAAAAATTTAGCCCAGGAGCAAATTTTACACACCCTCTGAAAAAGGTTGTTTTAGACCATTATGAAGCCAAATCAATCGTCAAAAAAAAGTCTGTACTATGTTTCCACCCTGTGTGAAATTTCCTCCTGACTATTAATGTGTATCTGGAATGCACCTTATTTATCTGATTCGAAATTGCAACTCTGCTCTCATTCCTTTTTGATATAAAGGTGAATAATATGTTTCGAACGAACAAAATCGATTGCTCGTTATCCAAACCTCATGCAAAATCCAACATCATGCAAAATCGAGAAAATTAAAACTTCATGAACTGTCATATATGGTCATAAGGGGTAAAATCACTTGTTCAATTTCAATTTTCACATTTCAATTTTTACAGTTTAATCATGCATGACTAAAATCAATCGCTATTCATAGGACATGGTCGGTGCTGACCAGT
This sequence comes from Terebella lapidaria, assembly GCA_949152475.1. Classification (NCBI taxonomy): domain Eukaryota; kingdom Metazoa; phylum Annelida; class Polychaeta; order Terebellida; family Terebellidae; genus Terebella; species Terebella lapidaria. The sequence goes on along the minus strand of OX424555.1, from coordinate 55,108,451 downwards.
AAGGTGACTAAAATTTGTAAACAGTACTGACTTCGCTATGCAGTATTTGGTCTATAGGACGGTACGGTGTCAGCACGCGGAGAACATTCTTGAATAAGATACAAGCAAGTGCACTGCAATATTATATACACTGGACACTTGATTATTAATAGCATGACAGGAGCACGATGATAATATCAATCCGTACCCATAAAATATGTTTGGCGGATGTACAATGTATATGTGGACACGGTATAGATAACCCAGATCGGAGTGTTGTAATGATATAATGTGTAAAACTCGCTGATCCATGATCTTTCGATCTATCACAAATTGAGTACATATTCGGATGGTATTGATTTCCATTCAAGTCATCGACCCAGCATAGGTTTTCACTTAACTATTCACGAGAACGAGTTGCGAGGATAACAAAAAGGTCCAGTGAAGTAGCTCAAAACTGAATGTACATGCATCAATAACTAATTCAACAGAACAAAATAGTATCTTTACTTGTGAAAAGATGTAATGATTTGCAATTTTACACCTAAACATCGCAATTCCAAACGAGTCCAACGATGCATTGTCTGTGCAATCAGTTCTCCGATTCCGAGAAGAAAAAATCAAGTAAATTTCAACAAATTCAGGGCTTTTGTCGTGTTTATGCCCATACAGAATGGACCTATTGCTGTGATTTGCTGTGTCGGGAGGCATAGTCGGCGTATGTTAGATAAATATGTTTATTCTGAAGCAATATATAACTTGTACATCAAATAAAAATTGTTGTTTTTTGTGCAGACTCTGAAGTTCCATGTTGGGGTAGCAATTTAACAACTTTTTGAAATGCATGTCTATGCCAGAGAAACATCAGGTAATAGAAAAAGAAATCTCACCGATAGATAAAAATTGCGCATCGGTGCCTCTAATATGAAAATATACACACCTCGGTATACCTGCGGTGCAAGTTACTCCTCACATTGAATTGAGATTTTAACGCCCCTATTTCAAGCCAATTAAGCGTAACAGTCACTCCGTTGTGATTTTGACGCCCCTGTGACAGTTTCATGATGTAAAAACTTGACACATGTTCGATGGAATATATCCATGTTCATTAAATCGTTTACATTTTCATCGAAAAAACGTTATAGAAAAAAATCACATCACCCAAAAATTTCTAAAAATGAATCCGAATTATCGACCATGGGCCATCTTCTGGGATTTTTCCCCGAAAGATGGCCCATGGGCTATAAATCGGGTGGGCCATATTACGGGAAACCCCGGTATGAGGATACGTTATAAATAACCCAGGTTGGGAGTGTTGTACATGTGATGTTATAATGTATAAACCTCGCTCGTCCAGTATAAGTAGCTCGTGAGTATATATTCCAAGTTTAATGATTTCCATTCAATACCATCGACCCAGTAAACATAGTACTATAACTATTCATGAGATCGGGTTGCGAGGACAGCAACTTTCCCTACGAAGTATGCCAACGCTGAAATCTGGGTCAGTATGCACGTGCGTGTTACAAATCGGGTATATGCGAAAATAAATAGATCAACGGAACTACATAGTAGCTTTATTCGTGAAAAAAGATATAATAATTTGCATCCAAATTGATATTACATTCATATATTGATAACCTGAACACTGTAATTTCAAAACGAGCCAACGATATATTGTCTGCGCAATCCTCCAGTTGACGGTCTAATTGTTTGACTGTATATAATCTCTACCAAAGAGCCTAAAATACCAAGAGGTGGCACTTCCATTCAACCACATGGTGACAAATAAAACAAAAGACCAGCATCGCCAGGAAAGGAGTGCCCTGTTCCCTCACTGCTCACGACGGCACTGCCGGGCAATATCTTGTGAGTTATATGTTGAATCGCCACCCGAGGAGAGGTGGTCTTTTCGGAATACGACCAAGTGTCTGCTCTTGGTATTTTAGGCTCTTTGGTCTCTACTATCGATATGTATCATCAGCAGTTGAACCCAGTCTGTATTTGGACCAAGCTGCTGGTATCCGCAATATCCATTCCAATACGAGTGCTGCACAGGCGAGACCGAGTCCTGCGCCAAGCACTGTCAAATATACGTAGGTGAGATCCTCCAAACTGACGGGCTCATCCTGAGTCCGTTTCGTGAGACAGCTATCCCGCGTCAAATGTCTTTTCGTCCAGTGGTCAATAAGCCCGCTCGACTGCATCGACATCAGCCTGTAAATTGAACAGTGAAATATGATCCCGAATCCATTTTGTATCTTCACTGTTCATTGATAGAATGGATGTACCGTATGTTTACTTGTTATAGAAATATTGAATGTATTCATGTTTACCGGTCAGAAATAGTGAATGTATTCATATTTGCTTGTTGGAAATAGGAGGAGTGTATTGCTTACTGGTCTTACTAATGATTACTGGTCATAAGTAGAAAGAGTGTATTGAATACTTGTGGGTGTATTGCACAGTAAAAATTAGAGTGGGTACAGTGATGAAGGCAGACTACAACCATGCATTTATTTCCAGTTATTGTCCGGGCCCCGGGCCCGGATATAATAAAACGCACTGATTTCCGCTGGTTCCGTTTTGCGAGGTCTCCCGCAGTGACGGGCAGGGAGTGATTCCACGGTGGATATACACTACTCAAAAACAGTTAGGGATATTTCGATAAAATTGGCCAAAGTGAAAAAATTTGTCTATAAAACCTGAAATTTTGAATGGAACATATTCCATTTTCTATATGTTTACTGCTCATTTTTCAGTGAGTCAAACTGAGCCCTTTTGAGCAACAATTTGTTGAGTTTTTTCACCTGACCAAATCTTGTCCATTTTTTGTGTGTACATAAATTGAAGTTGGCACAAAATGTTTCAACCAACGGCCTTATTAGGGATTATTTTCTGTTTTTGCCAACTTGTTTTGGTTAGTTTTAGCGTCAGACACCATATTCACCATATACCCACTGACGCGACAAGGGCCGTCTGGATACTGCAGGATGACAGGTGTCAGGAGAGGTGGCTCACAAACTTGGAGTGTTGAATGTTGAATCCAGATTGTGAGTTAGATACCAGAAATGTGAGCATTAAGAGGACAGGGTGATCCAATGGTACTCGCACCACAATAGGATCAGTATTTGGTGCTAACCTCCAATCGTCATTGTCTTGAAACTGGTATATCTAATTTAAATTCTCTTCACACTGCCACCAGCGTTCGTGTAAGTAAGCAAACTTTGCATGAACATCTTCATTCCGATGGCTTGGATGCCTGACGACAAACTTTTGTACCCCCGGCTTCCCCACAGGCCCCACACGGTCTGTCCTCAGATCGCCCAGGATCATGTCATTTGGAGCATCGTCAATTGGGTCAATGTTCGTTCTCAGATGAGTCAAGAATTTGTGTGTCCACCAATGACAGACATTTTAGGGTATGGAGATCACGTAAAGAAAATTCCAAGCTGTTTTAAATTGTGGAACATGACAGATTTGGTGGAGAATCCATAATGGTCTGCGCAGGAATAAGCGTTGATAGTCGCACGGACCTTGTGGTGTCTCACAGAAGAATAGTGACAGCCATAATTAACAGAGATGATATCATTCTGCATGTAGTTCAACCATATGTCGGAATAATTGGTTTCAATTTCATTTTCATGGACGATAATGCCCCAAATCATTGGACTCATATTGTTAGTGAGTGCCTCGAGCAGAAAATGGCAGAGATTATGGTCTGTCCTGCATGTTCCACTTACCAGAATCCTATAGAATATTCATAGGATCAACTTGGCAGACCTGTTCGAGGACGACCAAACCTCCTATTTAACAAGATAGGCCTTGTGGAGGCTCTACAGGAAGAACGATGGGGTTTGGGCAACAGGCCCTCAGCCATCTCATTGGGATCATGCGCAGATGTTGTCAAGGTTGTATTCAAGCATGTGCGGGTCACACCAGTTATTGACTTTTGGATTTAGGTCCAATTTATTGTGTTTTCATTGCTTGAACAAAATCTGAAAAACGCTATGTTTCGATGTTTTCCTTGGAGTATGGATTTCTTCAAGTAAAATCACTATGACTGTGACTGTGAGTTTTGACATTACGTTGAAATGTTGAAAAGGATATGAAAATAATATTTCCCCGATGAAAATTGCAATTTTAATCACTTCCTGTCATGCAAGGGCATATACACTACAATATCCCTAACTATTTTTGAGTAGTGTACGTTGCGCGCTATTGTGCGGGCTTCGCCCGTTTACTATGGAATTGTAGTTCACAATGTCTCATGTCAGATGTCAGGGATGTTTTTGTGTGGTGCAGCGGGGGTCGCGAATATTGTCACTCTGTTTGCCCAAGCAGTGTTTTTTTGCACGCGCTGATAAAACGCTGATGTAATAGAATCATATTAGAATCGCACTTAGAATAGGATATAGGCATATGCGCATAAAAGAAACCTGGAGTTCATGAATAAAAAAAACAGCAAAACATTTCCTCCGGACATATTCTTAACACTTTCCATTCCTACTATTCTGTAGCTTGTTAGATTATAGAAGTTTGCACATTTGAGTGCAGTGGGAAAACCCACTAGACCGGACGATGGGCATTAATATGTCACTTACACTTTGTTGAAAGCCTTCCGGTAGGGCACGCCTTGCTTGACGGCGAATGCTGTTCCGCCTTTCAGGTATTCCTCCCGTAGTAGTTGGAAGTCACAGACGCCCATTTGTCGGACATTCTCCAAAAAACCGAGCTTGCTGCCGGTAAATACGTATTTGTTATTGCCCGTGTACCTAGAGACCTCAGCAAACTTGCTAAACTTGTCCTCGACCAGACTCTCCTGCGGGTTCTGCATGACCTTCCGCCAGAGGTCACGGTATATACCCGATTTCGCTTCCTGAAACAGGAGTTACTCGGTTAGGAAATACATGATGAAAAAGATCATAGAGCCCCCAAGTTGACATCGCCGACGAGCATGTCACTGATGCATCATGATTTGTCGATGTATCACATTGCCTCTCATTTGAACGAATAACTAGTTGCCAACATGATGCATTATAAGTGGTACATAGTTTCTGGTCTTAAAGCAAATTCTAGCTACCCTGAAAAGTTGCTCCTTGAGTGTACCCTTCTCGAGCACGAGAATATACTCCGTGTCGCGGGCGAGCCCATGCAATGTGTCGAAGGGCAGTCTGACGTCCCTGATGGCCAGGCTCGCTGTCAGGTTTCCCATGTAAACTGCCGCCAGGATGATCACGGTGATCCAGTACCCAGTGGCCACCAGCCGCACAGGACCAGCAAAATCGTTCGGTAGCGAGTGGCCTGAAGTTTAGTAATTCAGTTCTCCATCACATACTCAAACATTCGGACTGCAGTTAATGTACGCAGCCGATCGAGTCATCGATGCCTTTATTGCTTCGCTACATGTACATTTATACACGTGCATGTCGTGGGAATGTTAATTTGTGACTATACTGGGTTTTTTTTAACATTATATAGTGATCATCTGGCTCACCTTGTAAAAAAAGCTGCCCATAGCATAAAAATGTGTAGTTCGTGAACACACAAAATTGCTGCACGACGTTTGAGCGTTCGAGATTCGTCCCATAGCCGTTGTTGAAGCCGACAGCGCCCAGAAGGTCCCATGATCTCCAGCCTCGGATCCGATCGTAAACCCAAACCATAAACGTTATGGTGAGGGCTGTGAACGGCGGGAGGCCTGCGATGACTAGCAGGGTTGTCCGATCGAACACCGAGACGAAAAAGTTCCAGCGGTTGGGGCTGAGCATGATGCCCATCACCGAGGCCTCCTCTCGGTAGGGATGCAGATAGTCGATGACTTTGGACCGCTCGGCGCTCAGGGACATCGAACTGCTAGCCATGTCTGCATGCTGTGGTCAAAGTCATAGATTTATTACGTTTTTTTTTTGTATACGGAGAATTCCTGCTTTGGACGATATGATTTGTTGCTGTATATAAAACTTTCTTCTGTAAAAAGACTCGGTTGTCAACCAAATTGTAACTCACCCCTCTCATGACCATCCCAATCATCCCATTCCAATAGGTGTCATTGACCCTCGTACCCCAGGCCGGGTCAGGGGGTCGAACGTGTCTGAACCTGTGCGGGAACAATGTCTATCCGTCATTTAACCAGTATACGACCAATATAAAAGTTGAACCATCTATGGATGTATCAACTTGCCAGTACACTCACGTGAAGTTGAACTGTTCAGCTAGCGCGGTGACTAACGACACCTCTATCCCTGTCAGATGGGACGCCCCGTGGTCTTGTACTGTGTATGTATACGGCTTGTACTGGAGGAGATATAGAAAGGGACTTTAAAGCCACCTCGATTGACATAAGGATGCATCATGATGTCAGTGATATCTCATGCTGTGTGTCACACAACGGAGACACAGATGAACAACGTCGCCCCAATCTTCCGTGATGGGAATACATTTACCCTATCCACCCTACCCCTCAAGTGGGTTCTTGCTGAGTAGGAAAGGGTCGAACTCTCTTTCGTGGATCGATCCACACCAATATCAGTTGATTGATTTGGCACTACGTACTTAATTCCAAAGTTACCAAACGTACCTCCTGATAAGCCACGAGGAGTTCGCGGCCATAGAACTGCTCGAAACGCTTGGGAAGAAACTTGACGGGAAAGTTGAGTATATCTGCTGGTGACGAGATTGGCCCGACCTCACGTAGTGTGTCATCCTTATAGCAGTCAGTCAGGCACCATTTCAACTGTATCTCTGAGGTCACTGAGGTCGCCTGTCAATAACGAGATATCCATTCCTTTGGATATAGTTATTTCAGTTTACCGTGATGACTAGAAGCGCGGTATAAATACACAAGTATGAATCTATTACCATCAATACAACTAGATTTTGTTGATGACAATAAATGTTTCATTCCAGGTGTTAATTGGCTTCTTCAAAATCTTGAGGTATAGGTGACAAAGGGTTGACATTATTCTAAATATTTGACCTACTTTGTGGTATTGGTCGTAATAGGTTGATATTTTTTTTCGAAAATTATTGCTAATAGGTTGATACCATTCCATACATTATTTCAAATATTTTTTTTCCTCCGACCGTGGACTGATCACTACACTTTCAGTGTAGTAAAGATCAAAACAACTGTCACCACGATAATTGCTATAGTCAATTGCATGGAATCACCCCATGTTCAAACACAACAGCACGTTCTTAATTTGCAGTCTAGCCGTCAACGAACGGACAAAAGACACATGACAACCGGAGAGGTTTATGTCACCGAGTCACAGACCGAGTACGACAGTGGATGGTGAACTCGCATGACAACTGGCAATATCATGCAACATAACTGAAAGATTTACGGAACCAAGAATGAAACGATTCTAATGATACGCGTGTTCTCAAGATCAATGTGGGTATTCGTTTCGGAAGCTGCACTCGAACAATCAAATTCCTATACCTAGATTATCCGTCGTAAAATAACTCTCAGGGGCTCTTAAATTGCCGAAAAAATTAAAGTGTGTGGGTGTGGAATGGACAGCATCATTCAACATCTCTGCATAAATGCGATTCCAACGACATTTCTTGTTGTAATACATTTGTCTACTGTGAGTTTTCTTTTCAGGGGAACTGGTGTTATTGTCTTCCCGGAGGGGATACTTCTTAAACGCTCTCTGAGAATCCCATGGGGGAATACTCTCCGACTGGAGGGAAAAAAACTGGTTTCGAAGAGAAAATGCTTTGAACGTGTGTTGTACAGAGCTCGACGTAAATAATTCAGTTAATTTATAATATTCCTTCGACTAATATTTTCGTCGAAGCAATTTTTTCGTCATTATCGCCGATTTACGTGAACATCTGCGTATCGGCTGGATTTGAGAATAAATACATAGGCCTAACAATGTGTAAAAGTCGAAATGGGTTCCGATTTCAACACCACCGACTTCAACATTGATATTCCGGTGCTTAGAACTATTCCGACGGTACTCAAATTTTGTAAACCTTTCTCATATGGGCATATATTGTAATCTATTTGTACAATATAGCTGTCCCCGGACTATGAGATTGGATAACGGACCCTGTTTTGTTTGCTCGGAATACTTAATACTGGGTATTGATTCCACGTCTATTGACCAAGAACAACTTTACGAATACATTGAATGTTTGGCCAAATTGAAAACGGTGCTGAATTTTATGAACACCTTGCTATTTTTGATGGGCGTACTCTATCAGGGACTACTACTCATACGAACTACCAATTGCTGTCACATCGGTATTCGTCCTGCATGGACATCGTAGACGTATAATATGCGCACGAAATTAATTTGAGAACAGTGAGCGAGCTATTGACTTCTTTTAGCCGGGGAGATCTGGTACTTTGCACCAGGTATGATTCTTGTGATACGTTTGTCGTAATCCACATTTACTGAACCATACCCGCAGTTGTGACGTCACTATGACAACGCTGTCGCCATCTTTGAAGAATGTCGTTAACTGCCGATATTCCTTCACTAGAAGGTTTACAAACAGCCAGTTGAATCTCATGTCATACGGAGCGCCTTGTTGTGGAATCTGTAAATAATACCGAGTCACATATAATTATGTAATTAATAACGTTACAACATTTGTATTTGTAAGTAAATGTGAAGAAATGAATTATTGGTACATATTTGTTTCCAGTCTCACATGCTGTAAGGTGCGCTTAATGTGTTTGACGCCACAGTCCGTTACAATGTTGAAATAATCTCCGTTGGAGTGAGGAACGCTACTGATGGCTTTAGCCAATAGAATTGGTCGAAAATCACACGTGACCGATGTGATGGCCATGTCGCTGAGGTCCGCGTAACCGTCGTTGATACAATGCAAGTTATCTGCTCGAAAATACAAGAAAAGTACACGTTGTCTGATGAAAGCATGTCTATAATGTGGGTGGTTTTATGAGGCGAGAAAGACGTAGAAATATAATTATAATCATAATGCCACATGTGTGAACAAAATCGTTAAGTTTTAGCAAGCATGTACATGGGAACTCGACCAATTTCACGATTCATGTACATATATTATATTCATCATATTTTCATATATTCATAATTGGAAAGAATGTTCTGAACAAATGATTGCGTAGGGACGCGGCACCCACCGCAAATCATGTAACGTCGTTCACTTGCAGACACAACACACCCACAGTGATCATGATGACTTAATGGAATTTCATTGATACCTCTATGTCAGATAATTCACGACAAATTTGTCCACAATCAACAAAATTCCATTTCTTAAACAAAATACCGCACGGTGATGGTTCGCAGACTATTCGCTTGAAAAATATACGTAGACTATAAATGTACATAGACTATTCGCTTGAAAGTCAGTTTGGATGGTTTCACGCTGAGATCTTACACATATCATAGAGGACACCTGAGCTGTTTATCTTTCATCTCCGACATAAGTGCCTGATTTCATTGTGCACTTTTCAGACGCTGTATCAAGGCTTCCACTTACGGTCGAAGCACTAACAATGAACGTAAAAGCCCGTCTCCCGAGGCAGACCTATGTTGTCAATGATGTCACGTGGCGTGGTACTGGGAAACCATTAAGCCATCAGGAAAAGAGAACATATTTTCTACACATAAGGCAGAATCAATTCCCTGACACACGACAGTCCTCAATGTGTCAGTACGAACGAATTGGCGCATGGAAGAAACGAGAGAAGGTACGCCAGAAATATACGTAATACGTATATCGCGTGATGAAATAGATTGCAAATAAACTTCTTGACCCATCTAATCAACGAAAAGAAGAGTTTCATCCACTGGCTACTACATATCGTTTTCAGAACCGGTCTAGATGACCCCCACCCCCCCCCCCCCCCTACCTCAACAACATACATTTACAAGCGCAGTTTTCGAATCAGTACATCTAAATTATTACTGCATAACACCATGGCAGTCTGACAATACTAATTATCAGATAGCTTGGGATGACTTTTACAGTAGGATCATAGTGAAGGTTACTGACCGGTGATGACGAAAACGCGGTCCCAGCCTCCCTGTCGTACCACCGATCTGACGACGTCCCTGACCGCGTTCGTGCGAGTACAAGGACTAGGCGGCGGGCTCCAGTCATCATCTAGCCAAGTATGAACACAATATTAAATTACACTGATATAAATAGCACAGGAAGAAAAAGCAAAAAAAAGAGGAGAATATTATCTCTGCAATTAAATATGGTATAATGTATTTGACAACTGCAAAAACATGCTTGTATCCACATAGATATACCCATATTCACTGTTTCAATGCAATTCTATGCACGTGTTGTATGAGTGTACTTCATCAATAGGTCTGTCTACTCCGTGGTTTGGGGTATTGGCGAATTTTTACATTGACATTGGATGCGGCGTCCTACGTCACACTTTGTATCGTTTTTGTTCTCATTTTATGTGCATTTAAACTCAGCATCGGCAAATTTGTATTAGGTAAAAAATCATCTTCACGCGCAGTGTTGTTTACTCGTTCTATGTATGTACGGGTACATATTAACCAAGAATTCAACATTGTATGTCGTAAACAACCCACACTCCTGTGAATCGGTACTGACCGAACCACGGCAATTGTAGTCCTTCGCTGTAGTTCGCATATCCCTCCGCGATAGTTAGAGCCAGAGAAGTGATGACGTACGCGTGCGTGATTGGCCAGCACCGAATCCATGGACGTGCATACATTTTTCTCACTTCTGCTGACAACACAAAGTCCCAACACGTGTCGTGATACCCGTCTTGGTTGGTCGCATATCGGTATTTGGTCCTGGTGACGTTCGCGCTTTATCTTCGCTCTCTGTCTCCCATGCTGTTCCGTTGCCTTCGGTCATGAAGTCTGGCAGAATGATTTTCTGTGCGATTTCTATAAATAATAGTAGAAAATTTGTGCAGTTGTGTTGCATAATTGTCACACGTGCAGATTAGTCGATTGGTTGGTCGATTGGTTAATGTCACTCTATAAAGCCATGCATATATGTATTACGATAGCTGTGTGAAAGCAAAAAAAAATCCACCCATTAACAAATATTGGCAAACAAAAAAATCTCCCATCACATCAAAAACACTGATCTTTTCACTTACATTAGCACCCAACACTAAATATCATTTGATGAACATGACTGCCAGGAACAATAACCGTGAAGCGCTTTGAGCATGTCATACATGGAAAAACGCCATATAAAAACTACAGTCAGTATTATTATTATTATTATTACAACATTTGGTGTCATAATGTCATGAATATAATATACCAGCATGTCATTGCTATCAATGGTTGATTTTACTTTCTTTTGGTCATATTCTCTGCCGTTATTTCATGGTGTGGGCCTATATGGGCGTCATATTGTGTACGTTATAAGCGTAAACCCACCACAGTGTTCATTTATATATTATTCATGAAACTGCGTGAGCTAACTGCCAGAGCCAGCATTTAAGTGTGCGACATTACGCCTGCTGGACAAGTGGCGTTTGTGACTTAATGGCGGGTCAATGGATTTCGTTAGACCCACGCCATTCATTAATTGTTTCCGCTATTTTATTCATTGTCATTGGTTCACCGATACCAATCACCTATAGCCACATCACTGTCGGAACCCCGACTACCGTAACGTCACGTTACGGTAGTCATTAAGATGGCGGGAGCTCTGTCGATTCGTTTTGTTTCCTCTCAATTTGTCTTGATAAGTTGTACGATACACCTTAAGATCGGAACAATTTTGAAGCCACAGAATCTATGAAGTTATCAGGTACACTAGAGTAACAAAGCAGTTGAGTGTACGTGTGATATTCGTTCGATAAAAAAAACAATGTCGACTACCGTAACGTCAGTTGATATCAGAGTAGTGACTACCGTAACACGAACGGCCGACTACCGTAACGTTTCAAACCACGCAGATCATTGATGTGCTTATAACACACAACAAATATGGAGCGATGTGCAAGAGAAATAAATGTATCTCACTTTCGTTTGTGGCCATACAACTGCCACGTTTTGTATTTATGGCCAGTACTATAATACATCGGGCTACTTAATAGTAGGCAGTCCGACTGTCGCAAATAATTATATGTATAAACATTTTTTAATTGAGGGATAAAACTGTGTATGGCTCGATGTCTGTGACGTGACAAATATCCAGAGGGATCTCTGTTGTAATCTGAGACACGAGAGGCGAATGTTATATAGCCCTTTATCAATAATTACATTTACATTGTATGTAGCAGCTCCTTGTTTGTCGTTGACTGATATGTTCATGGATTAGGAGCTTAGGTATCGGATTTGGACTTGGCTGCCTGGAATTTCTGCCTGCTTCGTGTGATGGCAGTTATCCGGTCATAGCTACCGGAGTTTAAAATGTTGTCAACGTAATGTTTCAGTGTGATGGATAGGAATTTTCAAGTTGTCACTCCAAAATAGGCATAGGTTTCATGTATGTCAATTTGATTTGTAGATCATCGCAGCAGCTTTCACAGCGGAAGGTTTGAATATATATTATTTGTCATATGTTCTGCATCCGAAACCCATTTATGTAATGATGAAATGATTGCTGTTCAATTTTACGTGCGTATTTGCCAAATCACAGTGACATTATAGTTGGGCCTAAACCGCAGATCTGTCACGTTACGGTAGTCGGACCGAAACGTTACGGTAGTCAATAGCAAATCTTATCAATAGCTTTTATCCCGAAAATGTCGTTACAGCGTATTCTGCATCACAACTTGTGGATTCTAAATGTCTTATACTATATGTCTGTGTAATAGTTCGTGTCAGTATATTATTTTTAGCGAGAAAACAGCAGACAATTAAACGAATCGATTTACCTTGCGCCATCATCATGACTACCGTAACGTGACGTTACGGTAGTCGGATTCCGACAGTGCACATGACGGAAAAGCCAAATAAAGGGTCACCTGACCACTGACCAGTAGAAGTATTGATTCAATAACCGGTGGTCAAACATTGTCAGCCGAGTGTCAACGGGGGCAATATTATCATGACTGTACATACGGGCAAATGTCCTGGACGTTTTATACTGCCCCTATATCGCCTTCATCGGGAGATGTAGTTTTGAATGGAGCAATACACTTATAGTTCTTATCAAGATATTCCTATAGATCACAAAGAAACATGATCCCAATCTCCCATCCGACACTGGTGATCAAATTGCATTTTTCATCTATCTTTTTCCCAAGTCCGAATGGAAATGTTAATTATTTACAAGATACCTGAATGACTGTATAGAGAAAGTAATAACAATCGCACTGTTGGCACCTGAATGCATATTATCGTGTCTTTGATCTACTCCCTCATGTGCCAGGTTCTTGTCTTGACAGAAATACTTGTAATAATATCAAGCGAACATCCATCATTTGACCAACGGTGTGAGATCGGGCCCATGATCTCAAAGACAATGTCTAGCATATCCCTTAAAATATACAGTTTCATGATTATTTACACCGTTCTTGGAAATTATATGTGCAATCAAATGTACAAGATCAATTTGAGCACCATGCTACGTCCTACAGAATTTAGATTATTGCAGTTCACAAACGTAGTTAGACAACATGCGCATGGTAAAATACGGAGGCAAATTTGTGCGTATTGTAGTCGCACCTAATGCGGGTTGTAAAGTCACCGAGATCTATTAACTCTCCTTCTCCTCGAAGCAGTAAAAACGTTTATATACCATCGTGCAATTACCCAAAGTTCTTACCTTGTTACTGTCAATCTTCCCTTTTATCCATTATCCGCTACTGAATAATCCGCCGTCATTTATCCCTGACGGATATATCCCAAAGAGATCGATGTCCGAAGGTGCAACTTATCCACCTCCTCAGCATTAACTGACGAACTGACTGACTGGCTGACGGGCTACCTCGCGGTCCAAGCACTGGCAGGCGTCACACCAGGGGCGCATTACTTATAACGTGAACCAATTTGACCGTCCTATTAGTGACACATTGATGACCGTGTGATGAAAACGACGAACATATGCATGTGGTAAGATGCGGGTATGTTAGGTCGGTGATTCAGTCTACATACATTTATTGTTTTATTTTGCATTGACTAGAACAAAAAGGAATCACCGGAAAATATCGCCAGACAAAACTGTCGTGCGTGGGAACCTCGTGCATAATATCTTGCATAATATCTATCAGATCAAGTGCACTGCAATTGTAATTCGATGTCGAGCAGTACTGTTAATGGCCGTCATGTCTGCGATGTGCCGGTTCATATTTGCACCACATAGGCCGGTTTCTCTTTGTGTCGATAATGACTAATGCTAAATGGTCTTACTTGTAAGGGCTTTGATGTGCAATGAACCAGTAAATTTTATTATTATCTTGTTACCCCTCTCTGCTGGAGTTGTCATGGCAACATAGTCAAAATGAGTCGAGGGGAGAGGCAGTATCGATGACTCAGAACATTGTAAATGCATTGCTTCATATAGTGCATTTTTGTTCAGTGCATTGCATGATTTTCACTGTGTTTTGTTTTCACATACTTTTTTGTAATCATCGTATATCAGATTCATACTGCAAGTAGAACACGATAATTTATTTGATTGATTTGCTGGACAATATCTTACATCTTGATTTTGCACTATCTTCATTTTGCAATCTTGCACTATCTTGATCTGTCAGGAAAAAAAACAAGTGAAAAATGCCCAACTTCAATAAAAACGGGGTGTATTCTGTTTTACTATTTAAGTCTTTTCACTATGACCTGACATGCGCCCAACATTTCACATGTGAATTGTTCCATACGGGTGGCGCCAGCGAGATCTATACAACTAGACACCGTGTACATAATTAATTGGCCGTTAATCAACCGTGCGTCCTTGCTGGGTGCCTCACATAATGACAGCGTCATGTCTCAAGAAAGATGCACACGTGCATTAGAAAGTCGCTACTTTTCCGTGACGTATGGTTTTGTACCATGTTGGTACGGGAACAAATTACACGTTTTTGGAAGTACAGTATAACGTTTTTTTTTTGTCGTACAATTTTCAACAGAAATTTAACTGTTGTAGATCTGAAACCATGCAAATGCACATCCAGTTTTATTTTATATTCAATCTTATTCAACCAGAAAATACATTTATCAGGGGCGGGTATAGCATTTTGGGAGAGGGGGGGGGGGGGGGGCAAAACATTTGGTCGACAGAGCGGCGAGCGAAGCGAGCCCATGTCGGCCTGCGGTCTGGGGCCCCAGACGCTGGAGGTTTATGCACCCCCAATGGTGAGTTCTATGGCTCTCCTTGGACCAATTTCATGGCCTTGGAGAGTTCATGAATGCCTGATCTGGGGTAGATCGAGGGTTCTGAAGGAGGGCCAAGATATGAAATGTTGCGAAGCGAGTTGGCATAGACCGAGGGTCTGAGGCCCGTTTGTGAAGCGAGCCCTTGTCGGCCGGGGGTCTGGGGCCCCAGACGCTGGAGGTTTATGCATCCCCAATGGTGTGTTCTAGGCCTCTCCTTGGACCAATTTCATGGCTTTGTAGAGTTCATGAATGCCTGATCTGGGGTGGATCGAGGGTTCTGAAGGAGGGCCAAGATATGAAATGTTGTGAAGCGAGTTGGCTAGGCCAAGGGTCTGAGGCCCGCTTAAGGGCCTCGGAAGCTGAAAGGATAGGCATGCCCAGTGGTGTTTTTCATAGGTTTCCTTTGGTCCATTTCCCTAAGAGTTTTTTGTATGGCTAATTCGGAGCAGATCTGGCATTTGAGGGAAGGCCCATTTATGAAATGTTACTAAGCCAGGTGAAGCAAGCCCGTGTCGACCGGCCAGATGCCGAAGATTTATGCATCCCCAATGATGTGTTCTAGGGCTCTCCTTGGTCCAATATCCATGGCCTTGGAGCGTTTATGAATACCTGATCTTGGGTGAATCCAGGGTTCTGAGGAAGGCCAAGATATGAAATGTCGTGAAGCGAGAACCGAGGATCTGGGACCCGCTTGAGGGTCCCAGAGGTGGAAGGGATATGCCGGGTGTGTTTTACAGGTTCCCTTTGGTCCATTTTCCACCCTCCCCCCCCCCCCCACCCTCCCCTAAAGAGTGTGTTGTGTGACTGATTCAGGCAAATGTAGGATTTTGAGGGAAAGTCTAGTTCTGAAATGTTGTTAGGCAACTTGAAGCAAGCCCCTGTCGGTCGGGGATCTGGGGCCCTTGAGCGGGCCGGCGATATTCACATGCCTAATACAGTATCCCAGAGTTCTCCTGGATCTAACTATCAAGCATTACTTAACACCCATAAACGCATGATCACTGTAGTTGAAACAAAATATGACATCAAATATTATTTAGTTTTGGACCCCATCAAATGATCAAGTGCATTTGGCCATTCAATGCTCTCAAATCATTTATAGAAGGTGAAGGGCATAAAATGCTTTCACTGAGAACAGGTGGGTAGGCTATAGAGTGAATACATTGCTCGCGACATGGGGCCCCAGAAATTAGAGCTACTTCCGGTGTAATTTATCTTGAAAACACTTCCTCCCCTCTCTTTTTCTCCTTTTCCTTCTTTTTTCTTTCTTTTTTTGGGAAGGGCCCCCCCCCCCTAAAGCCGCCCCTGTTTATCACCATTTATATTTATACTCATTATGATTTAATAGATGTAGTACTTTTTGATGTCCCGTCAATCACTTGTGACCAAACTTTGTTTGTCTGAATTTTGCAAGAGGAAACAATTTCACATTTGTCTTTGACATAATAACGAAATGCTAAGCACATATTCGCAACAAAGCCGCGTTTGATGGGAGATGTCAGCCAAACTAGACCGGAAACTATTTATCGTGCACTGTGATTGGCTGACTTCACGCATTGAGTGTTGGCGTGGTTCCACGTCATTGGGTAACACGGATGACGTACTGAAACCCTGCAGACATGGTTCCTGCTTTGGAATTACCGAGAAATTTTCAAAAACATACGGTTCCCAGCATCCTCTGCGCTAAAGCCAGCAGTCGACGCTGTCATTCTTGCCCTATAACATTAAACATTTTAATATTGTATCCTTACGCTACCAGTTTACGCAGGTTAGTCCGCGATATATAGACCGTGATGTTATCAACTACTAATACAAATAAAATACGAGAGAGGTAAACTAGAAGAAGGAAAACTAGAGAGAAAAGCCAACATGACGAGAAAACCATATCGATTTTGCCGGTTCCTTGCACTGCGTAACCCTGTAAACCGTCTGCAACAACTCGGCAACACACGTGAACTGTTTGTTTACCCCCCGAAAGTAGCTCCCTATATGTCATATGCGTGTTGTAGCAGAGATGATATTCACGTGAATCTCATGCATTACTTTTTTTGTGAACGATTGTTCACTCGGAAAAAAAACTACCGACAAAATCTCGAATCTTTCGCCAAACCTGCTTTTGGCCCCCCTGATTTTTCTGGAAATATCTTTTAATGGACGAGTTGTACACTTGGATGTTGACATTGAATGAGAAAGAAACAATTCATTTAAAAACGATGCCGCTGTACATCAATTGGTTTCTAAGCATACAAACAATGATTTTCTGGATTTTATAAGACAATTACGTCTATCGTAATAATATAGTGATTTTGCGTGTGGAATACTGCTGTGAATCCAACGTTGTGTACTTCGAATAAACGTCTCTCGATGGGAAATTAGGTCGTTCTACTTAGCTAATCTAGTCATCAAATCAGTGAAGAAAATATACAGTGATTATATGCCTATGACAAGCATTCGCTGTCAAAGATACCAAGCACACATTGCGTAGCTACATTTAGTTTACATGTACATTCCCTTCATGGTCATGGTGACTGGTTTAGTTTGTGGTATATTATAATATTTATACATGTATGTACGTATTTATATCGGTTTGTTTTGATTCCTCGCATGCAATACAACTATTTAGAAACGTGATTCACTTTACACTCGAACACAGAATCAGTAAATTTTAATGATATTCCTCGGTGTATAATGTTTATAATAATTATGCACATCATTGTGCATCAATGACTTGTACAACAAAATCAGGTGACAAATCGAATAAAACAAGTCGATTTAATAATATAAGCTTAGGATGAAAACCAATTGTGATACTGGCATGGCGGGATTGTCTTCAAAGATTTGACTTGACGTCATGACATTTGCTGTAGACAAGCTACTGCGCTGTGTATCCCCCGTCCATCGTCAAAATTGACCCCGTCATCTGGGCAGTCTCGGGGGAACAGATATAACACACCAGACTGGTCACCTATTGTTGGAAAAATAAAAGAAGGTGGCATGACATAACGCGTTATCGACTTGTTATTGATTTATTTTTTTGAGTATCAGCAAATTGTTATCAGTTAATATTAGTTCGACTTATTCACCATACAGTAGAGAACCTGCTGCTTTAGGCAATAATATGAATACTAGGCAAACACAATATCGGTTGTCCAAAATCTGACAAATAATGTTCGCAACCAGTCAGCTCACGAAACGTTAGGGAAAGAGGTTTTTTCTTTAGCAAAATACATGTAAAATGGAACAACTACCAAATTGTTTAGAAACCCCCCTTCAAAAACCAAGTTCTGGGAAGTAAAAATATGTAGGCCTGTCACAAAAACGCATGTGCGTAGTTTTTCACTTAAACATCACTAGAATGTTCGCAAAATGACGATCGCAAAGTGATATCATATATTTCCCGATAAATGTCAAGCCAGTCATTAAACTGATAATAGAATAGCTATCACATTTCCAAGGAGCATCGTTGGAATCACAGCAACCAGTATACTTCAATTTTACAAGATGGCAAACATACGTGATGCTTGCTTCCTCGAGGACCGGCTGTTTGCATCATCTAATACTTTTATCGATGGATGTATTCAATAAGCCCGGCAAAATAATCGAAATAAATACTCACTTGTTCGACTGCAATCATAGTCCCGGTGGGTTGTGATGTCATCAGAAACTTCTAATCGAAGACATCACAAAAAAACCCTATTTAATTATATGTTTTGCATAGTTTCTTGCTGTCTAAACAAGAAAAGAAAAACTTTGCTATATACATGTACATGTACACTCACTCCAATGGAGTGTTTCACAGAGAGTATTCTATATATAATGACTTTTATACTTTTCAGTAAAATTGTGCGTTTGTACCTCTGCAGCATCGTATGAATCGAAATCTTGAGAGAGTTGTGAAATTTTGTTCCTCAGACCTGGAAACAAAATTGATTGGAATGAATTCTTGGCAACATGTATGAGCTGAAAGTCTGGCGATATCCAGATTTATTACCCTCTGTGTTGACGAAGGCGGGACATATCGCATTGCAAGTCACACCAGAACCGGCCGTTTCCAAGGCAACTACCTGTCAATACAAGCAAGATAGAGTGACTACCCCTGCTCGGAGATAAAATACTACATGATGTGTATACATGGGTTTGCGGTGTTTATTGATCAGTTCATGACATCTATCGAATCAGCCCGTGAACACGATTACTGTCTCTCGTCCGAACAAATCAAATAATGTTTAGAACTTTAATAACTTCTCAGTACCTTGGTCATCCCATGAAGCCCATGCTTGGCCGACACATAAGCTACCATATTCTTACGGGCAATCAGGCCTGCCACTGAAGACACGTTCACAATACGACCCCAGCCTATTAAAATACAATCAAATACTCAAAAAACGTCAAATGGTGTGTGCGCCATATTGAAGTTGGAGAGTCAGCCAATTTTAGCATTCTGGTTCGTCACCAAAAACTTGTAAGTACATATAGAGAATGCCAGAAATCTACAGAAAAGGTACACAATGACAAAAGGGATGAGAGGTTGATTGGCCCTAAATTGAATCTTGGTTTTGGCAACTAATTTAAGCATATAATACGAAGTTTGGAACTAATTTCTGCCTGAATTATCATTCTATAACCAACATAGCACTACGGCATGACTCTAAACCTGGTTCCAGCTTTAACGAACAAAGTATTAAACCTTTACCGAGATTTATGAATGGACATTCAATATGCCCAAAGATACATTTCTATTAATATTTCATCAACTATTACGTACCGAATAAACTATCCAATTGTTAGTCTCAGGACATGAATGAAAACATTAACTTCATGTTTCATTGACAATTTCAGTAGGTCGCAAAATACCTTTTTTCTTCATGTCTGGCAGAGCCTGTTTGACCAGCAGGAAGGGAGCGGTCAGCATGACGGTGAGCAAGTTGTCCCACGTTTCTAGTGGGTAGTCCTCCACAGGCGAGAGAACCTGCAACCCTGGTGTTTGTGAAAAGAATTTAACGTGGAGAAAACATCCGAATGCCATCCAAATGAATGACCGCTTTTTCTTTGATCGAGTGAATAGAACCTTTAATGCTAGAATGCCACTCATTCATTGGACCTAATGTTTTTTTTTATGTTGCACTATATTTTTTGGTCTGTCATTGGTGTAATTTCTTGAAACTTGCCACATGATGAAAGTGGGCTAGTTTTAATACAAATTATATTATCTGAAGTCTGGCCCCAATTATCTTTCGCAATCCAGGCGTACCTGCGTTGTTTATGAGAATGTCCACCCCGTCTGGATGAAGTTCCTTAGTGGCAGCCCAGAGACTTGTTACGTCATCCGTTTTCGCCAAGTCGGCACGCACATAGTTGGAACGCGTGTCGTATTTGCTTAGTATAACAGTTCAAATTCATAACTACGGTATATCTATGAAATTTGTGACATTTATATGGTGTTGGAAAATGAAAAATTTCTATGAAATATGGCGTTGCTAGTAGCTTATACAGATCGAAGAAATAGAAAAATATAGATCTATGACCGTCAGTTCGATCATTCTAGCTCACGTCTGGAACTCCAAGATGATGTTTCGGATTTCCTCTTCTGACTGCGGTCCTGTCAAAATCACATGACACCCACGTGACGCTAGCGCATGCGCAACGCCAAGACCTATTCCACTTGTCGATCCTGTTACCAAGGCAACCTTGCCGCTGAACGGACGTGACATATTATTAACCTTAACACACAGATCTTCCGAGAGTGTAACAAATGCGGATGTTGAAATCTCCACCTATAGAAATAGGCACATAAGGTTTGTAAACAACACGTCAACAGCATAAAACACAACTTACTTCTTGAGAACACAACACAACACTATTAACGCTTCAGGGTGGTTCAAAAGGGTGAGATGGTAAATACAGATGTGTTGTAAACACATTCGGAGTTTAAATTAGATCATTTTTGGAGTATGCTTATAAAACGCAAGTAATTCGAAGAATTAATATGCTTGGAGCGCTAGTGAACAAGTTGTAATAAATCAGCAATACTTAATATTTAAAGGTTAATACGTATGAAAAAAGACATGTGCATGGTTGAGAAATTGTTGTAATACATTTTGCTCCAACCTGTAGTGTATTGGAATGGCCGAGTGTGCCTCACTTTATTACGTCCGGTACATATTTCTAGTTCAGGGACTGTAATGCTGTCGATATAAAGAAAGTATAATTTAAGGACCCTTGACCTACATAGATAATGGCCAGACTTTTGGACTTGCCCCATGGCTGATGTCTGAAGTACCGTTCTGTTTTTTTTTGCAATGTCATCTTCGTAGTCAACAAGCTAAAGGTATTTATATTTCCGCTTTTGTTGTCGCTGTTGCTATTCTGATTCTAGCCAAGTGCGATGATTTGTTTGCACGATTATGAATTTCTTTCTTTTTCATCTGCAAAACTAACCTTGCAAATCAACAGAATCTCTGATGGTGCTCCATCACCTAGTAGGCCTACTGATTGACCAGCGCCTCACGTGTTAGTTAGAACAAAGAACCCTGGATGATGAGTGAAGCTGGTTTCCGGTTGACTATACACCGTAGGAACCCCGATTGGCTTTTCATCAGGTTATATATTTATTGTCCATAATATTTCAATATAATCAGATATATATGCATATAATAATGTATGTTGGATAATTTGCTTAAGTTTATTGGAATGAATAAGGGAAAAAAATCAGGTTGGTGATTCATCGAATGTACCACATGAAACCATCGGTAAACCATTGACTATGCCACAAACACTGGACATCAAAATGTCACCCCAAGCTTTATCATCTAAAATACAATGTTTATTCATTTTTCACGTAACGTTTATTCAGTTTAGTTTTGAAAAACACTGCGGTTGTGATCAGAATGAGCTTGTGTATTGTCGTTATTGTGCAAGATTCAAATTATGCCAAGTGATTACATGCAGGTAATTACACAAAGCAATTTGAAGAAAATACTCCATTCACTTAACAGTCATGAGAAACATACGGTATCAAAAGGTATTGTATTTCATTATAGCAATTGACAAAGCTAATACTACATGCGGAATTGGCCATGAGAGTATAAATTCAGCATTCAGGGCAGGAGCGATATAAATTATTAGATTTCGGAAAGGAAAGTGTCGAGCGTTGTAATTTTTTGGGGGGTGCGGGGGGGTGGGGTTGTGTGGAAAAGTGACATACATATGATTTCATAGAAACTTCCAAAAATATAACACATTTACATGGCGGCTAGTAATATTGGTACCATATATAAGCACTGCTTGTAATTGACGCAGGTAAACAACAATCGAACCACTTCATGATGGCATATATCAGCCACCGTATAAAACGTATTTATTGCATTATGGATACGATTTTTTTAGGCTAGCATGACATCACCTTATGAATAACAACTAATATATATAGCTTATTAATAAATTTATCCTGCTTGTCAATAACATTCTGAGGCGATAACACAGTATTGCAGAACTTCGGGTGTGATATTTTACCTGTCTACTCGCTGATATTTCTGTGTACGTTGCGATAATTAGTATTTATGATCGGGTAAAAGTCAACACCAACTAATATGTGATATCTAGTTATAAGTGCGCATAAATATATGCAATAATTCATCTTGACAATCCAATCATGGCCCCTCAGTATATGACAGTCTTTGATACTAACACTTATCACTGGATACATAAATGATAAACACTTGCCCCTCACTTTGACTGATAAAACACGACAACATTCTAATAACAATATACGACGAAAGTCACAATGCATGCGTGTGTGTCACTTTTGTTGTTATTGTTGTGTTTTTCTGCCTTAGCCTCGACTGTTGATGGCATTTCACTTTTCGGTAACGGTGGCCAATCGGCGAAACAGAGTTTTGAGGAAAGGAGGACATCGTTGCTGAATAGGAATAATGGGGTAAGGATGTACCAAGCTCCCAAATTCCACACTGATCTATCCAACATAAATATATTCGTCATTATAACCAAACTCTGTTTGTAGCAATTCCCAATATTCACATTTTTCACCTGCGTGTGTGCAGATGCTTTATTTACTCATTTCTCGCATAGGAGATGCAAAACGTACACAGCACACGCGACAATCGCGAAGTGGACATCACACGCACTGTACGCAAGTACATCCGCGAGTACCCATGGCTCGTACAGCGCGTGTACGAGCTGATCGATGAGGTGCAGAGCATGGAACTCGCCCAAAATGACACGGTGGAGGAGCCCACGTGCGTCAACCAGGGCCCGGATGTTTGTATCAACAGAGGCGCCCATTGGCTTGAGCTGTATGAGAGTGATGAAGACGGCACAGTGACGTCACTGGCGGACATGGTGCGGCAGGCAGTACACGCTTTTGAGACGAATCCGGATTCATGTGAGCCGTGCAAAGTGAGGAACCGCACCACCTACCAATGAAACAACAGTCACTAGCTATTACTGTAGAGTAAAATGTAAAGAACGAACAAAGAATTGCAACATTATACGACTTAACTCTTTAGTGTAGGTTATATGAACTATAAACTACCATTGCACCATTTTCCCACTGAACACCCTGATAACGCACTGGACATCCTGATAATGCTATAGGAAACATGGACGTTGGTGCAGAACCTCGCCTGTTCCCGACTCGTGACATGGGAGAGTGTCCGAGACCTGCTGATATCGGCGTGTGAGGCGGCCCTTCCAGAGATTGGCAGGGATCCCGTCATGTGTAACGGCACCATCACGCTCCAGGGCAAACACGTATATACGTTCGCCAATCATACTTAATTGCAACTAAATATCATTATGCCTAATACATCAGCCTAAGAGGTTACCATGAGTTCTTTGACAAACATTCCAGGTAATTGAATAATTGAATGTCTTTGCCCCCAGTTAAACAGCTTTCCAACCAATTTGCACTTCCAGATTTACTGCATCATCCAAGAAGCAACTGTCGAAGATTTCTGCGAGTCTATGAACGACTGTTACCCGTCTGATCCCCGGGCCAGACCCCCTGTCAGTGAACGGACTCCCTGGTACATCAAGGAGACACAAGGGACAAGCGGGGTCCGCCACGGAGCCCGGAAGAGGCGGTCTAGCGATGGCCTTCTGACAGTCGCACAGCTCGCCGACATACACGTGCAGTTCGAACACGTGGTGGTGAGTGCGTCCGTCTTCCGTCTGTTTGACAATTGAAACAGGTTTGTGTTCATACTCGGTGGTCTTCAATGGTGAAAGTTTTTTTATTTTATTTTACATGTTTCAGGGAGGTATTGATCAGTGTATAGCCTATATATGTTGTCTTAAGGATAGCATTGGTCAGGTGAGCATTGGGGGTATTGCGATAACAGAATACTATCATATTTAAAGCTTTTTTGAAACTTTCGCTGGAAATTCCAGAGCCATTCTATATTTCTTAACCAGGGTTCTGCGCGTGAGTACGGCGAGTACCATTGTAACGTACCACCGCGTACATTGGACCTGTTCCTGCAGAGAGTACAAGATGCTCACCCAGATTTTGTGCTGTACGCCGGTAAGACCCTTATTCAAACCTCTTCATGGGTTATTTCCGGTGGGAAATGTAAAAATGTCAGAATATTAATTATGGTTAATGATCCATTCTTGACAACAGCTTACAATATCCTCATCGAATATCACACTATACATGATGGTTACAATATACTGGCTCTGGCTGCAGACAAAGCTTTTTCACGGGGTAACACCTCTTACCTCACTAGGGGATTCCCCGCCGCATCACGTGTGGGAAGAGACGATGACGTCACAAGTGAACTGCTCACAGTTGGTGGTTGACGCCATGATGAGAGAGTTCTCGGAGGGAACACGAGTTTACCCTGCCATTGGAAACCACGGTACATACATGTAGTTCCTCAGAGACAACAAGTGGTACACTAATGCTTGTAGACGTTATGACATTTGTATGAGCAGGTTACTGGTCATTCAGATGAAATGGTCTTTTGTCGTTTCAGAAATGTTTCCTACGAATTTGTTCTCACTGCGCATGGAGGAAACAAAGGTTTTCCCCACTTATCCACACGTGCCCACGTGCCAGTACATTTCGAAATTCCGTTCCATCAAATCATTGCAATAAAACGATACGTTTCACGGTGATATTTCCTCTCTTTACTCCACAGCACATGACGGACAAGTTCGTGCGGATGTGGCACAGGTTCGCCGGCTTTGACTCGGAGGCTAACCACACGTTCGGTGAGCTGGGATACTACACTACACTGGTGCCCGGACACCCCCGGCTGAGGATCATGTCCGTCAATTCCAACTACGACTGGTGTGTGATGCAAATGTTGTCTTATCTAACCTAATTCCATGATTTGGTGTAGATCTATTGTGCGATGCATCAATTGGAATATAAACTGAACTACCACTACATTTACACATAGGCTACACTGAACGTATTGGTAATTTTGATAGTGACCATTGGCTCATTGTTATGTTGAATTATCTCTATAACATTAATAGTAATTTCAAAATTTTTGTGTTGAATGTGTGTTTTGTAGGTATACGGTGAACTTCTACAACGTGCTGAACCAGTACACCGAGGAGAACGCCCGCCACAAGACCTGGGTGGCGGACACTCTGGCGGCGGCCAGGGCAGCAGGAGAACGAGTAGGTGCAGGACTCAATCCAACAAAACATTCACATTATGATTATATTTTCATGTCAAAGTTTTACAATTTATTATCAAAGCAAGCAAATCACCGTAGAGTCGTCTTGTGCTCAGGTGATCATCATAAGCCACCATCCCGTGGGCCGGGAGAGCACGCTGGTACGGGCCTCTCGCTGGTGGGAGGAGATAGCTGTCCAGTACAGTGATGTCATCGTGCTCCACGTCTCGGGCCACACCCACTTCGACCACTTCAAAATCAATTTCGATCCCGTAACCATGGACGCCGTGTCCGTTAACAGCATCATGGCGGCCATGTCTCCGGAAGACCACGTTAATCCGACCATGCGGATGTTCTATCTGGATCCGGAAGACGATTACGCCGTCGTGGACTTCGAGAACTTTTATCTCGATATCAAGACGCAGAATGAATCCCGAGGTTGGTTTTGAACTTGTCCGTCAAACATTTTTGTTGTTGTAAGTTTAATCAAATCAAATAATACACTCTCGTGGCTATAGTAACTTGTCTTTCGTTCAGTTGATCACTAGAACTTTACGGATATCATTGGTAGGTGTGCCGCCAGCCATAGAGTTCAGCTACAGTGCGGCGGATCTGTACGGACTGACCGACCTGTCTCCTGCGTCTTGGAAGGACTTAGTCCTCAGGTCAGGGATACAGCATATAGTGCTATATATATCTAGACGTATGGTCATTCAGATTCTCAGTGCATATATCATATAATGCAGTGATTGCTCTACACAATCTATACTCGAAAGGTTGATGGTCTTCCGGTTACATCAACAGATTCATCGATGACGACGACTTATTCGATGTCTACTATCGAAACCGATACTCGGGCGCCCGGGATTCCCCCTGTGACTACGCGTGCAAGGTGCACAACATCTGTCGTATCTGGTTCCCGGAGGTTGACGAATCTGATGAGTGCGAGACCCTGGCACCCCCCGCGCCCACATCTAGCACCGTGCCTCCCACCGAACCCATCGGCGGATCCGCACAGACTCGTTGCAGTTTGTTTGTGGTAGTGATGCTGTTATGTGCAACCTTGGTTACCGTACCCTGGATTTGATATTGTCACGATCGAATGGATAAATGTATCAGTGTAACGTTTGAATTTGTAGGTGTAGACCTATCCAATGTTGTTTAATTTTATTGTGATGTAGACAATATTAAAATCCAAAGGTATAAAAAGAGTACATATAGATTAGGTTAGGTATGCAGTCATGATATTAAAATTCAGTTCGACTCCTCTCATGTACATGTATATCTACAATGTCTGAACACAAATAAGGTCGAATTTTTGGTATGCTTCTTCTATACCAATGTCACGAGTGCATGGTTCAGTTTATTTGATTTCTATTAGTATTCATTTCAAAAACAGTCTGGTGAAATTAAGTGGTTTAGTGTGCAAAGAAATTTGCTGCATAGACCCAAGGCTATACTCCACAATTTTTGCATGAGCTGTGAAGAATACGTTCAAGTTATGGAAAAAGCTCCCCAACGATGAAATGAAAGTGGTAAATAAAAATTATGTATTAATATCTCCCTGGCGACCGACTTATTCAGTGAATGGCTGGGAACTTCTCAGACACTTCATTTCAATGAAATCTATTACCAGTGTATGGTTGTATGAATAGGCTACGAATATATTTCGGCGTTATTATTGTACTGATTGGTGACTCGAGATGGACTTATAGGCCGACGGGTCAAAATATATAGCTTATGGTAAGTTATAACTATCAAACAGGATTCTCAAAGGAAGATTTTCAGAATCTTGGCAAATTTTCTTCAACAATGAGTGATTAAATTAGAGAAAAGATAAACGATGTTGCATGCCTCTCAGAAAACCGGGCCGGGAGCATTACATTAGGCCTACCAACATGTATGATCGTTCATTGGTGGGTTAATGCTTTTCCGTTGGATTTGTTAGTATTCAGATAATGCTCTCTTGTAAACATTGCTTCTTTGCGATAAAATAAAAATATAGCTTCATAAAACTTCATTTGTGAAAAGTCGAAACTTCATTTATGAATCTACCATGTAAATATAGCTATCGAGTTGTGTGTCTCTGACCACTTACATAGTTATTCCG
This sequence comes from Terebella lapidaria, assembly GCA_949152475.1. Taxonomy (NCBI): domain Eukaryota; kingdom Metazoa; phylum Annelida; class Polychaeta; order Terebellida; family Terebellidae; genus Terebella; species Terebella lapidaria. Next base: position 55,080,426 of record OX424555.1, on the reverse strand, counting down.
TATTCGATAATTATCTAGACTGTAGCCACATTTTGTACTTCAAATATATACATCAAGACTCAATTGCATGGTTGTATGCTCATTGGTCCACAAGCGCTAGGCAAGCGGCAATTGTTGTAAACCTTACACATATAATAAACATTTGACGCACTAAAATATTTCATCTTAAATAGATGCCCCTTCGAGACAGTTTTTTTAATTTTATTTTGGCATTCTGATTCGTAAATCCATGTATGCTTACTTCACTTGCAATTGATTCAGGGGCGAAATTGGTACCGGCACCCTCTTGGAAATGACGTTAGTTTGCCCAAGATCACTGACATTTAAGTGCATGGAAGTACAGTGCGTCATAAATACATGTGCGAGTCAACCCGGATAAATTTGCCGAAAGAGACGAATGCAATTCATGAAGATCTGACAAAAAACACACACCTCACCCCCTTCCTAGGCACTTTCATTTTGTATTGATGTGCCACTTCAACAGAGGCAGATTTTTTGCGGTCGTCACTGTTTCATTATCTATATTTTGTGATCTTGCCAAGTTCTGTGTTTTGTTGCCTGGCTCTGGTATATATGGTGGTTTAAAATATGCAGGAAAATTTTGACTCTCGAATAAATACTGTACCAATATTACCGAATGTAGGCTAATCGAGTCATTAATGTAAAGGCATTTTGCACATCGACGCCAGGGGTAAAGTGTCGTAGGGCAGTTATTTGCTCCCGGTTCCCAGCGGATTAGCTGTGTTCTTATCTAGCGCGAGGACATTACATGTATGTATATAAAAAAATTTAATGTGTAAACACATTGTACATGTATCATTTTTACTTAATTTTAAAGAATCTCAATTTTCTTCAAGTATATATCATGAATAGGAATGGGACACTTCCGTTCCGTACCATTCCACGTACGGAATAAATTGTTCAATTGTTCATGCACATAATCTAGGAGATGTTTTCATTAATTAAAGCATCTACCCCCCGTGCAGGTAACTGAACACAGGAACACAAAGGAATAACGTTCCGACAGATAAAATGGCATCGGGAGGTTTTATAGCTGCACGGAACCAGCTGGGCCTGCGCGAGACCGGCCAGAACACGACAGTACCGGACACGCCTAAAGCCCACCTCATGTACTACTTGGACTCCATCTCTGGCCTCCTAGAGCTGGACAACAGGAACCTGTCCCGCTTCCGCGACTATACAAACCACCACAGGCTGAGCGAAGACGAGACGGACGCGTTGCTCAAGATCGTGATCCTACTGAGTCCGGATGAACTGATCGGCAAGGTGCTCTTCCCGAGTGACGAGCTCTGCCGCGACAGCCTGAACAAGTTCTACGAACTGAGCAAGGCGACGAATCTGATCGCCGCCGTCCAGAACACGGTACTGGTCGCCGGCGAACGGAAGCGCGTGCTCAAGATCATGACCTTCAAGATGCGCTGGATGCAGTTGCACTACATAGACCCGATCAAGGCCTTCGAGAGTCGGATATTGAGGATCGCACGCGGTCTCCCTGGCTACGAACGACCGCGCTCCCAAAGCAGCTGTGTTATTATCTAGAGTTGTGTGTATGTGGTGAGGGGGGATTCAGCGTGTAAATACATTGTATTCGGCTCGTTATTGGGCACCTTTATGTACTTGTGTATCTATTCCCTATGTACTTGTACTATCTATTCCATGGTTTCTATTTGGTCGAGATTAGGTTTGCAATTGGCATCATCAAAAGCTGTATGGCTGATATTGAGTTAATACTTATAGGTGTCTTCGTACTATTGCTCTAAACTTATGGTGTCAGATAATATAGGCCTACCCAATACACTATCAGAAATGAGATATAATAGATATACTCTGTGCTAGAATATAATAATGCGGAAATGTATTTGCTGATAGGTTCGTAAACATTCTTTTTTGAAATGAACGGTAGGCCTACAATAATTTGGAAAAGCCACATGACTGTTGTTATCAGATACATGTTTCATAGACAATAATCATAGTATACAATTAACAATTTAGTACAATACAATAACAATTTGAATCGGTTTCGCAAAATTATTGTAATTTTTGCAATATTCATTTCTATGAATACTGACCATTCGTTATTATATATACTGAGGAAGTGTTAAGTGCGGTATGAGGAAGTTTAATGTATGATACGTGTTTAACTTTCCTGTTGGTAACGTGCCAGAGAAAAAAAACCACTTACGTACCCTCTCAAACATACCTACTTGTACATGATGTTAATACGGATATTCATTCGGAGATATATATGTACACTTTCTATTGAAGCGACACAAAATGCATAATATATTGAAAGCTTTATGCCTGTACATGAGCTTCGATATATCAGATATACTATAAATGCGCTATACATTTCCAGGAGTCACAGTAAATGTAATTGCCAGTATCATACATCTGTCACTTGCCAGTATGTGCCTATTATACAAATTCCAGTTATTTGTGCAGACATTTTATTTTGTGCTGAGAGAAGAAATGTTTTTGTCGTGAATAGATTTTCATAAATTCACTTGTCATACCATTTGTTGTTCGCATTTTTATCCGAAATATGTGACCGTTTGTGCGTACGCTACGCAGATAAAAGTGGCTGTCGGCAGCGTGATACATTCACGTATGATACATCCAAATAAGTTTGCACACAATCACTGTATGGAGTCGTGTAAATATCAGAAGTTTCCACATCTAAACAACAAAACTCACACCATCAACCACCGAAACAAACACACTGCAAACCACAGCGCCTCATCGATGACCGACGTTCGCGACGCGACTCCCACAGGCGATGTCGCATCCGTCGACGTCGGTGCAGCCGTCGGTGACGTCGTAGACGGTTCCGACGGCGCCAGCTGGCGACATTGTTCCGTCTCGTCAGCGGCCGGGAACCACATCTGGCAGATCTGACTGACCTTGCACGTGTGGTCGCAGTGGCCATCACGCGCCTGCGACCGTAAGTTACGGTAGTACGTCTGGAACAGCGCGTCGTCATCTAGGAACCTGTAATAGGAATGGGTTGAAATGGATGTACGCTAGAAGGTCGTTATTTCTTGAGCTCACGGATAGAGCAGGCGTTGGTACCTATGCATGCTGATAACACAAGCCCAAGTTGAAAAAAAAATAACCACACACGGAAGTATAAATTTCAATGAACATAACTGCATAAATTATATTGTATTAGATGAAAATTGATGAATAAATCTGCTTTGCACAACATGATCCAAATCCGGTCAAGGCTTCGCATATTCTATGATGATCTCACTTCACCTGAGTACGAGGTCCCTCCAGGAGGCCGGGGACAGGTCTGACATCCCGTACATCTCCCGGGCGCTGTAAGCGAACGAGATAGCTGGCGGCACACCTGTGTCAGTATTAATTTTCATTCGTTTAGATGACTGATTTTCAAATGGCTTGGAACCTGTCAATGAAGACACCATGAAGAGTTCGGAAAGAATATGCCTCTGTCATTGATATCAGGCCTGTAGACCTACACATGAGCACATTCAGCACACCATGTTGACAGTAGATTCGTCGTACATTCTATGTTTACCATGTATGAACCTACCTTTCGATTGGTTTTGTGTTTTGATGTCGAGATAGAAGCTCTCGTAGTCCACCAGAGTATAGCCGTTGTCCGGATCCAGGTAAAACATGGACATGGTGGGGTTGATGTCTGTCCGAGGCGAGGTGGCTGCCACTATCGTGTTCACGGACACCGGCTCCATCGTGAAAGGATCGAACGACTGCGACAAAATTACTTATAGCTTTATAAACATCGTTATTTTCTGTTGTCCAGAATGTTTCAATATTTCAATAGTACACCCAGTCTGAAATACCCAGAGAAGTTTTCATCATATACATTGGTCTGTTGTTAATTATTTCTAGAAATTGTTTTTCTTCCCGTACCATCTAGGTTCATGATGAAAAATAAGATGAGGACAAAGTATGTTTTTACCAGTTTGAAGTGCGACTGGTGTGTGTGTCCGGATAAGTGCAGGACGATAATGTCGCCGTATTCTATGGCTATTTCCTCCCACCATCTGGACGCCCGCACGTGGGCGTCCCCGCCGATAGGGATGTGGCCCACCAGGATCACCTTTTGAATTTAAATCAAATAGATTTAGCGATAATCGTAAGTGTCGACACGAAAGGGATTAGGTCTATCTTTCAGGACACCGCACGTGATGTGTAGTTAAAACAAATTAGTCGAATGGTGCCCGGACGATACTGAAATTGTTTAGAATTACTCAAGCTATGCGCAATTCATGATCGAAACACAGGGTGACTGGTGAATTAAGATAATTTGTTCACATTGAATGGTCCAGGCGTGTCAGTAGAATTCAACACACATCGGAATATATATACAATTTGGAAAGGAATTGTGACAAGAATAACCTTTTCCCCGGCCAGTTTTGCCTCCATCAGCGTGTCGTTGACCCACTGCTTGTGGCCTTCGTTCTCGGTGGAATATTGGTTCAGTGTGTTGTAAAAATTCTGTGTATACCTAAAAATGTTCGTGAGATTAGATTTGAAGTTCGGAGAAAAATATTTGATACAGACATAAAAATCCTGACGCAATCGCCGAATATGTGTATGTGATACTACTTTTTTCCATCCAGGACTGTATAATGTGGATATTTGAAATGTAGTTTTATTTTACGGATAAAACCAATGAGTCATGACGTCTCTGACCAGTCGTAGTTGGTGTTGATGGACACGATCCTGAGGAGCGGATGACCGGGAACTGTGGTCGTGTAGTAGCCCAAGTCCCCGAACGTGCTGTTAGCTAAGTCATCAAAACCCGCAAATGTATGCCACATCTTCACAAAAATGTCCATCATGAACTGTGGGATGGGTAGAATGAAGTAAACTGGCTTGAATGTTGACAAGTATTTTATTATTTTTCAAAATACATTACAGCTGATGTAGCGCACACAAATGGGTACATTTCTATAATGCAAATCAACTGTATGATGGTTTACATACCGGGGTCTCTGGGGTTCGCAATGAGAACAAATTTGTGGGGTACATTTCTGTAGAAAAAAACATGAATGCATTACTGTAGCTGAAGGAGAAGTGAAAAGTGTTTGCATTACCCCATTAGCCTGTATCTACCAGCAATTAATGAAGTAATTTGAAAACTGACTTTGATGGAATGAACGTAGATCTACCGTGGTTGCCGATGTTCGGGTAGACGCGTGTTCCTTCAGGAAATGTCCTCGCCATTGCGTCAACCACCAGCTGGGAGTTGTTCAGCTGTGACGTCAGCGTCTCCTCCCACAGATTGTGAGGCGGGGAATCCCCTAAAATACAATAAGTAAATCTGTTAAACCTATTCTGGGGCCAGTGCCCAGGCGTTACGTTCGTTGTCGTCGTCGACGGCGGCGTCAGCGTCGTCCGTCTACATTTTCATCTTTACAGTTCACCGTAAAGGAATTCTCTGAAATGTTTGCACACAAAAATTTGAAACACCTAAAAATCATTTCAAGAGGGAAGTTTTTTTTTTCATCCCCCCCCCCCCCCGAGTGGCCAATTTTGTCGAAAATGGTCAATTTTAGACACTGGCACCACTTTCGCAATGACCGTTCAGTTGACTGATCAGCTCTGACATGTTTGTTTTTAAAATTATCCCTTATACAGGTGACGTGTGGTCTATAGGTTTCGTTGCCCTTCAATAGCGGGTCTGCGCGCGGTGGCCATTTGATTTGTCGACAGATTTTTTTTTTTTTTTGGGGGGGGGGGCGATATTCAAGTCACTCTTTGTTTTGAGCCACTTCCACCCAAAAAATATTGTTTCGCCATTAAAAATGTTTTGGATCAAGAAAAATATAATCCACGTTCTCATTCATAATGGGAGCTGTATGGAGTAAACTCCTAGAACACTTCAAGATACAGCTCAAATACTGGTACATTTTAATGGGAAATCATATATTGCGGTTTCAGTGGTGATCTTGAATTTGACCTTTAATGACCCTGAAAGGTCGAAGCAGCCTTTTTTTGCCGAAAAACGATGATTTTTGGACTTCGGTAGCCATTTCTTCGAAATCCGGTCAATAACCCTTTCTCTATTTGATGAATAAGACTACATGAATATACCCTTGTAATCTGTTTTAAGCCATTTCCAGCCAAAAAAAAATTGAATTGGGGTTTTTGGGGGTGGGATAAATTCATCCACTTTTCGCTTATATTGGGAGATAGGTGGAATAAACTCCTGACTCCTGTAGAAGTCACATAAAGTGGTTTCTGTGGAGACTTTGAGTTAGATCTTCAGTGACCTTGAGAGTTCAAAACGACAATTTTGGTGAAAAAAAACAGTTTAGGCTCAACACTATACATTTCCCCGGCATTTTCTCTTTGCCCTTTGGTTAGTCTTTGAAAATCTGTTCAAACTTTCATACGGGTTCCAATCACTATGTACTGTACAGAAGTACACGAACATACCTGGGTACACAACAAAATCCGGGTGAGCCTCGGCCACACGCTTCAAGAATAGATCTAGTGTACGCGGTGGTAAGTTACAATCGTACTCTCCGTACTCGCGGGCAGGACCCTGAAGAAACGCATTTCATATTTGTGCGATCCACTATGTGTGTACCAATGGTGATCTGTTTGGGATCGTTATAGGTTCAGTGATACTTGAATATAGACTTCATGGACATTGTTACCCACAGTTCCGATGCTGTCGTCTAGGCAGCATACGAAGCTATTGCACTCACTGTTGCTGCCCTGAAGAGTGAGTACATTTTTCTGTGACACTCTGAAAGGATACATGTAGTCGCTATCTGTCTTTTATACAACTATTTAAAACTCAAATCAAGAGACCTCACCACGACATGGTTGAATTGCAAGTGTATGTCGGTCAGTATGGCCACCATCAGCAAACCGTCCTTGGCTTTCGCTTCAGGTTTGCGACGGCCCTTGCGCCCCTGGATCCGAGGTCTCGGCCCCTGGACGGCCTTGAGCGCCCAGGGCATCCGCTCGCTGACTGGAGGTCGGTCCCGCGTGTCCGGCGGGAAACAGCTGTTCAGAGACTCGCACCATTCCCTAGAATCCGCCTCCTGCACTATGCAGTACACCTGAGTGATTTGAGTCAGTGAATAATTAGAATAAAAATGCGCCTGTGATATTAGTATTTGCCATTTGGAAAGAAAAGAATGTATGTATATGTCTCTGTGATAAAAGAAGACAATTCTCTTTGGTGTTTTTCACATACAAATACAAGACTGATATTTTACTGACGTGCGGTCCGTGGAGCGAGATGGTGCCGTTACAAGGTGTCGGATCCATGTTCCCTTCCTCGAATGCGCTCTCACAGATCGGGATCAACACATCCCGGATCCTCTCCCAGGTCAGAAGGCGATTACAAGCCAGGTCGTGCAAGATGTTCAGCAGAGTCTACATGGTGAACAGCAGTCATGAACATTGTGTGCAGGTATTTAGTGAGTTATATTGTAGGGTGGATGAATAATATTGATTTTTTTCCAATTTCCAAGTGATTTCATGATCAAATAATGTATTCATTAGTGACCCTCTTTCCTCTCACTCACAATACAAGACGTGCAGTCCTCGGTGTCGTTCTGTAAGAGCTCAACCAGTCTGCTATAGGCTGTGAAGAGTGACGTCATGTCTACGTCATCCACAGCATTGTCCAATGGGGAATCGTTCGTGCAAACATTCGGACCCTGATTAATACATTCCAAGGCATCACTGTCTACCGCATCGTAATTGCTCTCGGGGTTTCCTAACTTCCTCAGACCGTTTTCAATAGTTTTAGCAGCCGTCGCATGAGTTTTGACATAGCGACGGATTGTGTCTATCATGTTGATTGGACCATCAGACGTTGTTGATTGGCGATCCTGAATAAACAAAAATGATTTCATCTTCATGACTTTTATCATTTGCAACGACAAAACGAACGAAATAGCGAAATGAAACATTGTATAGCTATGCTGGCAATTTTACCTTCATCGGTATTTTCGTCTCGGCTGGAAGTTCTGAAAACACATAATCAGGCCTCATGCGTGACCAATCATGAGCCACTGTATTCTGTATGTTTCCCGGTATGGTTATGATTGCAAAGACGACGAAAACTGTCGCCACCATCTTTGAAACTTTTTCAAATAGGCACGAAATTATATTATAGCGTTCTATTCGATATCACGATAAAAATAAGGTTTTTGTTGAACACCAGGTATAAATGTCTTTGCACAGTGCAAAGGCCATCAGTTTCTTTATTGTTTTTTTTTTACAAGTGTGAATGATATATCGTCGTTAAAATGATAAGAAAACGACCATATATAAGGAGACAACAAATAGACCAGATGTATGTATCTAAGTATATAATATTAGTGGTGGGCAACTTACAACAGCACTAAAAACATGAATTATCGCTTTGATATCATGATCTACAAATCAACACATATTTCATGTGCTGTTCTTCACACGAAGCACTTATAGATTACGCACAGATTTTTATGGGGTGCAAAATACGTCTGTAATCATGAAATGTGAAATAAGATTAATTAGAAATAAGAACTCTGAGATGAATCTTTTCCAATGATTTATTTCGATTCACGATATGAATGTGATATCCCGTGTGTTAAATACAATGTATTAGATATCCTTTTACTCACTTCGTTTACGAGATATTAAAAAAATGCTAAAATGACCAAAATGAACAATAGGTTTCACCCCGTTTTGCTTCAATTAAAGAAAACATATTGGTGACGGGAACGGTCGGCTAGCTGGTCGTAGGATGATCAATCGAGTTTGATGTAGCTTCTAATCCGGTGTTTAGTCTAAAATGACGGTTTGTACAGTCTAACGGTTTGTACAGAAACGGTTTGTACAGTCTAAAATGTTTGCATTGTCATAACGATATCCGCCATACAAGTACAGGCTTCAGTCCCAAGTATTATCTATTTTCATTTGGTGTGTTGTTGATAATACATTATGATCAAAAACAGCAAGAGATGTATTAAACTTGCAAACCTACAGAAAGCACGCGCGCCTAAATACAAGTACGAATTCTTCACAAGTAATTCCTCACAAGCAACTCACATATCACCTCTCGATCACGTGCGCAGAACTGATATTACAACACCCACATCCAATCCGACACGACACCGCTAATTTGGGCGGGAAAATACCAGACACATGTAGACACCGACACTTGCCCCGTTTGTTAGTTTAGTATAGAGTTGGAAATCCATGGAAGTAGATGTTTGTGGATACTCTAAGGATATTAGAGTATTAAACTACAGCATATTGTGAGGATACAATTATTAGTGACCAGTGACCAAAATGACCAAAGCTACCGTCTGGAGGATTTGGGATTAGACATTTAGAAGGACATTCATTAGCGGTGTGAGAGAGACCGTGAACGTAATTCATCTCATTCGTGCTCAAAGTGACTTGTCTTGCATTTAAAGGGTGGTTTTGCAAGCCGGACCAATCTCTGCATAGCGCTAATGGATTATACGATCGTGCATGGTCTAATAGGGACCAGAGGAACTCCCATTCTTCACAATTCATAGTTATTCCCGAGGGGGGGGGGGGGGGGGGTGGGGGTGCTGACATGGTACATGATGCTAGGTGCTCCGGAGAGAGTGTTCAAATATTTTTAATTATTATACATCAAGGATTCATAAGCGTTTGTTGCATGTATCATTGCTGCTGAATTGTAAAGTTGCCGGAAATCATGGTTGTTTCCACGTTATGTTTTAAAACACCGTTTCAGTTTTTAAACAGAATTATGACCTGCTGGCATGTTGTGAGGGATTAGAGATATGATGACTCTGATATTGTACGTGTATTTCTGTGAACGTGTGCTCTTCTCTGGTGGTATTCTGCATGAGATATACTCTGATTCTGCTCAAAATCGCCATATGTGTATCCTGCAAGGCGAAATCTCGTTGTCTCATTTGATACTTGGCCTATTAATTTGCAGTATGTGCTTTATCGATAACATGAAAACACATTGTGGCCGAGATTTTCACATGAGTTGACACTGGTGATAGCAGTAATGACTCGCACACGCATTATCGATGAACGTCGATGATCAGGATTAATTGCATTCGTTTTGATGATAATATATGTATCGTGTCAAAGAATAAGAGCTATTTTACCCATAAGGGTCACTTTTTCTTCCAAGAGATTCACGAATCACTTTACTAGTAGTATTTGATTGAGAAAATACAAACCTGCCCCTGTGTATTAACTAACGATGTTTATACATTTTACTGCATTGACCGCCTGTTTGGTGGTACTCGGCGCCTCCGGACACAGCGCACACGGTCCAGAGTCATCGTGGATGAGGCGACTTCAGCCACATCAACCGGGAAGCTCTCCCATTCACAAGGAACGAGAGGTATGCTGCTGGGATGGTTTAACAATATGTCACTACATTCATAATACATGTATGCTGGTTCGATGTAATGCTTTATTTCGGCCTATATGTGTATTTTTGACATTACTGAACAGAAATCAATTACACTGAGCTAATTTCTCAGTCAAACAAAGGATTATTGTTGTTATTGTTGTCATTGTTCTTATTTACAAAACTGAATTGACTGGTTAAAGACATGTACTTAGGTCATATGAATGTTTACAATCACAGGCAGAGAGACCGTTGCCAAGAGCAACCAACAACTACCTGCGTGTCCTGGGTGAGTACGTGAGGAGTCAGCCTGGACTGGTAGAGCGAGTCCTCAAGGCGATCACCCCTGAAGACCTGGCGAGAGGAGACCGAACGTCAGAGCCGTGGGAATGTCCTAATCCGGGGGTGATCCTCTGCTCCACCGAGAGCCCCCCTCTCGAGAATGATGACGTCACGGGACCGGAACAAAGCGTTGTTGTGATGTCACTTCTAAACCAATGGAAACGCGTGGAAGAAAAGTTGGCGGACGATTCCCCAGAATGTGAATCTTGTCTGGTAAATAACTGAGCGACTTAGAAGTATCGAATATATACTAGGTAGGGAGTCATACTGAAACTCATGCAACAGTGTCTTGCATGGGTAAACGATACTTTGTCTGAACGGTATCATATGAGATCTCCCGATCAGTTCATAAAAGAGTAAACTCATCATACTGATGTACTGCGAATTGATTTCGAATAATTTCATCCAACCACACCCAATAAACAGACCCTGTGGCAAGGGCTGCAAGATCTGGTCTGTGACTGGATATCAGGGTGGGAGCCCTTCAGGGACGCCCTGATTGTCGCCTGCGAGGCAGCCTTCGAGATGTCCGACAAAGACCCCGTGATGTGCAATGGCACGATCACGCTACAGGGCCAGCATGTGAGTTTGTCGGAAGTTCCACCATAAGAATTTCATACTTTCATACTTCATGTCATACATTGAATACGTGTGTGATGCATCTCGTCGCTTGTACTGCAATGCTCATCATAGAGTTTGCGGTTCTGATTATTAGGCCTATTCCGTAGGCGACTTTCATTACTTGCTGTGTGTATGGTTTATCACTGGCGCCAGGTGTAATGTGTCGTGATGGAGGCAGAACCCAGAGAAATATGCGAGTCCCTGAACAATTGTTACCCGCCAGAGAACCGCGACAGGTCTCCGGTCAGTGAGCGCACGCCCTGGGCAGTCAAGGGGCAGTTACGCGACCTATCCAGGCACGGCACAGTAGGAAACTCTTTGGAACCGCCAGATGAGATCCAGGGTCGATCCAGGCACGAGACTGCAGAAGAACGATTGAAACGGTTGAAGAAGATGCATGCTATATCCAGGCACGAGCATTTCACGAAACGCAGATCATCCAGGGACAAACCTCAAACAGTTGACGGACTCGTAATGATAGCGCAACTCACGGACATCCATCTTCAACACAACCATATCGTGGTATGATAGAGTGGTATGCTATACATGTACAAGTTTTACAAATGTGAACTCTATGACGCTTGTATTATTTCATTATGACACACATGATATGATGATACAGGGGGCCAACCATGACTGCAATGCCTACGTTTGTTGTCTTGATGAGAGTAAGGGAACAGTAAGTGGTTTTCAATATTCTATTGTATATAAAAAAAGATAAATTTGACTGTCTGAGTTGCTACACATGTATTGGGACTGAATGATACAGGGTTCTGCGCGGGAGTATGGAGAATACAGCTGCAATCTACCTCCGCGTACACTGGACTTGTTCCTCCGTCGTGTACGGGATGCACACCCGGACTTCGTGCTGTACGCAGGTTTGTACAAACCAAATCAAAGCTTTTCCAGATTAGCTACAGGTTGAGTAAATGTGAGTTGACTAAATGTACATATTTCGAACCGAATGCATACGAATATGTCACAAGAAGACATGCCTTTTCAATTATTCATGCTGATACATCCTGCATAAGGGCAAGTCAGCTTCGGTTTTTCGTATGGTCAAGATGTGGTAGAGTTAGGTAGATCCATCTTGGAAAATACGAATTTGACTACTTCAATGTGACAGCATCAGGTTTGCTGTTTCCAGGCGACTCGCCTCCACACACAATGTGGGACGAGACTCTCACTTCTCAGCTCAACTGCTCCCAAAACGTAGTGAACGCAATGGACAGAGCGTTTGATGACGACACACTGGTGTACACCAACATCGGCAATCACGGTAGAACTATTCTATCAACAGTTATAATTCCATTCGATGGCAGGTGCTGTGTAGAACAGAATACAACGTATCACCCAGCTCGTGTACATTGTATGTCTATAACTTCATGTTGCATCGCTTCCAGAAATGTACCCTACCAACTTATACTCCATGCGCATGGAGGAAACCAAGGTAAATACAAAATTTATAATACATGTGACTGTATATGTTATCATAACATTGGGCATCATTTAGTGGCAAGGAACAAGGACGACGAACACTTGCAACTGGAACCTTTTCCACAGGTGATGAACACGGAGTTCACACACATGTGGCATGAGCTCTCTGGCTTCGATGCGACGGCCAACAGCACCATGACGGAGCTCGGCTACTACACCATGACGGTCCCAGGTCATAACGGACTACGTATCATGTCCATCAACACCAACTTAGACTGGTCAGTAAGTCTGCTTGCATCATTTATTATGGTGACCAAGATATTAGAGTGGAAGTACATAAATATAAGATAAATGACACATGATACGATTTGGTTGTAGCCTACTACCCGAGTTGGAAATTCAAATACGCATTATGTTTAAAAAGTTGATAACTGCCTTCTGGTAACGGTATGAAAACAGTTCAATACCTGAATATAGAGCTGACTTTACAAGCGTAGATCTGTCCTCACAGGTACACCATGAACGTGTACAGCGTGTTGAATCAGTACACGGCGGAGAACCAACAACACCGAGAGTGGGTGATCGACACCCTCTCTACAGCCAGGGCCAACGGCGAGAAGGTCTGGGATAAAATATACATGGGTTGACAAGATATGGTGTATTGAAAAAACTATACTCTCTTATGTATATAGTCTACATGTTTTCGAGACGTTCTTCTGAGCAAAGAAAGGCTTCGAAAACTATTCGATACAAGCGCATATGTTTTGAATAGGGTGCCATCACACATCTATATCCACCAGGTGATAGTGCTTGCCCACTGTCCGGTGGGTGGCTCTGATGCGCACGTCCGTTCAGCTCGATGGTGGGAGGACGTAGCAAAGGAATACAATGACGTCATCATCCTTCATGTGTCTGGCCACACCCACCGCGATCAGTTCAAACTGGTGAGACGAATCAAATCAGATCAAATAGTATCGGAATCACAGAGTAAATGTGTGTTACCATGTTGGGTACACTAACCAATCCAGATGGCAATGCCACGTGATTATAATCGATCACATCGTTTCGATCTCATTTGCCTTGCCATTTCTGGGAGCATCTGGATAATACTATGAATGCAATTCAGTCATTTGACCACGAGACGATGGAGGCCAAGACTGTGAACTTCGTGGCGGCGTCGACCACTTCCAACACGAACATCAACCCGACTCTACGAGTGTACTACCTGGATCCAGCCGCCGACTACACGCTCGTCGACTTCGAGACCTTCTACCTCGACATTAAAACACAGAATCAGTCCATTGGTGAGGGTAATGAGTGTAAAATACTTGTCACTGGTCAACCATTTGCTATTTATGTATGTCTTCCTGCGTTTGCCCTCTCCTGATGGAGTAGTTGATATTTGAAATTGATATTTGAAATTGCACCATCTACGTTTAGCTAGCTTACTCGATTCTAATATTTATATTAGAAACAAGTAAAGGTCAATGCCCTGGGGTGCTGATTCCATGTTTTTGTACACCTATCACGTAGGTGTCCCACCGGCGATATCGTTCAGTTACAGTGCCCTAGAGGAGTATGAGATGACAGACCTATCACCGACGTCTTGGAAGAACCTCGTACTCAGGTGATGACAGATTTAAGGGCTCATCATAAGTTAAACGAATGAAATACAGTTGTTTGTAGATAAATCAAGCTCAAGAACGTAGTTGTTGTTTTCATAAAGACAGAGCGAAATTGGGTGAATTTAGAAGGGGTAAACTTGGTACATGTTTTTTCTTAGAATAATGATACTTGGCTTTAACTCTTTTCACCTATGAGCACATAATACGTATTATGTGGAATGCACATATTAGGAACGTGCGGATTTCATCGTTATTACCTACATTACACCCTAATTGGTAGCACTCATACTTTTTGGCCCATTTCTTTTGCAATTTGCTCCGTATACATACGGGTATTCTATTAGCTTTCAATATCGTACAAGCAAATCGATTACCCTAATTGATGACTGTTATTAGTCAGCCTGTCCTTTGAAAAGTCGCTCGTCTATCATTTCGGCTTGTCCGTCAGTTCTTCAGTTGTTCCTTTGGCAAGCCATTCGATCGCCAGTTGTTCAGCTTGTCCGTTAGAAAAATTATTCATCTGTCGATGCCTCGAGTTGATTTCGTGACTCCATCTCTTTTGATCTCTAACTTTGTTTGTCATCATTGCAGGTTCATCGACGACGATGACCTGTTTCAGACTTACTACAAGAACACTCGTTCGCACGCCCGAGACAACTTCTGTGACTATGATTGCAAGATTGACATCATCTGTAACTTGTGGTTCTCTGAAATGTCTGAAGTGGACGAGTGTAAAATGTTGGCACCACCAGCGCCATCTAGCGAGCCTCTCACCACATCCCAAGACACTGGAAATTGTGGCAGAACGAGGCCGGGAAATATTTGGCTCGCGATGTCTGCATTATTAATCTGGATAGCGCATTTTTAGTATAAATGAGCAATTACTGCTAAAAAAAAACTGCACTATATCATTTTATTTCCGGCTTGTTGTTTTTTTTTATGAAAAATGAAATCCGGTTAAGAGTTCATACTGTGATAGGTTGTGTATCACGGACAAGATCTCTGCAATTTGGCGTATGGCGTATTTGGCGTATATTTGGCGTATGTATATCATTTTTATGCACATGTCCACAGTTCTAAGAAGCTAAAAATCAGTCATTTTGTCCCTTGACCTTAAAAATGAGGTCAATGGTCATATTCAAGGTCATGACAATATTCAGCATATATTATTTCATGTATGTGCACAATTGATTTCCAAGCTGTTAAGTCGATAATAAGCGAAATATCAGCCTTTTTGTGCTCTGACCTTCAAAATGAGGTCAAAGGTCAAATTCAAGCTCAGCGTATATTATTCCCTATATGTCCACAATTGATTCCTAACATCTAATCTCAGTATCAAGTGAGATACTGAGAATAATGTGTCCCATTATAAAGCATAGGAGAATTTAACATGGGAAATTCCCATTTGGCACCTGTCGAAAAAAACAAAATGGCCGCCACATACAGACAAAGGCAACGAAACTTATACACGTCACAGCAGTAATATGAGGGAAATCTTTCAAAACAAAAGAACAGTTTTTGAGAAAATGGCCGTCAAAGTAAGAAATTGGCCATTTTTCGTCGAAAATGTGGACGACAGACGACGAAGGACAACGGACGACGGACGCAATGTCACGGCAAAAGGTTATCAGACCAAAAGTTCGGAAACCTGATAAAGTCCGGTTTCGAATTCGATTGTGTTCACAATTGTGTTCATAATAATGCATGTGTCGACTTGATATCACTGAGGCATTTACGCAGAAATGTACCGGGGTTTTCCGTAGTATGGCCCTGGGCGATCTTTCGGAAAATAACATTTCACCGAATAAAAATCGAATCCGAATGATGGCCCATGGGCGATCTTTCGGGAAATCCGTTTCTTCACCAATACATCTGCATAATATTGAATATATAACGGATATATATATATATATTTATTTTTGAAATGAATGTCTATACCAGAGATACCTCAGGCAACAGAGAAAGAAATCACACTGACAGAGAAACATTGTACATCGGCGCCTCCACATGTAGTATACACACATCGGTATACAAATAAGCTCTTTTCAACTATTCCAGTGACATATTTTGTTCACATGAAATGATCATGATATAGTAATACCTGTACATGTATGTAGTTCATAATGTAGTATATTTTACTTGAAACTTTCTGCAGTACAATTTGCTCCTCACATTGAATTGAAATTTTGACGCCCCTATCTCATGCCAGTAGGGGTAACAGTAACAGAATTAAACAACACTATGGTCACCCCATTGTGATTTTGACGCTTCTGTGACAAAATATTTGATGAAATTCCTGGATGTTCGGTAAACCGTTTCAATTTTCATTAAAAAAAATACGTTATATAAAAAAAATCACATCACCAAAAATGTAAAAAAATGAATCCGAATTATCGCCCATGAGCCATCTTTTGGGATTGTTTCCCGAAAGATCGCCCATGGGCCAAAAATCGGGTGGGCCATACTACGGAAAACCCCGGTACAGAACTCTGAATTTACCTACAAAATTACTCACTAATTCTTACCCAAGAATTAACAATTCGTTCCCAAAATTTAGCAATCGTGATTTCGTTGGCACGATTCATTATTTCTTGGGCCCGAACTGCTATTTCGTTCCCACGAATTAATAGATGTTTTTGGTGTGTCATATCAGGGCATCCGTAAAAATGCCTCCATTGTTGTATCAGAATTATTTTATTGAGTTTTATATAGTTTGTCTTGGCGTATCCATACGATTCTCACCAGGCCCGATCCAGCACTTGGTTTACGTAAGATAACACAAAATTGATGGGTGCAAAAATAAGGCTTTGCCACAACCCGGGGAGAAAAATTACTGATTTTGGGATAACCTGGTTCGGAAGTTGTTTCGGTATAAAACGAAAAATCGTCATTTCCGAAATCGTCATTTCAGAATCTTGGATCAATTAGGCTCAAAATGTTTAGTCGGTCATTATCTTCGATTGTGCGCCAGAAATCGACGCGTTAAACGGAAGTGACTCTGAGGTATCTTTGGGGATTGGCGTCTATTTGAAATAGGTTCAGTTAAATATAGATTGATGCAAATGTTCAGAGATAAGAAACGCTATACTGGAGTTATACATTGTCAAGGAGGGTCAGGAACTTGTATGCGTGTGGTCACACTAAAATCATACTGTTCTATATCTGTACTCTTATCAGGTCTAAAATATCTGGCGATTGACGGCTGTTTGAATTATGTTCAGTTCAATATAGATTGATAAGTATGTCACGAGAAAAAGTAACGTTACACTAGAGTTATACATTGTCGAGAAGGGTCAGGAACGTGTATGCGCTCGGAAACACTGAAATCATACTGAACTATATATATTATGTACTCTTATCAGATCTATCATATTTATCAGCAAAATCTAGTTACAAGCTAGTAAAAGGTCGTGAATGTATGTTCGCCTGAACATCTCAATCACTCCCGAAAGCTAATGATACCGGTCTGTGATAAGTACATATTGTTAAGAGGGCACAATGAAAACTAGAAAAGATTCGTCTACATTGACATGAATGATTAGATAACTAAGATAAGTTTTCGATATATATATATATATATTAGCGGTATCGATAGCTGGGTGAAGTTCAAGGTAGATCAATGTTAATTACACATAATCAGGCCGAAGTATTTGTTATTCAGGTAAATTGACACATAGGTCTTTGTTTGTCAGAACCATATTTTTCACTGAACCATGATTTTCATGGAGCCATGTTTTTACAACGAATGTATTCGTTGTGTGATTTGCGGTACGTGGACACTATCAGTTCGAAAAACGAATTTGTGATCATTTGTTTGTAGTCATACACTTTTAAATACACACTGTCCACAATAAATTCTGTACATCAACTAATTAATTTAAACTGATCTTTAAAAATACACAAATGGTCATGCACGCGAGTACATGTACATACACATAACCTTATGACTTACATTAATCATACATATAAAATTCACACTCATGTAATTTATTTAGTAAGCGTTGTAATAACACAGCAAAGCAAAACTGCTCTAGTCAATAGATTCCGGAGTGAGAGTTCCAGGAAGGACGAAGTTCTCGTCACTCCAGGGCTCAGGCCCAGGCACGTCCAGGGACTTCGCCATTTCGCGACACGCTTCCAGGTTCTCGGGTGACGCGCTTGGGATTACAGGGTTCAGGGCCTTGAGACGGGCCATGTTGACAGGCGATCCCGCTTGCGAGTCGCGTGCGAAGGCCTCGGTGGCCCTCGGGACGAGCTCTGCGGGCAGGCCACAGACGGCGAAGATCCTGTCCGTGATGACTTGTGGGTGTTTGTTGAAGACCGCGTAGCGGATGCCGTGAATGCGGACACCGGCAGCGCGCTTGCGCAGGTAGTGGCCCATAGTGGCCGAGGCCAAGCGATAGCCCCACTCGATATGGGGACCAGTCTTCGGCGTCCACCCGCGGAAGTCGACGTCACAGTAGCCAATGAACCGGAACAGCGGTGCTGTCATGTTGGGAATGTTTGGAAGCGCAAAGAAGAGCTTTAGAGTCAGTATAGCCTCAGCCAGTCGCCGGAGGGAGATCGCCACTTTGATGGGATCACGGTAGATGAAGAACTGGATGGCGTCAGGCATAGCCTCTTGGACGAGATCTAAGCAGAGAGTCGACGTGGCCGTTGGTTTTATGATGTATGCGAGCGTCTTCTCCTTGAGACTTCGCTTTGGCTTGCACTGGACTCGCGTGATATTCCTTAACATTTTCAACATCGTTGGCTTGTCCCACTTCTTCTCCACATAGTAAAACTTACAGGCGGCGTTCATAGGATGAGGCTCGTTGAATGTGACACAACGCCCAGTGGCTTTGAACACCTCTGTGAAGAGAGTTCCCCCACAGCGCGCTTGGTTATGTAGAAAGATGATCTTGGCATCGTCCTCGGGCATACTCTCGGCCAGTCGATTGAACGCCTCCAGTGGCATCGTGATAATGTGCCGCGCGTTGTCGATGTAACCGAAGATGCTGAAGGCGTACGAGTCCGGACCTCGGGAACCCTTGGCCACCTGTACGAAGATGGCCTCATTCGCCGTGATCTGCATGAGGTGCACGTCGTCTCTCAGCACGTACTCCGGCTCCACGAAGCTGTGGTGCATCACGATGTAGTCGATGAGCCGAGTCTCGATGAAGATGTCAACCCTATGGTGCCATATGATCGTTTTCTTGTGCGCTGAGCGCTTGTAGTTTTCGGGGTGGCGACTTTCGCGGATCTTTCTGTAGACTCCGGATCTCCACCACTTGATGTTCCTACCGATGCTGCAGAGGAAACTGATGGCCAGGTAAAGTAGCCACGTCAGCAGCGCCGCAGACATCCCGAGGCCAGACTTGAAACCCATCCTTCAAGCGGTTATCCCGTCGAGTGATAAAGTTCTCCCTGGAATTGAGAAGAGTCTACTGACTATCAGCATGTGTTTCAAAAGCTTATCATGAACACGAATCATAAAAAACTTTTCTTTCTGGACCAGAGGCCTTACCCTGTCGCACTCTGTACATGATACCAAACCGGTCAATAGGGGAATTTTCTTGTAGCTCTGATAAAGATCTAGATAATCATTGATAAACGTGGAGCCAGCTGATTGGCGCCGTTATCTCCCACGACAGTATATTATAAATAATACAGTTGCCTTTTGTACCTACGATGGTTTAGTTTGTTTGCTTTAGACAAGTAAGTAACACTGGTGAAGAAAAAAATAAACAGACATACTCGAACGAGCGAAGTGTGCTTGTATAATGTTTTATAACATTGACTGATGCTCACGGAGCGCTTCAACTGACAGTCCGTAACTCACACGTATCAGTCAGAGGTCACGAGAATAGATGTATAGATCTTAGCAAACTAGACGTCAAGGCCTAAAGGCCTTGGAGGCATTTAGCATTGAAAAAAACCAAATGCTGATTCAGCAAAAACATGATAAGCTCCCAATGAGACCTATAAGTCATTTGTGCAATTACATGTATGTGAAGGACAAACTTCATACCATTAAGACTATCTGTCTAATGTCTGCTTTGCTCTAAGTCGCACCGTTTCCGAGGAATCGATGAGTTCGAAAATAACGTCCGTTTCGCTCTACGCCACACCGTTTCCGTTTTCGACGAAAACGAAAAATGTCGACTCAGCGAAAAAATTTACGGTCAAGGTCAAAGGTCATTGAAAATACCGCTTAAACATGTTTGTCCAAGGCGACGAGTCCGAAAATAACGTCCATTTCGCTCTACGTAGCAAAGGAATACAATGACGTCATCATCCTTCATGTGTCTGGCCACACCCACCGCGATCAGTTCAAACTGGTGAGACGAATCAAATCAGATCAAATAGTTTCGGAATCACAGAGTAAATGTGTGTTACCATGTTGGGTACACTAACCAATCCAGATGCCAATGCCACGTGATTATAATCGATCACATCGTTTCGATCTCATTTGCCTTGCCATTTCTGGGAGCATCTGGATAATACTATGAATGCAATTCAGTCATTTGACCACGAGACGATGGAGGCCAAGACTGTGAACTACGTGGCGGCGTCGACCACTTCCAACACGAACATCAACCCGACTCTACGAGTGTACTACCTGGATCCAGCCGCCGACTACACGCTCGTCGACTTCGAGACCTTCTACCTCGACATTAAAACACAGAATCAGTCCATTGGTAAGGGTAATGAGTGTAAAATACTTGTCACTGGTCAACCATTTGCTATTTATGTATGTCTTCCTGCGTTTGCCCTCTCCTGATGGAGTAGTTGATATTTGAAATTGCTGATTAATCTACGTTTAGCTAGCTTACTCGATTCTAATATTTATATTAGAAACAAGTAGAGGTCAATGCCCTGGGGTGCTGATTCCATGTTTTTGTACACCTATCACGTAGCTGTTCCACCGGCGATATCGTTCAGTTACAGTGCCCTAGAGGAGTATGAGATGACAGACCTATCACCGACGTCTTGGAAGAACCTCGTACTCAGGTGATGACAGATTTAAGGGCTTATCATAAGTTAAATGAATACAGTTGTTTGTTGATCAATCAAGCTTAAGAACATAGTTGTCCATCGGGAGGTTACTGTCGGCTCTTCAAGTTGGCATTTTGTCTTTTGGTTCATCAAAATTTACCTCTGAAGGTCACTTGTCTTGTTCTTCAGCTTGCTGCTTTCTGTCTTAACCTACTTCAATTATCCCTCGGTCAGGCAGTTTGTCATTTGTAACGTCACTTATATGTTGGTTGGAAAGTCATTTGCTATCAGTTCGGCTTTTGTTTTGGAAAGTCATTTTCTCATCGGTCCAGTATTTTGTCCTCTGGAAAGTCATTTGACCTCAGATTATCCGTTGCAGTCACTTGCCCATCGGTTCTTCAGCTTCTGCTTCGGAAAGTCACTTGACCGTCAGTCCAACAGTTTATAATTTGTACACAGCATAAGGATTACCCTTAGTGATGACTGTTAATTAATTAGTCAGCCTGTCCTTTGAAAAGTCGTTCGTCTATCATTTCGGCTTGTCCGTCAGTACTTCAATTGTTCCTTTGGAAAGCAATTCGATTGCCAGTTGTTCAGCTTGTCCATTAGAAAAGTCATTCATCTGTTGATGCCTCGAGTTGATTTCGTGACTCCATCTCTTTTGATCTCTAACTTTGTTTGTCATTATTGCAGGTTTATCGACGACGATGACCTGTTTCAGACTTACTACAAGAACACTCGTTCGCACGCCCGAGACAACTTCTTTGACTACGATTGCAAGATTGACATCATCTGTAACTTGTGGTTCTCTGAAATGTCTGAGGGGGACGAGTGTAAAATGTTGGCACCACCAGCGCCATCTAGGGAGCCTCTCACCACAACCCAAGACACTGGAAATTGTGGCAGAACGAGGCCGGAAACTATTTGGCTTGCGATGTCTGCATTATTATTCTGGATAGCGCAGTTTTAGTATAAATGAGCAATTACTGCTAAAAACTGCACTATATTAATTTATTTCCGGCTTATTGTTTTTTTTATGAAAAATGAAATTCGGTTTAGAGTTCATACGGTGATAATTTGTGTATCACGGACAAGATCTCTGCAAACAGTTCTTGTATCATTGAATCGAATAAAATATTGCCAACTGGAGGTCAGTTACCCAATGAAAAGCACTAGATCTATATTTTAAAAAAAATAGCCTAAGGCTAAGACAGGTTACCGGACAATGTTGTATATTTTAGATATTTAGAAAAGTCAACGTCATCTGTCAGTGAAACACGCTTTTTGGCCGTATTTTTGTTTTAGATTATCGTATCAACTTGGAATTTTGTGTGTCTTAATTGGGTATTATGCCGCAAATTTTCACCAAAATTCCAATGTTCAATTTCAGCCCCAACATGGAAATTCAGAGTCGGCACAAAAACAGCAACTTTTATTCGATGTTTGAGTTATGTATTGCTTCAAAATAGACATATTCACTTAGTATACACCAACTATGCCCTCCGACTCCAAATCAACGCAATAGGTTCATTCTGTACAGCAAAAAGATGATAAAAGAATTTGAATGGAACTTGATGGAATTTATTTGATTCTGTTTGTACTGAATTTTAACATTGGGGTAGATTGTTTTTCTTTTTTTTTCAGATAGAATTCTGAAATTCGGTGAAAAATTGCGGCTTGACACCCAATTAAAACAGACCAAATTTCAGGTTGATGCGATTATTCAAAACAAAACTATGGCCAAAACGCGTGTTTCACTGACAGATGAATTCGACTTTTAATTAGCCATTTTATCCCCTGACCTTAAAAATAAGGTCTGAAGTCAAATTCAAGGTCACGAGAATATTCAGCATATATCATATCCACAATTGATTGATTGCTAAGTTGTACATTCAATAATAAAAGAGATGTATAACAATTTTGTGCTCTGATTTTGAAAATGAGGTCGAAGCTCAAAGTTATCAAAATATTCGGCGTATGTATATCATGTTTATGCACATGTCCACAGTTCTTTCTTGAGCGATAAAATCGATAAGAAGCTAAATATCAGTAATTTTGTCCCTTGATCTTAAAAATGAGGTCAATGGTCATATTCAAGGTCATGACCATATTCAGCATATAATACTTCCTGTATGTGCACAATTGATTCCCAAGCTGTTAAGTCGATAATAAGAGATGTATAACAATAGTGAATAGTGCATTATATGCTATATCATACAAATGCTGTGTTCTACCGCATAATGGATCCATTGAGATTAATGAGCTTCAATTGTGCCTCTTTGAAGTCGTCTATTGGACCGATACAAAAGTTGTGTGATGACTGTGATATATTACTACTACAGGAGACTTGGCTCCTTCCTGATGATTTACAAATTGTCAATGATATACATCCAGACTTCTGCGGGGTTGGTATATCCTCTGTGGACAGCTCAGTTGAATTTTTACATGGTAGGCCTTATGGTGGACTGGCCATTTTGTATCGAAAATCCATGAGCTCTGCATGCAGAACTGTGCAATATGACGATACACGTATATTTGGAGTTGAAATCATCACAAATGTTGGGAAGATAATGTGTCTGAATGTGTACTTCCCATTTGAATGTCACTCCAACTATGATCTGTATATGCATTATTTGGGTAAAATGCATGCTATAATGGAATCTGCCGACACAACAATGGTGTTTGCAATTGGTGATCTCAATGCTAATACCTACTCAGGAGCAGCAAAGGCGAGTAAATTTGGAACGGAACTTCGGTCTTTTTGTGAAGAAAATAACCTTCGTATATCCGATGTCAATATGCTTGGTGATGATGACAATAATATATTTACACATATTAGCGCAGCTCACGATACTGTGTCATGGTTGGATCACTGTATTACCACTGTTGCTGCTGACAAGCTAATTCATTCCATACATGTCTGTGACCAGACAATTGTTTCTGATCACTTACCTATGCAAGTGAACTTGAGTTGCGAGACATATAATCTATCCGAAACGTCTGCTGAGATTTTCACCGATACTAAACAAACTGTTGCATGGGCACAAATTAGTGACTCAGAAAAAGTGGAGTATCAACGAGTCGTTGAAGGCCTGGTACGGAATATTGAACTACCAAGGGACATCCTTGAATGCCAAAATCCGTCTTGTGCATCCATCAAACATCACTATGACATTAACACATTTTATAATACTATCATAGACATCATGCGGAAAGCTGGATCTACTTTATTTAAGAACAATAAAAGGTCAGCCCGTCATAATGTACCCGGCTGGAATGATTACTGTGAGGATGCACATGACCAGTCGCGGGAAGCTTTCTTGTTGTGGCGTCTGCATGGGAAGCCGAGACAAGGGCCTGTGTACGACCTCATGAGACGTTCTCGTGCGCTCTTCAAGTACTCTCTCAGGTACTGCAGAAAAATGGAGGGGAAAATTGTTGCAGACAAACTTGCAAATAATCTTTGTGAAAAGGACTTCACAGGATTCTGGCGTGATATTAAGAAAATCAACAACAAGATTATTCCGTTAGCAAGTACTGTGGATGGTGTATCCGGATGTCAACAGATAGCCGAGATGTGGAAAAATCACTACTCTGAGCTGCTGAATTCTAGCGACAAGGTTAAAAATGATGCATATAGGAAGGATATTGAATGTAGGTTGGAAAATATACAGAGAACTCCAGACATGTATATTTCTGCATCTGAAATCAAACAGGCCATTAATGGCATGAAAACTGGAAAAGCAGCTGGTCCTGACAGTTTATCACTGGAACATTTTAAATATGCAGGTGATCAAGTCATAGTGTTGTTATCTCTCCTTTTCTCGTGTATGTCTAGTCATTGTTTCGTTCCTGAGCGCTTTACACATTCCGTCGTGATCCCTCTTATTAAAGACAAAACGGGTGATCCATGTGATAAAAGTAATTATAGACCAATCGCCTTGTCTACAGTAGTGTCAAAAATATTTGAACGTGTTTTCATGGAACGTTATGAACATTTGTTCACCACAGTGGACAACCAGTTTGGTTTTAAGAGGGAACACTCCACTGATATGTGTGTGTATGCTCTGAAAGAAATATTACATATATATAAACAACACTCCAGTCCTATTTTTATCTGCTTTCTGGATGCGTCTAAAGCTTTTGACAAAATAAATCACTGGGTATTGTTTCATAAATTGATTGATCGTGGTGTTCCGTTATTTTTTGTCAAACTACTAGTCGTGTGGTATTCTAATCAAAAAGTATATGTGCAATGGGGCAGTTGTAGTTCACACTCGATCAATGTGTCAAATGGTGTAAAACAGGGTGGAATACTGTCACCGCTTCTTTTTAATGTATATATGGATGATCTCAGTGTATGTCTTAACAATACGCGAATTGGATGCATGGTCAATGATGTTATCTTCAATCACCTGGTATATGCTGATGATATGTGTGTTGTAGCACCATCTGCAAAAGCACTTCAACGTCTGCTCGACATCTGCGCTGAATATGCAGATTCACATGATATTACATATAATCATAAAAAGTCAATATGCATGTACATAAAATCAACCAAATATCGAGCACCTAATATTCCCCGAATCACACTTGGCTCACGATGTTTAGATTTTGTGGAGTGTCACAGATACCTCGGATATATGATCAACAGCGACCTGAGTGATGTACATGATATTAAACGAACTCTTCGCAGCATCTATGCCAGATCAAATATGTTGATACGCAAGTTTTATCATTGTTCTTTTGGTGTGAAGCTCGTTTTATTCCGCACCTTTTGTACTAGTTTTTACTGCACTCAGTTATGGTGGAACTATTCCCAAGATAGTTTTCGCAAGGTCCGAGTAGCTTTTAACAATAGTTTTAGACTTCTTATGGGTTATGACCGGAGATGTAGTGCCAGTGGAATGTTCTCTACCGCAAATATTGATGATTTTAATATTCTTAGAAGGAAGTGTATGTATAGTTTTAACGCTCGTGTTTCGAAATCTACAAATATTCTTATGCAAAATTTACAGTCTTACAAAACGTTTTTTGCCTTGCCATCCACACGGGAGTTTTACAACTGCATGTATCTTAGGCGAACTGTATAATGTGCAATTGTTTTGGTTGTCATCGTCTGTATACATATCTTGTCACACATTTATTTGGGCATATCCTCTGTTTTTATTCTTGTTTAAATATGGACCTTGTGTCTGAAATAAACACATTCAATTCAATTCAATAAGCGAGATATCAGCCTTTTTGTGCTCTGACCTTGAAAATGAGGTCGAAGGTCAAATTCAAGCTCAGCATATATTATTCCCTGTATGTCTATAATTGATTCCTAACATCTAATCTCAGTATTAAGTGAGATATTGAGAATAATGTGTCCCATTATAAAGAATAGGGGAATTTAACATGGCAAGTTCCCATTTGGCACCTGTCGAAAAAATCAAGATGGCCGCCACACACAGACAAGTACAACGAAACTTATACACGTCACAGCGGTATATGAGGCAAATCTCTTGAAACAAAAATCTCAAAACCAACGGTCTGAACAGTTTTTGAGAAAATGGCCGTCAAAGTAAGAAATTGGCTATTTTCGTCGAAAATGTGGACGAGAGACGACGAAGGACAACGGACGACGGACACAATGTCACGTCGTAACCTAATAAAGTCCGGTTCGGAATTCGATTGTGTTGCATGTGTCGACTTGATATCACTGAGGCATTTACGCAGAAATGTAAGATCTCTGAATTTCCTACACAATTACTCATTAATTCTTACCCAAGAATTAACAATTCGTTCCCAAAATTTAGCAATTGTCATTTCGTTGGGACGATTCATTATTTCTTGGGCACGACTTGCTATCTCGTTCTCACGAATGAATAGATGTTTTTGGTGTGTCATCTCAGGGGATCCGTAAAAATGTGGACGACGTCCTTTCAGAATCTTGGATCAATTTGGCTCAAAATGTTCAGTTGGTCTTCTCCACATTATCTTCGATTGTGCGCCAGAAATCGATGCGTTAAACGGAATTGATTCTGAGGTATCTTTGGGGATTGGCGTCTATTTGAAATAGGTTCAGTTAAATATAGATTTATGAAAATGTTTAGAGATAAGAAACGTTATACTGGAGTTATACAGTCAAGGAGGGTCGTGAACGTGTACTATGCGTGTGGTCACACCAAAATCATCATACTGAACTATATCTGTACTCTTATCAGGTCTAGAATATCTGGGGATTGACGTCTGATTCAATTATGTTCAGTTCAATATAGATTGATAAGTATGTCACGAGAAAAAGTAACGTGATACTAGAGTTATACATTGTCGAGAAGGGTCAGGAACGTGTATGCGCTCGGAAACACTGAAATCATACTGAACTATATATGTACTCTTATCATATCTATCATATTTATCAGCAAAATCTAGTTACAAGCTAGTAAAAGGTCGTAAATGTATGTTCGCCTGAACGTCTCAATCACTCCCGAAAGCTAATGATACCGGTCTGTGATAAGTACATATTGTTAAGAGGGCACAATAAAAACTAGAAAAATTCGTCTACATTGACATGAATGATTAGATAAGTTTTCGATATATACATTAGCGGTATCGATAACCGGGTGAAGTTCAAGGTAGATCTATATTAATTACACATAATCAGGCCGAAGTATTTTGTTATTCAGGTAAATTGACACATAGTTCTTTGTTTGAAAGAACCATATTTTTCACTGAACCATGATTTTCATGGAGCCATGTTTTTACAACGAATTTATTCGTTGTGTGTTTTGCGATAAGTGGACACTATCAGTTCGAATAAAGAAATCTGGATCATTTGTTTGTAATCATATA
This sequence comes from Terebella lapidaria, assembly GCA_949152475.1. Lineage (NCBI taxonomy): Eukaryota > Metazoa > Annelida > Polychaeta > Terebellida > Terebellidae > Terebella > Terebella lapidaria. The sequence goes on along the minus strand of OX424555.1, from coordinate 55,052,199 downwards.
CTTGTAAATACGCACTGTCCACAATAAATTTTGTACATCAACAAATTAATGTAAACTGATCTTTAAGAAAAATACAAATGGTCATGCACGCGAGTACATGTACATACACATAGCCTTATGACTTACATTAATCATACATATAAAATTCACACTCATGTAATTTATTTAGTAAGCGTTGTAATAACACAGCAAAGCAAAACTGCTCTAGTCAATAGATTCCGGAGTGAGAGTTCCAGGAAGGACGAAGTTCTCGTCACTCCAGGGCTCAGGCCCAGGCACGTCCAGGGACTTCGCCATTTCGCGACACGCTTCCAGGTTCTCGGGTGACGCGCTTGGGATTACAGGGTTCAGGGCCTTGAGACGGGCCATGTTGACAGGCGATCCCGCTTGCGAGTCGCGTGCGAAGGCCTCGGTGGCCCTCGGGACGAGCTCTGCGGGCAGGCCACAGACGGCGAAGATCCTGTCCGTGATGACTTGTGGGTGTTTGTTGAAGACCGCGTAGCGGATGCCGTGAATGCGGACACCGGCAGCGCGCTTGCGCAGGTAGTGGCCCATAGTGGCCGAGGCCAAGCGATAGCCCCACTCGATATGGGGACCAGTCTTCGGCGTCCACCCGCGGAAGTCGACGTCACAGTAGCCAATGAACCGGAACAGCGGTGCTGTCATGTTGGGAATGTTTGGAAGCGCAAAGAAGAGCTTTAGAGTCAGTATAGCCTCAGCCAGTCGCCGGAGGGAGATCGCCACTTTGATGGGATCACGGTAGATGAAGAACTGGATGGCGTCAGGCATAGCCTCTTGGACGAGATCTAAGCAGAGAGTCGACGTGGCCGTTGGTTTTATGATGTATGCGAGCGTCTTCTCCTTGAGACTTCGCTTTGGCTTGCACTGGACTCGCGTGATATTCCTTAACATTTTCAACATCGTTGGCTTGTCCCACTTCTTCTCCACATAGTAAAACTTACAGGCGGCGTTCATAGGATGAGGCTCGTTGAATGTGACACAACGCCCAGTGGCTTTGAACACCTCTGTGAAGAGAGTTCCCCCACAGCGCGCTTGGTTATGTAGAAAGATGATCTTGGCATCGTCCTCGGGCATACTCTCGGCCAGTCGATTGAACGCCTCCAGTGGCATCGTGATAATGTGCCGCGCGTTGTCGATGTAACCGAAGATGCTGAAGGCGTACGAGTCCGGACCTCGGGAACCCTTGGCCACCTGTACGAAGATGGCCTCATTCGCCGTGATCTGCATGAGGTGCACGTCGTCTCTCAGCACGTACTCCGGCTCCACGAAGCTGTGGTGCATCACGATGTAGTCGATGAGTCGAGTCTCGATGAAGATGTCAACCCTATGGTGCCATATGATCGTTTTCTTGTGCGCTGAGCGCTTGTAGTTTTCGGGGTGGCGACTTTCGCGGATCTTTCTGTAGACTCCGGATCTCCACCACTTGATGTTCCTACCGATGCTGCAGAGGAAACTGATGGCCAGGTAAAGTAGCCACGTCAGCAGCGCCGCAGACATCCCGAGGCCAGACTTGAAACCCATCCTTCAAGCGGTTATCCCGTCGAGTGATAAAGTTCTCCCTGGAATTGAGAAGAGTCTACTGACTATCAGCATGTGTTTCAAAAGCTTATCATGAACACGAATCATAAAAAACTTTTCTTTCTGGACCAGAGGCCTTACCCTGTCGCACTCTGTACATGATACCAAACCGGTCAATAGGGGAATTTTCTTGTAGCTCTGATAAAGATCTAGATAATCATTGATAAAGGTGGAGCCAGCTGATTGGCTACGTTATCTCCCTCGACAGTATATTATAAATAATACAGTTACCTTTTGTACCTACGATGGTTTAGTTTGTTTGCTTTAGACAAGTAAGTAACACTGGTGAAGATAAAATAAACAGACATACTCGAACGAGCTAAGTGTGCTTGTATAATGTTTTATAACATTGACTGATGTTCACGAAGCGCTTCAACTGACAGTCCGTAACTCACACGTATCAGTCAGAGGTCACGCGAATGATTCAACTATGTATAGATCTTAGCAAACTAGACGTCAAGGCCTAAAGGCCTTGGAGGCATTTAGCATTGAAAAAAACCAAATGCTGATTCAGCAAAAACATGATAAGCTCCCAATGAGACCTATAAGACATCTGTGCAATTACATGTATGTGAAGGACAAACTTCATACCATTAAGACTATCTGTCTAATGTCTGCTGTCTAATGTTCTAAGTCGCACCGTTTCCGAGGAATCGATGAGTTCGAAAATAACGTCCGTTTCGCTCTACGCCACACCGTTTCCGTTTTCGACGAAAACGAAAAATGTCGACTCAGCGAAAAGATTTACGGTCAAGGTCAAAGGTCAATTGAAAATACCCCTTAAACATGTTTGTTCAAGGCGACGAGTCCGAAAATAACGTCCATTTCGCTCTACGACGCACCGTTTCCGAGATATCGACGAAAACGAAAATTGCAAACTCAGCGAAAAAATTTAACGTCAAGGTCAAAGGTCATCCATAAAACCCCTTAAACATGTTTGTCTAGGGCGACGAGTCCGAAAATAACGTCCGTTTCGCTCTACGACGCACCGTTTCCGAGATATCAGCGAAAACGAAAAATGCTGACTCAGCAGAATAATTCAAGATCAAGGTCACAGGTTATCCCTAATACCCCTTAGACATGATTGTCTAGGCTACGAGTCCGAAAATAACGTTCGTTTCGCTCTACGACGCACTGTTTCCGAGATATCGACGAAAACGAAAAATGCCGACTCCGTAGAAAAGTTCAAGGTCAAGGTCAAAGTTCATCCATAATACCCCTTAGACATGTTTGTCTAGGGCGACGAGTCCGAAAATAACGTCTGTTTCGCTCTATGACGCACCGTTTCCGAGATATTGACGAAAACGAAAAATGCCGACTCGGCAGAATAGTTCAAGGTCAAGGTTAAAGGTCATCCCTAATACCCCTTAGACATGAGTCCGAAAATAACGTCCGTGTCGCTCCACAACGCACCGTTTCCGACATATCGACGAAAACAAAAAATGCCGCCTCGGCAGATAGTTCAAGGTCAAGATTAAAGGTCATCCCTAATATCCCATAGACATGTTTGTCTAGGGCGACGAGTCCGAAAATAACGTCCGCTTCGCTCTACAACGCATCGTTTTCGAGATATCGACGAGAACGAAAAATGCCGACTCAGCAGAAAAATTCAAGGTCAAGATCAAAGGTCATCCCTGATACCCCCTTAGACATGTTTGTCTAGGGCGACGAGTCCAAAAATAACGTCCGTTTCGTTCTACGACGCACCGTTTCCGAGATATGCAGGAAACCTCAAGGTTGACTGGGCGAAAAATCTTCCGACCTCTAGGTCAAAGGTCGTTTGACAGATGGATCCCAAAATCGATAGGCTTCTTCCCTGTTGATATATGAAGCTCCATGCAAAGATTTGCAGCCATTGCCTGAATAGTTTTTGAGGTATTGCGCGGAAATAAAGTCCGAAAAATGACCTCAATTTCATCCTCACGGACCTCAAGGACCTCACGGACCTCGGATCCGGCTTCAAAACTATAAAGCACATCTACATAATATGTCTGACCAGTGGTGAAAATTTCAAGTTGATCCGTCGAGGCGTTCTCGAGTTAGGCCACTCCTGTCTAATTTTCTGTTTCTCGTCCTTTGGAAAATCAAAAGCTAGGAGGGAGGGCGGAAAAAAACAAACAGACCTTAGAAACTTATTTGTTGTAAGAATTGTTAATTTGAAATGTTAGTCTATTCAAAACTCTGGATACATCTACATACTCACAAGCCAGTCGGATGAGTTTTGCTGCGAGACCATTATAGGTAAGCTCTACAGAGATTGGCGGAATTTTATGTGTCAAAATCGCTTTTATTTCCATAATATTACATATATATCTTGTTTGTTTTTTCTCAAAAAATCGCAAAAAGCTAGGCGCGCGGGGACGAGAAACAGAAAATTGAACAGGAATGGCCTTATCGCGCGGAAACGAAAACGGCGGAAGAAAAAAAAACAAAGAAAAAAAAAGAAGAAGAATTCTGACAAAACCATAAAGGCATTTCTGCCGAAATGCCTTAATCACAATATGGACACTTATTGATGTTGCATTGCATTGTGTACACTGGTCAAAGTGCATGTAGTTCAGAGTGGTAAATAGGCTATTTGTACAACGATTTGCATATGGTTTCGATGACATTTTTGCTGTCACGCCATGACTATACTTTATCCAACTTATCTTATTGTTTCTATCCCGAAAGTATTCAACATTGACTTTTCTATAATTATAATCATGAAAATCTAATTCTAGCGGTATAGATCAAGCCATACATTCATACTAATTATTGCGTCGCAGCTTGTACGTGTAAAGTCAAGTTCAACACAAAACCTCGTATGATTCTTGGCCATTACTTCGTTTAGGATGGTCGGATCAAATTAAATTTTTTATTTGTTTCCATGTAGCATAAAACTAGGGAAGCTTATTAGGGACATTCACTTTTTTTATTTATGATTTAACTTTTTTTCTGAAGAATGATTGGCTCCCTGAGAAAAACCAGAGAAACTGGGAAATACATATTTAAAACCGGGAATTAAGTATTAAAACCGGGAATTAAATGTTCAAACCTGGAATTAAGTATTTAAACCGGAATTAAGTATTCAAACCGGGAATTAAATGTTAAAACCGGGAAATAAATGTTCAAACCAGGAAATAAATGTACAAACCCGGAATTAATTATTCAGACCCGGAATTAAATATTAAAACCGGGAATTAAATGTTAAAACCAGGAAATAAATGTTCAAACCCGGAGTTGATTATTCAAACCTGGAATTAAATATTCAAACCCGGAATTAAGTATTTAAACCGGGAATTAAATATTAAAACCCGGAATTAAGTATTAAAACAGGGAAATAATTATTAAAGCCCAGAAACATTTATTTCCAGGTTCTAATATTTAATTCCCGGTTTTAATATTTATTTCCAGGTTTTAAATGTTTAATTCGGGGTTTTAATATTTATTTCCCGGTTTGAATATTTAATTCCGGGTTTGAATATTTATTTCCCAGTTTGAACATTTATTTCCAGGTTTAAATATTTATTTCCCGGTTTTAACACTTAATTCCCGGTTTTAATATTTAATTCCGGGTTTGAATATTTATTTCCCGGTTTGAACATTTATTTCCAGGTTTAAATATTTATTTCCCGGTTTGAACACTTAATTCCCGGTTTTAATACTTAATTCGGGGTTTTAATATTTAATTCCCGGTTTGAATATTTAATTCCGGGTTTGAATATTTATTTCCCGGTTTGAACATTTATTTCCAGGTTTAAATATTTATTTCCCGGTTTGAACATTTAATTCCAGGTTTTAATACTTAATTCCCGGTTTTAATATTTAATTCCGGGTTTTAAATATTTAGTTCCCAGTTTCTCTGGTTTATCCCAAGGAGTCAATCATTCTTCAGATAAAAGTTAAATCATAAATACAAAAAAAAGTGAATGTCCCTAATAAGCTTCCCTATAAAACCGTATTTTTCATCAAATTTCAGACTTGTTGAAAATTGAAAAAGTTGACAATCTACTCCCGATGTTAAATTTCACATCAAACATGATTTTTTTTTAGTCTGAACAGAAATCGGCATGTTCGCATTGCACAGTACTTTGTAAGAATGATATTTTTATTAGAATATACTCGTATGATTCTTCTAACTCAAAAACGTACCTCATATTACATTTCTTAGCAGTATAAAGATCATAAAATCACCAAATTTACTTGAGTTTCTCTGGTCCGATTTGTGTCCATTATTTGAATCGAGGTTAACATTGCAAACTTTTTCAGTTTTCGGGATAGAAATCTGAAATTTGGTTATAAAACATGGTTTTGTGCCAAATGAAGTTATCGTCAAAAAACATATGAGATTTTGTGTTGAACTTTAGTATAGACGTTAAAGCTATACCGGAGGATACCATCAACTCAGTAGCCTTTTGGCTTGTGATTGGGTATTTTTGTACATTGCACTTGTCATACATCGTTAGATGGAATTTGTTTTGGATTCCTAGATTATTCTGATGAATTGTTGTGCAGTTTTGCACTATTCTTGAGGGGTCGGTCATTATTTATCGGATGGGGGGGGGGGGGGGGGTTGGATGGATTTTCCGAGAAATGAGTTTTCAAAGTTTACCCCCCCCCCACCGATATCGAAAAACAATGTATGACACCCCCCCCCCCCTTCCCCCCACCAAAATCAAAAATGGAAATGTGTCTTATATCTTGAATCTTATATCTTCCTTACGGACTAACTAGATCCCAGAGCGAACACGGAAAGATTATCACTCTTCCACATATCATTGATGAATCAGGCCATCCTGGACAGGTACTTTTCCAGCCTTGAATCAAATCTGTGTTGGCTCCATGATGGGTTCATAATGTTCCGTGATGATCCGCGACTGTCTATCAATGTCCTGGCCACCAAGAATGTCAGGTACATCCGATTCACTATATAGCGTCATCCGGAACGATCCAGGACTGTTTTGCAATCCTGGGTGGAGAGGTCCATGTTTTGTTCATGGCGGTCCAAAACAGTCCTGAGCTCATCGAGGATTATCCTCAGTGGCCAGGGTTCCTGTGTTGGCAACGTGTTGAGTGCAAAATCGGTTTGTGGTTTTGACATGCTGGTTCGGGGTCATTGGATGTTATGACATGTTAGTCAGCATGGTATGGGCCGGGTGATCCATTTTTAGTCTGTAACAGTGCCCTGCATGTTGATCATCCTAGCTGGCACCGTATTTAGCCACAGTGCTGCTGTGTTCAACTAAAGGTCCATAGTTGATCCTTGGTGACAATGTTTCAGTCTGGGGGTGATGAGCGGTTGTCGATTCATATATATCACGACATCTCCTGATTTTGGGTGTTCCTGATGGTCCTTTCTAGGATCAAATTTGGCGGAGCTATAGTTTCACTGATAACTATGACAAAATGATGGATTCCACACGTTGTATACTCCAATGAACCATCAGTCCATGTTGAGTGGATTGTTTTCACCTAATTCACTATTTCAACAAACATATCCCCCCCCCCCCTCCACCTGATAAATAATGACTGGCCCCTTACAGGTGTACAGTGGAACCAACTATATTCACACACTCTCTGCCCCCGATGACCTCACGGCATTATGTTTGGTCGGGCTTAATACTATCCCCAGCAGTGTTTCTTAATTAGTCTTACAACAGCGTTGATGAGTCGATACTCAACTAGGTCAAAGTTCATCCATAATACCCATTGGAAATGTTTGTCTAGAGCGACGAGTACGAAAATAACGTCAGTTTCGCTCTACGACACTCCGTTTCCGAGATATCGACGAAAACGAAAAATGCCGACTCGGCAAAAAAATTTCATTTCAAGGTCAAAGTTCATCCATAGTACCCCCTCCCCCCCCCCCCCCCACTAAATTTGTTTATCTAGATTGATGAGTCCGAAAATACCGTCCGTTTCGCTCTACGACGCACCGTTTCCGAGATATCGCCGAAAAGGAGAAATGCTGACTCGGCAAAAAAAATTGAGGTCAAGGTCAATGTCTATCCATAGTACCCCTCAGACATGTTTGTCTAGGGCGACGAGTCCAAAAATAACGTCCGTTTCGCTCTACGACGCACCGTTTCCGAGATATCGTCGAAAATGAAAAATGTCGACTCTGACTCAGCTAAAAAATTTGAGGTGAAGGTCAAAGTTCATCCATAATACCCCCAGACATGTTTGTCTAGGCGACGAGTCTGAAAACGACGTCCGTTTCGCTCTATGATGCACCGTTTCCGAGATATCGCCGAAAACGAAAAATGTCGACTCGGCAAGAATATTCATGTCAAGGTCAAGGTCAAAGTTAATCCATAATACCCTTAAGACATGTTGTCTAGGTAGACGAGTCTAAAAACAACGTCCGTTTCGCTCTAAGACTTACCGTTCCCGAGATATGCAGGAAGCCTCAAGAATGAATCAGCAAAAAATTATTTTGACCTCTAGGTCAAAGGTCGTTTGACGGATCGATCCCAAAATCAGTAGGGTTCTTTCCTGGTGGTATATGAACCTCCATGCAGAGTTCTGCATCTATTGCCTGAATATTTCTCGAGTTAGGAAACCAAAAACATTGATTTCATCCTCACGGACCTCGGAGCCGGCTCAAAAAGAATAGGTTCTTCCATACATCATTTCTGACTAGTGGTGAAAAATTGACAAGGATCCATCGAGGCAATCTAAAGTTATCGTCCGGAAGAAGAAAAAAAGGAAAAACAATTCTGCTAAAACCTTTAGGCATTTCCACCGAAATGCCTTAATTATAGTAACTCTATGGTGTACGATGGCGACCATATTAGATTCTCGCTGTCTCGACTTGAATTTTCCATTCGAGGTTACGAGAGGTCGATGTGAGAGGGCGAGATATTGATGCGAGGGGTCGATGCGAGGCACAAGGCTACAATGCGAGGCCACGAGACAGCGATGAGGGGTCACGAGACATCGATGCGAGGCCACGAGACTGCGATACGAGAACACGAGGTTCGCAACCTCACATTGACCTCTCGCAATATCGCATTGACCTCTCGAAACCTCGCATCGACCCCTCGCATCGACCCCTCGCATCGACTACTCGCATCAGTCATACCATTGGCTAAGAGTGTAGTGCTCAGTAAGACCTATTATTCCACAGGACACCATCAACTCAGTAGCCTCTCGGAAAGCGGAGAAGGGATCTATCGAAAGATTAGCGGGAACCAGCAGCTCATGGATATGCCCTCCACGTTTGTATTGGATATATTCATCAGTGCAGGCCATATCCTATAAGTTTTAGCACTCATTTATATTGATCGCTAATGTGAGTTTTCCATGCTTGAATTTCACCCAAACGTGCCCTGCTGGGACAATCCCATACATGCGTGTAAAAGACAAAAACAGCGAATTTTACTCATGTATACTCCTTTTTGTTTGAATAAAGGACACTCATTTATACTGATAATAAATTTGCTACTGACAGCAAGTTCGCCAAAGTTGATTTTAACCAAAACATCTATTTGTTTTATTCGTTTGTTTTAATATTAGTCATAAGAACATACATTTTTATTTATATCATTAACAACATCTTCCATAACAAATTGTTTTCACATTTCATTCTTACATTTATTTGTTTTCGTTTTACAACATACAGTTTATTATATTATTGTCACCGATTTGCAAAGTACATTTTAAAATAGATATCACTTTACAATAACAAACAGACAATCAGAGATTGCGAACACAATTCATTACTTAGAGCACTTTGGCTGAAATCATGATCAAGTGAACTTTGAACTCCGAATTGATTACGGGAGGTCGAAACGAGAGGCCGGTGCGAGATTGCGAGGGATCGATGCGAAGTTGCGAGGTATAATCGTGTTCTCCCATCGCAGTCTTGTGGTCTCGCATCGTAGCCTTGTGCCCTCGCATAAACCTCTAGCAACCTCGCATCGACCTCTCGTAACCTCGAGTGAAAAAATCAAGTCGAGACGACGAGAATGTGATATGACCGCCATCGTACACCACATAACTCAAATAGCTAGATTCACTGTATGTACTTTTCATCATCGCAGTGTGTCCGGTCTAAGGTAATTTCCTGAACTTTGTTTCTCGAAAGGACACGGAAAGAAGAGCTGAGCGATTTATGATACTCGAAAGAATGTGGCTCTCATGCTAGTTCGTTAGCCTTTAGACTCATGAGACTGTGAAAACGTAATCTTACGATATGAACATGGCCCACGACGACTTGCTTCGGTATTATCCATATAAGTAACTTTATCACGTACATGTCTTGTACTTGCGACATAATCTTCGTCCCTCATGATAGACACGAATTATCTGTCTCGTGCCTGATAATATATATTGTAATGTATCTGCCGACTCTTGGTAAACCTTGGACCATAGTTCTTGACACCGAACTACACCGATGTCCGATTTTTACTACAGCACCACTCACGTGTATTGTGGGAATGCAGGGGCTTGTAGTTTTGAATTTTGGAGGCACCGTTCTGGAAAGAAGTTAAAACCTTAATAAAATCTCCAAGATTAAAAACCCGAGTTACTAAGTGCCGGCACAGGGCGCGTACCCCATACCTCCCGCAATGTGAGCCTCGCTGCTTCAAGAGCCACCAGTCCTATCCACTTGGCTACACAAGCGATCTAGCTATATGTTTTCTAGATGAGTTGCTAAAATTTACTCTCATTCGTGTCCAAGACACGTTTGTGGTTTGCTGTGGATATTCGTGAGAGTGGGACCACAGTTTGGTGTGTTAGAGCAGTTAATACAATTCATCAAACCCTAAAACTCTGCATATAATAACACAGGATCACAAACTAACTGATGGCACTTTCATTGCGATAATTCTTCGCTGGTGGGTAGAAACAAAGCTATATGCATGGACTGAGAGTTACCTTGTGACATTTCACCGAGAACGACACATCGAAGTTTCGAGTTCGGTGATATTGGATTCATTTTAGGCAAGGCTGGGGTTTCAGGCTGGTTAGGTGATGAGAAATCATCACCTGACCACTGTCATACTAGCACCTGACCACTGTCATACTAGCACCTGACCACTGTCATACTAGCACCTGACCACTGTCATACTAGCACTGACCACTGTCATACTAGTACCTGACCGCTGTCATACTAGCACCTGACCACTGTCATACTAGCACCTGACCACTGTCATACTAGCACCTGGCCACTGTCATACTAGCACCTGACCGCTGTCATACTAGCACCTGACCGCTGTCATACTAGCACCTGATAACTGTCATACTAGCACCTGACCACTGTCATACTAGCACCTGACCACTGTCATACTAGCACCTGACCACTGTCATACTAGCGTAGCATTTGGGTTATAGCTCTTCAAATTCTGAATGGATTTCTCGGAAATTTGGGGTGCAGGGTAGGGTGTTCATAGTCATAGAAGTAGAAGACTGCGCCACCTGCAAAATTGAAGACAAGACCGATAATTTTACAATTTTACATTCATGTTACCCATCTGATTATTAACATAATATATATTATAAATTTTTATGAAAACAATTTTGAAAAAAAATCAAAGATATAGCTGGAATGGAATGATGTATCAATACATTCAAATTACAAGGATGCTACACGATACGCAAACTTAATAGGACACATCGGCCAGCTTGCAATGGGTCCCGGAACTAATAAACAAAAATTAGCCTCAGGGCTAAGACAGGTTACCGGACAATCTTGTTTCAAGCCTTACAGTATACATATGACCTTGAGATTTTCCAATCGAGGTAATCTGAACTTCAATGTCATCATCAGGTATGATGCATATGAATATGGCCAATTTACACATGTAAGGTCAGGCGAGATTTTGAGATGGGGCAAAAAAAAATTTCGTCGACCCGTCAAGAATTCAAAATGGCCACCACACAAAAAACCGGCTATTTGAGGGCAACGAAATGTATACACGTTACGAAGACATATAAGAGGAATCTTTCGAAACAAAAATCTCAAAAATGATCAAACAGTTTTTGAGAAAATGGCCTCCAAAGTTAAAAATTTAGCATTTTTTGACGAAAATGGCCGCCATTTTGAGAAACATTAAACAATAAAAAAATTAAAAATACATCCTCTTATATCAAAGTATATCTTTTCAAAACTTACGCTTTAAAGTGTAGGGTTCGGCGACCCCACGATAAAGAGGTATACCCCATTACTAGAGTGTCACCGAATGTCTTATAAATCCGCCCACACTGCAGCATCATAACCGTGGTGTCACTACTCGCGCACACCACGTCATAACGCTACAGTGCTTTTCCCTTTCGGAGAGACCTCGTCCCCGAGGTCAGCTATATCCCACTGTTGAGCCACATCACAGGCCACATATGCATCCACTCACACATGGCGGTGATGCGGGTCAACAGCGGGGGCCGACCCGGGAGCGACGCCGAGAGAACCCAGTGGTTTGAAAGGTACGGCACCAATGTAGGGTTCGGCGACCCCACGATAAAGAGGTATACCCCATTACTGGAGTGTAACCGAATGTCTTATAAATCCGCCCACACTGCAGCATCATAACCGTGGTGTCATTACTCGCGCACACCACGTCATAACGCTACAAAAGACAAAATTGTGGATGGACGGATGGACGGATAGACGGACGACGGATGCAACGCGATGGCAATAGGTTATCGGACCATAGGTCCGGTAACCTAAAAACAATTATTCAAATCTCACACTGGGATAATAAGTTTACCGGACTGATGTGCCGAATAGAATCCAAAAATATCCGAATAAAACAAATCCACCGGCAGGTTACCCGGTTGTATCATTACGAAACGTACCATATATCCATATTGCAAAAAAAATACTTTGTAGTATTGTCTCGAAAAACATTTTGTGGTGAACACAACCTTGAATTTGAGTACTCAACGTCAATTCAGGTCATGTTCAAGGCCACCAAAAGATGCTTAATAAATAACATGCCATATGCCCATAATACAACCATGAGATCTATGTTTGGGAGTTTCACCTCTAAACACCACTTAACGCATTCGATGAAGGACATATTCTGGACTAAGTTCGGGTTCCGATGTCAACTTAGGTCAAGTTTAATGCCACCAAAAGATTCAGCATATATGACTTGCTATCTATGTTCAGATGTTCATTACCTTCTTCGGATATCTTGGGCACACATGCTACTCAAGATGACGTTATGTATCATAGTGAGTTCGTAAAGGTTTCATAAGGTACAATGTGGACCACCGGTAGTGTCAAAAGTATTCTGTAACATTTAGACATGCAGTACGTGTGGATGTCCGCTTTGCTGAGTGAGATTATGCGAAAACTGTCGGTAATCTATCATCTTGCCGATGACAAATTGAGTACATTTGACACGCCTAATTGATGTCTTTGATCCTCTTGGCCACGTCAGTCAAAAGCCACTGGAGAAAGGTCGAAATCGGACTAACTATTGCCGATAAATTATTCTGGGTCATCCTCACAAGATGCATGTACCTGTTTGGGGACAATAGCTGATGGAAATGCAACCAATATGGTAGAATAATTCTTCAAACAATTACTTCGCGGTATTTTACCTTCAAAAATGCATCAGTTATCGTCAGTGTTTTCGCTCCTCATTTTCTGTGTATTGGTGATCGAAGGACGTAAGAACCATGAAGATTACGATGCAAAAATTGAATCTTGGCTGCAGAAACAACACCCGGAATATTTGGAAACTATTCACAAACGATTGGAGAAAGCAAAAGAAAGGGTAACTGATCAAGTCCGTGTGAATTGTGCAATAATATACACTATGTGTCACGAATTTGTGTGCGTGTATAACCCTCGAATAAATAAAGGAAAACAATCATCAAAAAACAATCAACAATCAAAATGTTTGGGAAAATGTAGTCGAAATAAGTTTATCTATATAAATTCATAAATCTATATTGAAACTGTGTGAGCTCGTACTATATGGTGAATATTCATTCGATTACAGCCAAATCCTCGAAAGTATTTCGAGCGAGACGACAACTTTTTGAATTTCTTGAGGACCGCTCTAGAAGACAAGGGTCCCGAAGTGAACTCCTTGATGGAGGCTTTCCTCTCCAAGTTACAAGCAAAGCACCAAAGAGCGAGTACCGCCAACCATGACGTAATGGCGACTGTAGCGCCTCTAACGTGTGATTCCAATGCGCAGTGTGAGACGGGAACGAGATCTAGTCTAGATCTTGTCGAGACTTGGCGAGAATTGGTCAAACTGCTTAGGAATGAACCGGAATCCTGCGATCCATGCCAAGTGGGTAACAAAATAAAATTACTGGCAGTGGCGATAATAGGTAAATCAAAATGTTTTTATAGGCCTCCAGGTCACTGTCTGCTACATCACCAAATATCCACGTTCAACACATAGTATCATTTACAATAAACTGTTTTATCATCTGAATTCACCATAAAATCTCTACTCTGTAGCTGAGTCTGGAAGGACTCCAGGAGATGGCCTGTTCTGGTCCCTGGGAGCCCTGGAGAGACGACATTATCCAGGGCTGCGAGGCTCTTTTCAGTCTTATTGGGATAGATCCCGTCATCTGCAACGGCACTGTCACTCTTCAGGGACAACACGTACGTTGCATAGCGTGCATTTGCCTCAATCAGTTGACGTAGAAGCACAATAAAATTTCAAATCAGAAGGTTGTTAGGCTATTAGTGATTGTATCGTAAACAAATCGAACTCAACCAACTCACTGTATATCACACAATACCTAGTCCTAGTATACACATTTCTAATGATTACCGTCAGCTTTACTGCATTGCGCGCGAGGCGTCTGCGTTTGAGATGTGCGAGTCGCTGAACCAGTGCTACCCGCGCGCGGAGAGCCTGGCATCCAGGGACCGGCGAATGCCCTGGGAGGTCGAGGATGCGCTCCAGGCACGCCTGCGCAGGAAGATCCAGGCACGTGAGCGACGGCGACAAGCGAGGCGCGCCAGACGACAGACAGGAACCATCCGTGTGGTCCAACTCAGCGATATCCACATCCAGCCCAAATACACCATCGTGAGTGAGACTATTCCTAAGTTCAAGTATTTTAAATACAATTGTTGTCATGAAATTGGTGTTATTTTGTTGTCGTGCGCTTTTCAGGGTTCACCATCGACCTGCAGAGCGTTTGTTTGCTGCCTAGACAACAGTTTGGCCATCGATGGGGCGGTAATTCAATTTCAATTCAAAGAGAAAATCCTTAGATAAAAACAGCTTTGTGCAAATTTGAGGAATCAAAACAATTTAATCATTCATTCATTCATGAATTTTGAATGATTGGATTTTTTAAATATGTGAACTTAGGTGTATTAGGTGTAATGTTAGCAGCTAATATCGCCTAATGTGAAACACCCAAGTCTCTGTCAATCTTCCCGTAGAGTCCAGCGCGGAAGTGGGGCGAGTACTTCTGTAACCTCCCCGAGGCCACCATGCGAGTCTTCATGGAAAAAGTCAACGACTTCGCCCCGGACTTCGTCGTGTACACGGGTACAAAGGACATCCCGCATTATGCTTGCCAATATATACAAATGCGAGTAGAACATAGTGATCCATTTGAATATCTTGAACGTTTCAGGTGACAACCCACCTCACAACTTCTGGGATGAGACGCGGACTTCGCAGCTGAACTGCACTGATCATGTCGTCAGTGCTCTCAAGGAGATCATCACCCCCGGCACCCGGGTCTATCCCACCATCGGAAACCACGGTAACCAAAGCATTTCCTCCATACGTTTCAATATTCCTATGTTACAAATACATTTTGTGATCATTGTTTGATTCCCGCTGGGTTTTTTTTGCAGAGATGTATCCAACGAATTTATATTCCATGCGGTTGCCAGACACAGCGGTAAGCATGATTGTATTGTTCTGACGGATATTGCAGTTACTGATTTACATTGGTTCTGTTTCTGGACCATATTGTATTCATAATCTCACATGTAGATGATGGCTTTAAATGATAGCGTTGTTACTGTTTTCATCGCAGTACATGAACGAGATTTTCACGAAGATGTGGCATGAATTGGCTGGCCTGGACGGAGTCGCCAACGAGACATTCTCGGAGATGTCCTACTACACGGTGCTGGCACAACCAGGTCTCAGGATCCTCTGTCTCAACACCAACTACGATTGGTGAGCGTAGGAATTACATAACAAATTTTGTACGCTTCTCGGCGTACTCACCCAATGAAAACATACATCCTACTAATTATTCGATCTTGGCCTACCTGACACCAACTTTTTAAACAGAAAAATGCCAAGCATCACAAAATACCTGGACCGAAAAATCACCAACGTTTGACGTGTATAATGCAATCATAGTGTTTGTGATGGTTCCAGGTATACCGCAAACTTCTACAACACCCTGAACAAGAATGATTCTTTCAACGATGAGCACAAACAGTTCGTGGAGAACACATTGTTCACCGCCAGACAAAACGGCGAGAAGGTATAAAAATAAAACTCTTGTTAAGTAATTTTGAGGTAAATCATTGATTGATAATGATGATCCACATCATTGATAAGGTGATAGTAATCGGCCACCACCCTATCGGAAGTACAGTTGTCCGTGCTGCCGCCTGGTGGGAAGACGTTGCGAACGAATACCATGACGTCATTACCCTGCACGTCTCCGGCCACACGCACAATGATCACCAACATCTGGTAGGCGCTACGGGGAATACGATTGAACCGTCAAATTTTTATGCTTGTATGCTGTGCAGACATAAAACAATAAACCTCGAAGAACGCAGATCAATCGTATATGCCTATAAATTATCCATAACTTATAATGTATCTACAGCCAATAAATATATGTTATAAATATGGTTCGAATGTCAGCAGTATTCAGCAGTTCAAATTATGTTGGTATCCGCGGGACCTCATATGAACCAGCACCACCCTACAGGTCATTGACCCTGATTCTGACGAGGCGACGTCCGTGAACCTGGTGACGGCGATCACGTCGACAATCATCAACGTCAACCCGTCACTGCGAGTGTTTGAGCTGGACAGCACGACCTTCGAGCTACTGGACTACCAGAGTCACGCCTTCCACGTCAACCTCCAGAACCCAGGTCTGTGAGAGCTCTCGGTTTCACCCGGTGTACATGTATAATATGGACAACACAAATACATGTATAGATTTAATTTGCGTGCCAGTTACCTGGTCGAGATAAATCTTCGAGGAACTCGGTTGGTCTGTTTGCATTAGGATTTTTCGAAATTGACCATACGATTTTCACGTAACTGTTATCTTTGGTGCAAGTTTCTGTACGCTGCTTATCTATTTCAGCATACCAGCTTTGCTACCTCTTTTGAAATATGTGATGATAATTACAAGGTACATGTATGTTCTGCCCCAGAGGAGGAGCCTGAGATTGTTCTGAACTATGACGCCCGAGAAGAGTACAATATGACGGACCTTTCCCCGCTCTCGTGGCAGGACCTCGTGCTCAGGTATTGTCCACAGTGGCCACAGCGTCTTCTACAGAATGACTAGATCATAGTACTCATTATATATTATAATATATACACTGTGTGTTTATTTACTTTTGTGTATGTTTAGGATGATCGACGATGACGTCCTCTTCCAAAAGTGGTACTCCAATATGTTTGCCCAGGCCGAGCTAGGCCCCTGTCTCTTTGACAACGTCTGCGGCGACAATTGCAAACGCCAGCAGATCTGCGGCATTTGGTTCCCGCGGGCTGACGAGGCCGCCACATGTGTGGACAACTGGCCGACTGAACCTCCCTCAACTGTCCCTGGGGATCCAGGCACGGACGAAACACCCGCGGGTGGAGCCATTCCACTAGCGACGGGGGTGTCAGGTAGTGCCTTGGCTTTGGTGACGCTTGCAATCGTTTCGTGGTTTGGGAATGTTCAGGGAATTATATAGGTCTGGTCTGTCTCGATAGTACAAGGATTTTTTTTCCGATTGGCTAATTTCAGGATTTTTGTCAGTATTATTTATAAAACACAAAGGCAGTGTTGATTTGGGTGTATTTGCAATTGTAAACTTCACACTAATAATATTATTGTAGTATGACTTCCCGGAATAAAATGTTGACAACTCTGATAACTTGATGTATCTGTCATAAACATCCACGGGGCAGAGACCTTTGAGCATGTACACGCAGATCAGCAAATGTGCACGCACTGATCACAGCCACACATAAAATAATCAATCTCGAAACATTTTTTGTCTTTTCCTGTTTTCAAAAAGCTTGAATATCTTCTTGTGTACTTTTTGTGTTTCAGGATTTTTTTTTTTCAATTTTTCAACTTCTGTATGTTGCTCAGAACACACATCGGAAGGAGGTCTATTGTGTTTATTTTGATGCCAACATAACATGCAAAATATATCACAAATAATATCACAAAGAAATCCCGGTAAAAATACATGTACACATAGAATATAATTGTACCCTGCCAGAAAGGTCCTCGGAGTATTTAGCTTAGAAATAAGTATATGTATGTCTGTATTTCAAAATTTGGTTCCATTGAAAGCAATTTGAGGTAACAATAAACGTACGATTAGAACAGAAGTAGAAATTTCATACGACTCTCGCTAAATACATACAACATCACCGACTATCCATCCACCCGTAAACCTAGAACAGCAATTGCCCCATCACCGACAGTCACCCAACGTCTTCTACCAGAGGAACAACGCCACGAACGCCGTCAACAACGTTCCGAATATCACTACGCCACTATGAGCCCCCGCGACGCCGGCGTCCGCAGCTCCCCACGCCGCCTCCCCGGCCGCCGCAGCCGCCGCCACCGTGTAGTTCCAGGCGTCGCGGCACTCGGCCGCCTCGTCCGGCGCCGGGAACCAGATGCCACAGATCTCGCTCGCCTTGCAGTCGGCGCCGCAGACGTTGTCCAGGGCACACGGACCGCGTTCTGCCTTAGCGTTCCGGTTGTCGTAGTACGTTTGGAAGAGCGCCTCGTCGTCGATGAACCTGGAAAATTTGAGGAAATGAACACTTTCATGTCAGATATCGATTATTTGATTGATATTGCCAGACATATAGCCAGAAGATTTGAGGAAATGAACAATTTCATGTCAGATGTCCATTATTTGAGGGATATAGCCAGACATCTACAGAAATAAATGTACATGTATGTACTGATACATGTGTCGGTCTACGTGTTTGTGTAAATTGTTGATAATGTCGTGTTATTGGGTCTACCTCGTCATAGGCATATGTATTGCTGACATGTCCGTCTCACCTGAATACCAGGTCCTGGAAGGATTCTGGAGACAGGTCGACCATCCCGTACTCTGTCTTAGTGTTGTAGTTCAGCACAATCTCTGGATCCGAGTCTGGATTGGGAAAAACAGTCGGCCCATTTAAAATGCTACCCTCAACCTGCTTAGTCAAAGGAACTGTTTCGTCAAAAGGATCTGGATCACACTGTGGAAACACTAAGGCATACCTGGGTTTTGAGTGGTGAGATCGAAGTAGTGGCATTCTGACTCGAGCAGCTCGAAGGTCGTGGCGTCCAGGGTGAAGACCCGGAGGGAAGGGTTAATATTCGTGTTTGTCGTCACCGTGGGAGACACGAGGTTCACGCCCCTGGGCTCGTCCGTCACCGGGTCCAGGATCTGGGGGGCAAGGGGTTAATGTGAGGTTCTATGAAGCTTGAAAGATTCATTGGAGTTGTAGATCTATTCAAAACATCAAACATGTATTAATAGGCCTACATGTACGTTATTGAATTAGACCTAATTGGGACGAGAAAGAATACGGAGGTGGTACTGAGATCGCACCATGTCGAACTCGTCGTTGTGTGTGTGGCCGGACACGTGCAGAGCGATGACGTCACTGTACTCGGAGGCCACTTCCTGCCACCATCGAACACTCCTCACTGTACCGCTGTGTACGGGGTGGTGGCTCACGATCACCACCTAGGGTGGTCACACAAAAAAGAGAAATACCACTCGTCCAAAAAGGGCATGCTCATGTAATATGCATGTGACATGTGTAGTTTTCGCTGTGCATTGTCTACTACCTTTTCTCCACTGTCCCTGGCATTGCTCAAGGTGGTCTCCACGAAAGCCTTGTGTGCGGCATTGGAAGAGTCGTTCTGGTTCAGGCTGTTGTAGAAGTTCGCCGTGTACCTGAATACAAAAATAGATTCACAAGACTATGCATGACTGCATGGTACAGTTTCCTAGACAGATAAATGATTAGGGGCAGTCTGTTTGAATTTTGTAAATGTCATATTTTTGTGCTGGATCTAGGTTTTTCTTTGCGAAAGTTCCCTGACCAGTCGTAGTTAGAGTTGATGACCATGACTCTAAGCCCGGGCTGGTGTAGCATAGTGTAGTACGACATGTCGGCGAATGTGGCGTTGGCTGGTGCGTCTAGGCCGGCCAGCTCGTGCCACATCCGGGTGAACCACTGCGTCATCTCCTAGAAACGGACAGCAGACGTGTCAAATATGGTGCTAGATAAACTAAACGTCATTGACCTGTAAGGCATTTATTGTTTTGCATTCTAGTAGATGCTACTTACCGCAGTTTCAGACATGCGAGATGAATACAGGTTCGTTGGAAACATTTCTGAAAAGAATTAGTAAAATGGATTGAGTGTTGGCATATATGTGAAGATATAAAGCTACATTTTAAACAGAAAACATTCCCTTCTTGTGAAATATATCTATAGAACCTCCCTCATCCCCCAAACTGCAGTCATTCGGTACACTGGATGTTCCCTAGATAAGTGGTGCCTAGATAGACGGCCCCTGGGCGTACCGTGGTTGCCTATAGCCGGGTAGACCCTAGTCCCAGGGGTCAATGTGTTCTTCATGGCGTTGACGATTATGTTGGAGCAGTTGACCTGCGAGGTGAGAGTCTCATCCCAGAGGGTGTGGGGCGGCGTGTCCCCTGGAGGGAGAAGATTGTCACATATTGGGATTCTTAGTTTCTGCTCTGATCAATCCATGTAACAAATAAAATTTTAAGTTCGCATAATGAGCATTGCATAATGATGTTCCTCCATACCTGCGTACAATACAAAGGCCGGAAAAAACTCGTTGACTTTCTCCAGGAACTTCAGCATGGTACGCTCTGGTACGTTACAACTGTACTCGCCCCACTTCCTAGCCGACTCCTGCATTATGAATAACAGAACAACGTTCTCATAATGTACGTCGTATTCTTGCATATCAATTGTTCCCTCACTATAATCCTGTACATTGTAACCATTGTATTACATATATCTTTTATCACGATCACTCACCGTGCCATCTCTGGCTAGACTGTCTTCCAGACAACAGATAGCGGCCTTGCAATCAGCAGGTGAACCCTGAATGCATTCGAAATTGAAACGTTTTCATACGCCGTTTAATACGATAGGTTTTCTTATCGGGACTCAAGATGATACACATGTATTGAGGCCTTTTTCATCTCAACTCACGATGGCATATTTGGGCTGCATGTGTATATCGGTCAGTTGTACGATCGTGATATTGTCTGCCTGTCGTCTGACTCGCGCCCTATGTCGGCGAGCGAGCTTCTTCTGCAGCTTGGGCTGGAGGGTCTCTTTGAGCGCCCAGGGCGTTCTTTCAACGACGGGTGGCTTCTCCGCGAGTTCCTCGGTGTCCAATGGGTAACAGAGGTTCAGAGACTCGCACATGTCAAAGGCGGAGGCCTCTTTCAGGATGCAGTAGAGCTGTGCGTGGGAACAGAAAAGAGAAATGTATTAAATAAAGAAGAAAGAACAATATGAAGTCAAATAAGACCGTAAACCCAAAATATTAAAATAAAACGGAATGACACACTATGTATAATACAAGAATTGATACGATGTACCAAAATAAACTGGTAACACACATTGGATTTCAAATACCAAATGCTACTAGCACCACCTGCTACTAGCACTACATATTCATCATTGCACACATGCATTACTAATCCCACTATGAGAACTGATGGTATATCTCCATAATATTAACCACTTAGCCACACTAACGTGTTCGCCCTGAAGAGTGATGGAGCCGTTGCACATGACGGGGTCGATGTCCAGGATGGGGAAGAGCAGGTCCTCACAGAGGTTGATGAGGTCGTCTCGGATCTGCTCCCAAGGCTGCTCACAGGCCGTCTCTTGTAGGTTGCCTAGCAGCGTCTAAAGTGCAAAGGGGCATGGGGGGGGGATAACCGGGTATTGTTTTGATGATTCTGAGGGAGAAATACGTCCTTCAGGTCCTTCAGGTCATGTGGAAATATATTTACAAAAAGCAAGCTATACCATTCATCAAGTTAACGTGGGCTTTAAGTTGAACAGACAAACCTGGCACGGGTCGCATGAGGCGGGATCTTGCACGATCCTCGTGAATTCCCGCCAGCCCTCCACGAGTTTCGGTTTCGTTTTGGCGGGCGTAGCAGGACACTGAGGCGTGAATTGACAAGTGAGCGCCTGGTCGCCTGCCGGAATTTTCCCACCCTGGTACTTCCGCATCAGTGCTGCCACCTCGCCGTCGATCTGCGAGCCGTGGTCGGCCATGTACATCTTGATGATGTCAAACATGGAGAGGGAGCGATCGAAGTACTTGTCAGCATCCTTCTGTAACAGAAGAGATCGGCGTTGGTGATGAGGGAAAAAAACATTATATATGGTGGTTGCTTAATTTAATATTTCATTAAATCAAGGAAATACAACCAACTTATATGTGAAACTAAACAACTACAAGATGATTGTAATATTATATCTATTAGGATCTATATTAATAGTATGATTGTCATGAATTGCTATGTGGCCGGATGGTGATAGGTTTGAAATAGCATGATAAACGACAAACTGCACTCTGACCTTGCAGGGAATATGTTACTTACGTGGTGATGTTTGTCAGCTTCCTCTGCCCTTTTGTGAATTAAAGGCATGAGGTCCGGTTTCAGTAACTTGACCCATTCCTCGAACATTCGCTCGTCCCTGTCGTTTCTGGCTCTGACAGAGCCACTAAGCGACAGAGTCATAAAGCACAGAAGCAGAGCAGACAGAGAGAACCGCCTCATCCTGCCGACAGCGAACAGCGATATGTCGCTCGAAGGAACGGTCCGAACGGCTCGGCTTTCGCTGTCGTCATTGTTGATATCTCGTTATCAGTCGTCAAAAAGCGAATAATCTATGTATCTGTCGTTGAATAAAGACAGAGAGCAGATCTGCACGTTGTTCTTTTGAGTGTTGAGAACGAATTGTTACCCTTTACCCACCCCTGTCCAAGATCCGCCCTGGAAGATCCGCCCTGGAGTTTTGACCATCGGATTAGTGTACCATCGTCCACATGTAAGACCATAAAGGTCGCTATATAAGTACATATATATGTATCAATATGACGAATGTACACATTTGACCTGAAGAAAAAGACTTGACACCAAAGCATTATCTTTGATTCTGAGTCCGACCTTATTATGTCTTCTAAATAGACACGACTGATGCGATATAGAGTCCGAATCATTATCATCATCAAAACACATCAAAAACCTTTGACCCATTTTGGCATTGCTACTTGGAACTCATATCGATGAGGTTGTTAGTTTATTGCCATTTCGCTAGCAACATGGTATAAACATTCTGAATCCACACTTTCCGCTACTGAAATACTAAATAAACTCAGAAATATGTTATCCCTCTTCGTGTTGGTCCTCCTGACTTGTGGGACTGTCGCGTTCCCGGAAACACGTCGTAACGCGAGGAGCGCTCAGGATGATCTCAAGTATTGGGGACATCCCATGTTGCAGCAACCGAAAAAGCAACCGAATGATGATGACCGAAGAAATTTTGTGAGTTTACCGAAATAATTTGACTGAATTATTCATACGTTATGGAATATAGACTGTTCGGTGTTGTTTTATATTACTGTTTCGCATGAATGAGAAGTAATACACTGCATGCATGCACCCTATTTCAGTTTTATTTTATAATTTAAATAGAAATTCGACAGAGAAAAGTTCAACGAAGTCTTGATGTCCATTACAACTTCTGACGAATATTTCAAGTCAATATTATTTGCGTTCACGCCCGAAATTGACGAAATTATGGAGGGACTATTTTCCGAAGTGTCGAGACATTCAAATCAGCCAATCAGAAGAGGCGCAGACGACAAGTGCGACGAGGAACTGCCCAGTGCGGACGAACTCCGTCGGCAGTGGCGAGATTTCAATGTTATGGCGCGAAATCAGACTCAGACCTGTCAGCTGTGCACGGTGTGTGAAATATTCGTGCTATATTGGAAAATGTAGGTACCTTTGCTTACAAGTTTTTCATTAAGAGCTTGCTTGATTCATCAGAACCTGTGCAAACCGTGATTCATTTCAAAGCTTGAGTCCTGTGAAAACGTCCATTTTTTATCTCACATGCAATGCTTTGAAACGCTTCTGCTCCAATACGTGACTGAACTATATATCGTTTTCCATATGGTGCAGTTCGCGATGAACATCCTGAAGACGATAGTTTGTACGGTGGAGCACGAGGTGGCTGTTAACGCCTTCGTTCGGCTGTGTGAGTTTGTTCTGGAGCGCTACAACTCCCGACAGGGCATGTGTGAGGGCGTCATCACTCTTCAGGCACCTTACGTCAGTGCTGTTTGTACTATACTCTTGGAAATGGTAACAGTTATGATATGTTTTGTTGCCATTCGACCATAATCTGCTCGGCGTTTTTTTTTTCTTTCAGGTGTTCATGGCTTGGAAGGAATCGTATCCGTACGATTTCTGCGAGCACCTGAACAGATGCATTCCGCCAAATTACAACCAGACTGTTTCGGTCGAAGAGAAGATCTCCAGAATTATATCCTCCGTGCCGACTCCTGAAGAACGGAAGTCGTCTGCCCACGTGAAGCCCTCGAACAACAGCAAGAAGAACCTGAAAATTGTTCAGCTTACAGATGTGCACATATCACCACGATATGCAACAGTGAGTTTGGGTGTCCCATATGTAAACTTATATTTTATCAGTGTTTATAAGCAAGTTAATCATTCTGCTTCTCTTTATTATATGATATGTTTCGCAACTAATTATACATGTATATTGTGATGTTGTCAGGGTAGCGCTATCGACTGTAACATGTACGTCTGCTGTCTCGAAGAATATGAAGGAGAAGTGAGTAACCATAACACCTACAAATTTTTACGTCTTTGTGTTTGGTGAAAATCCATAACAGTGCATTGTTCATTATTGTATATCCCAAAAGGGCAGCGCGAGGATGTATGGAGAACATCTGTGTAACATTCCAGAGCGAACGATGCTCCACTTTCTCGACAAGGTGGCGGAAATTAACCCTGACATCATAATATTCACAGGTGACTGTGTGTATGTGTCTACTTGATATTCTTGAAAGAAATGAGGAATGTATATATGTCTCGAAAGAAATCAGGAAACTGTCACAGTCTAACAACGAATCTCTCTTTTATTTCCTCCTTGTTCCATACATGTTTTCTGATGAGCTTTCACGCAGTCGCGTTCATGTCATTCTATGTCATTGCTTTCGCACGATCACATACCTGGTTGAAATCACCTGTAAAATTCGAACGTTGATTATTTTCCTTGAACCTCAGGCGATGCCCCACCTCACATCATTTGGGACGAAACCTTCGAGTCCCAACTGAACTGTTCTAGGATTCTGGTTAGCGCTCTGAGGGAGAGATTTCCTGACAAGGATATCTTCCCAACCTTCGGGAACCACGGTAGATGGGACGACTACCCAACCTAGTCTATTGATTTGATTTCTAACGTTGATTTATGACCCTGGATGGGTGTTCCATTACTACACTTCAAATATATGGGTCTATTTTGTACAATTTTTTTGGTCCCCCACAGAACAATTTCCCACGAATGTCTATTCAACTAGAGTGAACTATACGATGGTGAGACAACTTTGAACTATTTTTACATGAGAAAAAAGCTGACTTGAAAAAAAAAAATAGATGCAACAGAATCGAACTATTCTTTTCCATTCATTGGACCACAGATGATGAACAGGGCGTTTTCTGTGCTCTGGCGGGAGTTGTCTGGGTTCGGTCCGGAGCAGATTGAGACAATGGAACAGATGGGTTACTACAGTGTACGGGCGGGTGTCCATAGTGGGCTCAGGATCCTAGCGCTGAACAACAACCACTACTGGTAACTGATAGACGGCTCGGGCTGTCTCAGGATACTAAGTACGAAATCTTTGGAGGATTGAACGAAACATATATATTCACTCGAATGTTCGTGAAAATAAAAAGAAAAAATCGCCCATCAAACTTAGAAATCTATACAACTCAGTATATAAGTTGGATTAGTTGATGTTTAAGAGTGCAGTAAAGTAGCTTTAATCAATTGTCCCTGTGTAAATGTATTCCTATCCCATACATGTACATGTTGGAGCTGTTTTATACTCTACTTGTATACTTGTTGTCACCAGAATTGACCGTTACGGTATCGTGATGTGCCTATCATAATCATCTGTTAATTTTAGAGCATAAGTTTATTTCAAGGATTTAACCGAGTGGTAAACCAAATTTTTTCCGTCATTCTGACACCTTCCCTCTGTTTTTTTTAAGAATTCAGAGAAATTAATATCGTCGTTCTTATTGAGAATTGATTTTAGTGAAAATGGTCAAAAATGACCCATTCTTCGGGTATTTTAGGACAAAATCACCCACAATATCACACTAAAGAGCATATTTAACCTCATTTTTTCGAAAGCATATTGCTGTTACTTGAGCATTCTTTGTGATAGCCTTGGTCTTATTTCATTTTCCCAGGTACACCGGTAACTTCATGTGTAATCTGAACCAAAACACGACAGATGAAGCCAACTACAGACAATTTATTGTGAACACATTAGAAGACGCACGAACAAATAATGAAAAGGTACACTTCAATACAGCAACCTCATTGACAACATAAAACGGTACTTTTATGACAAAAAAAAATTTCTACCTGCATGTAAGGACGGAATTGTGTAATTTGCAATATATGCTGACGTGGATGAACGGGAAAACCAAGAAAATTGCAATTTCGATTTCCAAAACTTCTTTACACTTTCAAACACACATACATGTACTCTTTTTGATAGAAACTTTATTATCTCGCCTTTTATGCGTTGTTGTTTGTGTATAATATAGAGTGTGAACGTATGATTTGGAAGGTGGTTGTGATATCGCACCAGCCTGTGGGCGGGTCAGATCACCTGGTCCGCGTCAGTCGCTGGTGGGAGGGCGTGGCGTATGAATACAGTGACGTCATCGTCATACATCTCTCCGGACACACACACAAAGACGAGTTCCACTTGGTGATGGCCATTTTTATCTCCATTTGTATATTATTGATTTTGTTCGATGGACTCTATCTGAAGATTTCTCATGGGTTTCGGTTTATATGTCTGTAAAAGCAGCTCATATTAATTGCCGACAGGGGGTTTCTATTTCAAGGACACATAATCTATGTGGCTTTCAGTTTTGTTTCATTTGAATTTCTGTTTTTCAAGTACACTTCCAAACACTGCCTTCAGGTATTTGACCATGACACGGCGGAGGCGCGCTACGTCAACATGGTAGCGACGTCGGTGACGGCGAACACGAACGTCAACCCGTCCCTCAAGCTGTTCAACCTTGATGACGTCACGTGGCAGATTGTCGACATCGAAGGCTTCTACATGGAGCTGGATGACCAGAAACCAGGCAGATATACTTTGTCTTGCGCGTGGAAACTTCAATTATCAACACGTCGTATGAATGCAATATATACATTACTCGTGTCAACAATCTCTAGCATGTTTGCTTATCGCACTCAGACAAACCGCCCCCGATAGTGCAGACGTACAATGCTAAGGAGCAGTATGGGATGGAGGATCTCAACCCAGAGGCGTGGAAGGAACTCAGTGTCCGGTAGATATTCGGGTTAATAATATTAGGCTTACCTTTCTGTTGCTTAACCGGCAGTGATGTTGTTTTCACACCAGAAGGCTGACAGCAACATGAACATGCCGTACAAAGTCCCTATGATTGACGAGTGTACGCAAGCCTATACAGTGTAATGCGTATAATTCTGCATCCCTATGTTGTGACACTTTCCCCGGTAGCTTCCTGGAGGACGATGGCCTGTTTCAGACGTGGTACCAGAACAAGGACGCCAAGGCGATGATGAACACGTGTACGGGCGAGTGTAAAGCCCGGGAGATCTGCCGCATGTGGTTTCCCAACTACGACGAGGTCGAGCAGTGTACCGATATTCTGACGTCACTTCCGCCGCCGACGCCGCCCGGAACGACACCGGAAATTGGTGGCGCCGCCTATTGGCCAGTGTCCTCGATGGTGTTTGTCGTGTCGACCGTGACGGTGTTCTACGTTTTTTGAGATCATTCAATTATTTGTTGTTGGATTTTTTTCTGGGACGGTGGTGTCATTTATCGTTTCCTGAACATCGTGTAAACTAGCCTATTTGTACCGTGTTTGAGTATCATTTCATTCTTTTTGTCGATTGTTGTGACTCGCAACAAAAATAAAATATACTTGGATCCTCCGAATTTGGTTGTACACTATACACGTACTTACTGTAAGAAACGTCTTCCAAATAATATCTATTCACAAAATGTTGGTAACATCTGAATCTAATTATGCATTGAAAAATATACGACAAACCTATATTCATTTACATACCGGTATATATGTGTGTGTTTAAAATATCTGAACGATGTACAGGTCAAAATAATGATATATAACATCAGGGGCTTTTTGCATTTTCAATGGTTATACTTTGTAGCGTTATGACGTGCCTTGAGTGTTGATATATAATGATGATTTTGTTTGACACTCGTATCTCCATAAGAGGGAAATGATTAATCACTATATACACGTATGCTACAAGTAAAGTATTCTTCAGATGGCGATAATTGCCATTGACATTGATAATCGGGTCACCTATTTCATGTTATCCGACCTTGTGCATATCACGCCATATTATTCAGCGGATGTGAGACACGAGGGGGGATGGATATGCATAAATTAAATATAGTTATAGCAGAAGAAACCGCGTGGTTATGGTGTTTGTGGGTCTATTACTTCAATCTAGCATTTGGTTTAGGCTTGCACTATACATTTTGTAATCGACAAAAATATACGAAATGACATTTTTGCACACTGCTACCTGGATTTTTTCTATTGGTTTGCTTCTGCAACTGGGTTCAAATTCCGCTCGAGTTATTGAAGATGAAGGAATTTGGTTGCCATGGCATCCTCTCGACCTCATCGATGAAATGACAGATCAATCTTCTGATGCAGCCAAATTCGTAAGCAATTCATATTATGATCGACGCCATAACACACTTGCTTCAATTGAAGTGTTAGAAATCCAAAATAAAAGAAAATATATCAATATATTCCGTATAATTGTAGACCATGTATTTGCAGAAGCTGCCTAGAAAACGCTTTGATACGATTGACGAAGCTGCGTCATTTTTCGCCTTGGCGCTCAACAAGTTCTCGAAACAAATAGACGATGAAATCCACACTGTCGTCGATGATGCCTACCTATATACGAACCAGCCAATGGCGAGCGAAGCACGTGACTTGTGTCCGGAAATGGCGGAAACTCCCGACAATTTGCTAGAAGCATGGGATCGATTCAAGCTGAGCGTTCAAAATGAAGAAGATCGCTGCCTGCAATGCACGGTTTGAAAAAACAAATATTTTTCCTCAAATCACATTGAATTTGCATCTACGTCGGATGTAATTACATATATTTGGTATGAAAAATGCGTAAATTGCTTTCCAATTAATTTTTTTTCTGTTCAAGTGCTAGTAATAAATTCTCAATTCTTTACCAAATCTTCCATTCATTGCAAGAAATGTTTGTTCAATGTTCCATGACATGTTACCCCCGCAGGACGTGATGGGGATACTACGATCCCTGGTGTGTGCTGCGGATTACGAGGCGGCCGTAGCTGGTTTGATCCGGATCTGTGAACTGATCCTGGAGGCTGGCGACTCCAAACCGGACATGTGTAACGGAACCATCACGCTACAGGCTCCATACGTACGTAAATAGCACTGCATTTAAAAATGCTGTGTGAAATCCATTGATGATCCATTTTCATACGGAAATATTTCACATACATTCCATGTAATATTATTTGGTTTTGACTTTTCATCTATAGATCTTCAATTAAGTTTTATCAGTAGTTTCTATGATACGTACAAAATATCCAGGTCAACTTCCATTCACAGCCAATCAAAGGACGCCAAAATGGCGCCAAAACACACTTGCGGATTAAGTCACACAAGAGGAGCGACCACAAACATATAATGTATTTACATATATTCAGATTTTCACTACACTGGTGGAAGCGACGCCATATGAGTTCTGCGACTCTCTGAATGTTTGTCTACCGCCGCCACTTCCTGGCACCGTGCCAGTTCCCGAGAGA
Organism: Terebella lapidaria; assembly: GCA_949152475.1. Classification (NCBI taxonomy): domain Eukaryota; kingdom Metazoa; phylum Annelida; class Polychaeta; order Terebellida; family Terebellidae; genus Terebella; species Terebella lapidaria. The sequence goes on along the minus strand of OX424555.1, from coordinate 55,022,202 downwards.
ATACAGCAAATACTGGCGGGAACGGGGCCAACAGAAGGGGCGGGGCCTGATGGAGAGGCGGGACTCAGGAGTGACGTGGTGGATAGCGATGGGTACATAAAGATCATCCAGTTAGCTGACATCCACATGTCGCAGAAATATTCAACCGTGAGTATTAAAGTGGATCTATTATCATAACAACAAGTACAAAGTTGATGAAGTAAAAGTCGACGTACAAGTCTTCTTAATCAAGTTTCCAATATAAATGTACTCCAGAGATACTTACGCAGGCCTAAAGAACTTCACTTTATATTGTCTCACATTTCCTCGATAGGGTAGTGCCGTTGACTGTAACCTGTACGTGTGCTGTCTACCGGAAAGCGAGGGACAGGTTAGGACATTGTTTCTCGTTGCTTTAATGAATACTTTTATTCATTTACATGATCTATAGCTTGCTACACGAAATTGTCCCATACATGTAAATGTCCGGGCAGGGGTCCGCCCGGATGTACGGAGAACATGCCTGTAACATTCCGGAGCGCACAATGAACCACTTTCTGGATAAAGTTGCCGAAATGGACCCTGACTTCCTGATATTTTCTGGTAATTAGGTGGTATTCCGTTCGTTCGAGTGATTTTTACTCCCAACACATATACCTCCAACACACACATATATTTTCTTCGGATGATCAACTTCACGCACAGGTCTGTGACGTACCTTTCAGGCGACGCCCCTCCACATACGATCTGGGACGAAACTTTCAATTCCCAGCTGAACTGTACGAGTACCGTTGTCCAAGCTTTGAAGGACAAGCTGTCGGGGAAAACAATATATCCCAACATCGGGAACCACGGTGTGTTCCATTGCTGATATAACTATATATGCGCTGTGAATTCACAGTTGTAGGCCTATTAGTATTTTAGCCGCTAAGATTTTGAAGAACCCAAAAAATTCGAAATCGCCATCGAATTTGTTATAGTTCTTTAACTTGAGTTCGGCTTTTAGGCTTATTTAGCCTTGACTTTAGTTAAACCCCTGGCCTTACGTGAACTAAATATGTTTTCACAGAAATGTATCCTACCAATGTGTATGCAAATCGGGTCAACTACACTGTGGTAAGTGTGGTGAATGGTACTAATGAAAATGGTATAAAATAGTATATTTCTTATTACTAAAGGATTTGCACGCAGCAGACAGTTCACAGGCATGCTGATAATTTCGAATCTATTTTAATATCAAGGCAATGAACAGAGCGCTGGTGTACCTGTGGCGCGACCTGGCGAGATTTACACCGGAACAGGAAGACACCATGAGGCACCTGGGATACTACAGCATAGGTGCTGACACCTACAGTGGACTGAGAATATTATCCATGAATACAAACCACTACTGGTATGTTGTTACGAGCAAAGCTACATTTATTGAATTTCACTATGAGGTAACCACAGGTCAAATCAACAAAATCTTCGGGAAAATTATGAATCAAGATCAAGGACATTACCACATGTGGGTTATTCTCCAAAATATGCTAATAATAGTATTTATTCACCAGGTACACGTTGAACTTCATGTGTTCTTTGAACAAAAACACGACAGATGACGAAATTCATCGACAGTTTGTTGAGAACACTTTGCAAGACGCCAGAGACAATGACGAGAAAGTAAATATCTTGTCAAAATCTTTATTTAAACTGATTTTAGTCTCAAGAAAACCAAAATAACATACTTTGATAAGCTGACCATTGTCTATACTACATATCAAATGAGTGTTCGAATAATGATCAAATACTTTAGTAGTGAAGTTTGCAAACCTAATCCTCTTCTTTGCCCCCAGGTGATAGTTGTAGGTCACCATCCGGTAGGTGGCGTTGACTCCGTGGTGAGTGCCACTCGGTGGTGGGAACAGGTGGCGCTGCAGTATAGTGACGTCATCGTCATGTTCATTTCCGGTCACACACATAACGACGAGTTTCATTTGGTAGGTGTATCGATTATTGTATAGAGGATTGTTTATTCTGGCAATAGTCAAGGTTTGAGCGTGCTGATGATATATAATAACTATAACATATGCCCGTGGAAGTAAAATGTACAGTGCGTAATGTTGGTAGATTAAGTAGGCCTAAAATTTGCAGCCAACTGACTGAACTGCTCGTTAAATGCAGGTGTACAAACTACAATTCGAACTAATTCTTGGAGAAACAAATGGTGCTAAAGAAACGGCTACAAAAATGCCTTTTTTGGGGCCCTTTAGTTCCTGGACCCTGAGACGTCTGATGCCAAGGCTATAAACTACGTGGCCCCGTCCATGACCAGTAACACGGACATCAACCCGTCCATGAGAGTGTTCTACCTACACAACACGACCTACCAGCTCATCAACATAGAGAACTACTACACGGAACTGGACGACCAGGCGCCAGGTGGGAGAGGGGCGAGGACTGCATGTCGGTCGCACTAGCAGAACCTAAACTCTAATTCATGTATCAGTGAACGCACTTTTTAGCCGTAGTTTTGTTTTGGATATTCGGGTCAACTTGAAATGTTGTGTGACTGAATCGGGTATCATGCCGTAATATTTCACCAAATTTCAGAATTCTATTTAAAAAAAACAAAAACAAAATGGCAATCTACCCCCAACGTTAAATTTCAGTCCAAAATGGGATCAGATAAATTTCAATGAAGTCAGGGCTTCAATCGTATTTATCCTCGTACAGAATGAACCTATTGCGCTGAGTTTGGAGTCTGAAAATATAGTCGATGTATATTAGGTAAATATGTTTATTTTGATTCATTATATAAAACGTACATCGAAAAAAAGGTGGGGTTTCTGTGCAGACTCTGAAATTCCATGTAGGGACTGAAACGCAACCTGGTTAGATTGCCAACTTCTTCAATTTATGAGATAGGATTCTGAAATTTGATGACAAATTGCGACATGATGCATGATTAAAACGCACAAAATATGATGACCCAAAACAAAACTATGGCCAAAAAGAGTTTTTCACTGATGGATGAAGTTGACTTTAGTCGTGTTGCTGGAATAACTACATGCAAAAATACATAAGGTCCTAATGTATTTCTGCTACATGTAATTAGTGACGTTTTGCCAATATATCATGCAAAACAAACTACATGCATTATAGGTAGCCTACGTAGGCCTATGAGATATCATATGTTAAATTGACATATGCCCTGTTGGTTTGTAATGATGTGTAATAACGGACATTCCAGTTAACTATGATGTTTTAAGTAAATGTTTATAGTGTGTAAATGTTTCTTTCTTGGACAGACGTACCGCCGCCTATAAAGAAGACGTACGATGCCCGGGAGTATTACGATCTGCAAGACATGTCCCCGGAGTCCTGGAAGAATCTCAGTGTCAGGTACATGTAGTCTTCTTCATACAAGATACTTTTATTTGTTGTTCAAATAAACATTTTACTACATATTTTTACATATGAATTGCTGAATTGAACACAAATTTGAGCATCCCCCTAGTTCGCTTTGTTCTTCGTAAAATGGTGACGTTATTATATTTGGCTCGTTGAAATTCATTCAACCAGTTGGAAACGAATTTAAAGAAATTCGCCAGCATTCTACGCTTGTGTCAGTGTATGCTCAACCTATAAAATCATTGAAATAACATATTAAAATATTACTCGAATAACAATAACAAAAAAATTGACCACCCCATCTGTTCCATCAGGTTCGTATACGACGAGGCCCTGTTCCAAACGTGGCACGACAATCGTGACGCCAAGGCCATGTACAGAAAATGCACGGACGAGTGTCGCTGGCGAGAGATTTGTCGCCTCTGGTTCCCCAACTACGACGAAATCCAGCAGTGTACCGAGTATATGACGTCACATCCCCTTCCGCCGCCGTCGCCCGGTCCCACGGAGGAAGTAGGTGGCGCCTCGACGGCAGCGTCGTCCGCGTGTTTCGCTTTGCTCGTTGCCGTAGCAACGACGGTGCTTTCGTGATAAATTTGGTAATAAAAAAGCAAACACAAACAATTGTGTTATTGGTTTTATTTTAGTAAGCACTTTCGATGTCGATATGATACATGAAGATATGTAGGCATACATGTATAAAAATAAAAACTGGCTAGCCTCTGAACAATGCACACTCATTTAAAAAGTGATACTAGTAGCTTTTTCTTTTCACCAGTGGAATCATGCAAAGTATTTGATATTAAAATAGATCTAATATATTTGAAATATTATTTGTGCGCCATTGTCACATGCCCTATTATTGCTTACTACACACGTGTTCATAAGCTTGAGTATTAATCCCAGGAGTAGTAACAAATATAAACAACAAACTAGCACATTCGTTACAACGAAATCAACGAATCAATACCAAACAAAACATTATTGATTTACATTAAAGTAGCGTGAACGTTAAAGCAGTTCCAGATATAACATCGGATACAATTGTGAACAAAACAACATTTACCACCAGCAGGTCCCGCAAGCAATATATTCCAAATAGTACGGGACAATACATGTGTACGCCGGTTCCAATCACTTGGAGCCGCATAACCCAGGAACATTTGGGGGCTTTGGATGCAGTGGAAACGCGTTCGCTGTCTCAGAACTCGCTATCCTAGCATGCAAACTATACCAATAGTTCAAGATGTCTTCAAGCCACTGTGCATCCATCACCAAAAAAATATTACCAATCATATGACACAATCCTTCTATCCTTCAATCCATCCCAAATCTCTTCAATTTATATCCAAGAACGTGGAATATTTGATCCAAATTTTGGCGGGAGTTAAGGCGCGTAGGCAGGTGGTTCGTAAGGAGGCGGGTCGACTTCCGAAGTTCCGGTTTTGTTCGGTGAACTTGGCCCGTCTGGCGTTTCGGCAGTCACTTCGTCATATGAGGGTAGTTTGAACAACGTTTCCGGACTTTGCGGTTCCATATCACCAGATATTGTAAAAAGAGAGTGGCCTGGATTTCTAGGGTCGAAAACGGCTGTGTTCAACTGTAGGGTTATATATATATATATATATATATATATAATATAATCACTGTGGTAGTTGAAATAATGTTAAAAACACATACGTAGCAAGATTTTTGTAAAATCAAAATCTTTTTACATTCGTAAATTTATTTCAGTCATAGTCAAAATTATAATAACTAAAATAACATTTATAATAATAAAATAAAATTATTATCGTTTATAATGACTTGCCCTTCGATCTGTAGCTGAGCGTCTAACGTCTCTGAAACTTCGCACAACATATCGCATGAAGCCCGCCTGTAGATGATAAACATGGAGCTGTATGATGATATGTCTGTATGGCTGTATGATGATGATGAACAAACTGGAATATATCAACAATATATGTGTAGACATACCTCCATAACTACAAAGAATGCAAAGAATCCTAATCGCGCACTGATGGCTCCCGATAGTTGCTGTAAAATACACAAATACATGTATATTGGAATTATTAATTTATACCATGGAACATGTGTTCGTGCTAACAAGTTTGTTTCATTACGGGTAGAATGATTGATGATAATTATATATTGGTGTATAAACTAGTTGAAACTTACCCTTGTTTCTGATTCGGTAAGCTGCAAGAAAATAAAATTAGCCATTACTTTGGAACAGCGTGAACAAATATTACAGCCATGTTTTTCGTGAGGTTTTCTTTGAAAAGTGGAATCTCTGTATATACTATACATGAATAGTATCTTTCAAAATATATATATAATAAGTATGAAAACTTACGTGTAAATGAATATCTCTCGTGATCAAAGCTCCTCCGTAGACCATCGTGAATACTACTATCAAAATCCAAACACAAATGAGAGTCTGCTTTCTCTGAAAATATACATCAATCAATATTGATTAATGACCAATTCATTTTCTGATCGTAGTGGGCATGGCATTGTGCGACGTGTTGTTTGCGTTAGGAATGTGTACATAATAAAGCTAAACTCTGGAAAGATGCTTTTAGAATTACAATTTTTGTTGAAAAAATGTTTCAGGTCATACAAAAGTTATTTTCGTTCTGTTCGCTGACCTGGAATAGTCCTTTCATCATGGCCACCGAACTGATCAACAACAGCACGAGGTCACATATCAATATAGTATACATGATTTTTGTGACAGCTGCAACAAAGCAGAAGACATCTGAATAACACTATATCTCTGTGAACAAAATTTTACCACAATGGGATGCGAATTTGTCAACTGCTTCTGAATCATTGGAAATTGAATACAACATACAAATGACTCACTTAATTCGTGAAGTCTGTCCCCAATGTCTACGTGCTGTTTTGTTTCGGTCCCTGGAATGGAGAAAACCATCGCTTGTATTGTGTGATAGCAGTACCCACTAAGGAACAACTGTTTGAAAACCAGAATCTGGCTTCATAAGTTCACGCCATGATATAGCAGATAACGATCATAACGTCACCAACCATATATAGGCATACATGTGCGTGAGTGATTTATAATCGAGTATTTCTTTATCTGGTCACACATACTGTTTATCGTTTCCTGATAATCATGGTCCCTTCTGTATCGAGGATTCAGCATTCGTTCGTAAGTTTCGATTTCCGTGGAGACATCCATCAAATCGTTAACAAGAAACCCAATACATAGCACAGAATACACCTGTCGAAGAAGTGGAAAATACGTACCCTACATTTATTTAATCATACTTGGATGGTATGCATTTATGCTATGCATTCCTGAGATATATATATCTAGTAGCATAATATATGGATCATTCAAGTAAAAAATGTACATTAGTCATTTGTTCATTATAATGTGACGTAAAGGCATAGCTAACTTAATGTACAGTCAAACCTCTATTATACGTTCACACGCATTGAGCAGGAGCGTTCCATAACCAGATAACGGAGGTTTTACTGTACGATGCGTACCATAGTGCAGAGAGACGCCGCCACTGTCATTTTCTTGGTGTCCCTGAAGCAGGCGGGGCTGTTGCCAAGGTGACGCCGCTCTGACCCACGAAATTGCTCCCCCTCGGGCCGCGTGAGACCTTGGGGAAAAACCCTGTGGTTCGCCCGGCGGGGCGCGCTGTCAGGCGTATCTGAATTCGTCGGAATGTGCCTCGAGGGCAGCGTCAGTATCCTAGCAACCTGGCTGGCCGGCATTTCTACTGTCCCGGGTCTCTGGATATCTGAATTGTCTTCTGTCCTGGATGTCTGAGCATCCGCACTTTCTACTTCCCTAGAGGTCTGGATAATCGGATTTATTACTGCCCTAGAGGTCTGGATATCCGGATTTTCTGCTGCCCTGGACGCCAGGATATTCAGGCTTTCTACTGCATTAGATGTCTGAGTATCCGCACTTTCCACTGCCCTGGATAACTGGATATCCGGGCTTTCTACTGCTGCCCCGGATGTATCCATATCCGAACGTTCCACTTCCCTTAGAGTCTGCATACTTGAACTGGATTTGTCACCATCTGATATATTTTGGGTCTCAGACTTTGAAACATGTGGCGTTCTTCCATACGAAGTGCTTGCCTTTGACATTGGATTTACATCTATTTCAGCAACTCTTTGGTTTTCTGCCGTATTTGAGGCAGGTGGTGGTTGGGTTTCCGAAACTTCCATGATCCCAGGCGTTTGTACGTCGTTCTCTCAAAGGAATACCCAGCTGTCAGTCATATGATAGCACGTGACTTCCTCTGATTTGAAACCAGTTCCTCTCTCTTCGTGTCACTTTTTTTCAACTGTGGTGCAACAATAGAACAAAAATTCTTGTGAAACAAATTCGAAACTTAAACCTAAATTTAGCCGAATACTGACGATGGAATAGTTGCTAATTTATTCAGCGTCACGTCCGTTCGATTTAAACCGAGTGAGAAGAATATGTAGCTGTGTGATGCCTAAACATGGAAATATACTGAGTGTGTCGCAGGATTCTGTGCACTACAACATGTCACAGATAGTAGGCCATGTATAACAAACATATTTATATAAGCGTTCAGTTCACCTCTGAAGTCATTACGAAACACGAGCATACTTCTGGGTAGTATTCGCTTATAGAACAAGGCTATACGCTACTTGTCAGACATCTTAAAAGCGCACGACACCAGTTTTATGCAGTATTGTACTGGCTAATTCCGAATCCTTAAGATACAATACACGTCGATACGAAAACGCTTACCTCAAGTTATATGTATACAGTCACGGTTATATCATTCCAGACCGTTGTATAACCAGAAAACTTGTGTGGTAACTACCTCCAAAATACCAATTATGACGGTAAAACAAACAATAATCCGATAGCGAAATATCCCGCCAAATGTCAGGTCACCGTTTAATTTCGTAAACATTTGCAGTCACGTTTTAGCCATGTTGTTGTTTTTCTGGTTGGTGGTTCTGCTCTGTTCTAGAAAAAAACATCATGACCGGCGGTGGAAAATCGTCTTTGTTGTCATCTGTGCTCACTGAAGCGTGGGAAACGTGTCAGCAAAAATTGTTACCTCGACGAATAAGAACACTTCTTCTTTTTTAGGGTTTAAGGTCATGCTTCAACCCCATACATCGTGTTTCTGTCGTGTACAAGCATTGACAAAATGCTGGGCATTGAATGTGTGATTTCGTACCGCACTTTCATTTAGCTTTATGAAATCGTGACCGTTTGTGGTTTCAAATCGATATCCCACAAAATGTTCGTTTGTATGTACAACAAGGAACAAACAGCACATGGTTGTTGGTGGGTTTTTTTTCGAATAAATATATGATCAATACCAGCTCAGTAGATCTACACTCGGAAACACATACACCTGGTTCAATTCATGATGTATGTACAAATGAAAATAAAAAAGTAAAGTTTAGTGCTTCATGCAGCCAATATTCGTTTCATAATTGATACTATAATCAACATTGATCAACTAGGCACCGAGTACACTTCACAATGTTTTCAATATTTGATTGTATTTTTGTTCTCCTAAATTATATCAAGCCTTCAGTAAATTTGACCTCTTAAAAGTTAATTTGAGTTTTCATTATGATGTGCCATTCAAACACCATTTATGTTTGTTCCATTGATACTTAATCTTAAAGTTACTCAATCTTTCAATTTCTGACTTCCATCTACAACCATGTCAATTAAATTCCAACACCCGTGAGATTTAATATTAAACCTACATGCCCGTATTTAGGATTGTATCTATATATATGCTGTGCCAACATGTGTCTACCCACGATTTGGCGAAACGTATACACGGCCATTTGTTCAGGTCTGGTAAGTTTTTTTTTACCGGTCATACATTATGAAAGTGAATTTGTTATGTATATAGCATATATGCCGTCAGGTATACATATAATTTTGGTTTCATCGGTTAAAAAACATACGTACGTGACCAGATATGTTTATCATTCCTCATTCTGAATTTAACCTATTTCTCGGGACAAAAACGCCTTTATTGAGAATTTGTTCATGGATATCAAAGAAGCCTTTGTTTCAATACAACGGAGAAAATATCGTATAGACCTAAACGAACGCTTCGAGAGACTGGTTTCCTTAAGAATTTCGCGTACTCATTTTATGTATTATGTACGTTGTTTGACAACGTCGATAGTGCAGAAAATGCAAGTCATGGCCGAAGCGCTAAAGTTTTCTCAAAGGAAGCTTTATTAGTTGGTCACAATACGAGGCGGAGCCACAGGAAACACAAGGACATTGTGTGAACTTTGAAGTTGCGACAGATCAATGAGAGCACTGACAAGCATGTTAACATTAGACAGGGCTGGGTAGGATAAAAGAAACAGAAAAAAATGTTGTGTGTACGTGATACGCTACGTCGCTCGTACAAAAACAGCTATAGCTAGTCAATGTCTTTGTTTTGCTGGTTCTTTTCAAAATCGTATGTTATCCGTACACAGGTCTCATGAAAAGCTGAAATTAAAAAAATGAACCAGTAATCTGAGCAACTCAAATTGGTGTATCGAACAGACAAAAAAGCATTTTATTAAATATTGATGTCATGCGCTAGTTCAATAATATATTTTTATGATTAGGATAACAAAATGAAAAATTCATCAAAACTACATAAATGTGAACTACATCGATTCCAATGATGTTTATATTAGGGCTCTTAATTGTACCAGTATTTTGTTTACACGTACTCTGTTTTTCAGAAATACGTCGATTTTTTTAGTCTTAAATGAAACGTCGTCAGTTGGCCCTGTTCTGAGATTTCGGTTGCGTTATGATCTGAAATCAGCGAATGTGTTGAACACTTGAAACCGAGTCAGGGAGAGGGGTTTGAAATTCGATGCTTTCATGAAAATTCATTTGAGCTCTTTATTAAAAGGCATTTTATTAAGTTATTTATGAAAGTGTATATGATAATGATCAATATTTCTGTGAACATCTGGACATTAATGTTCAATAGAATAGTTGTGATCTGCCATGAAAAGTGAAAAAAGAAAATCAATTTTCCGATGCATTCTTGTATAATTGGTCATTGGCAGTCTGTGCTTGAGCATAAATCAATCGCGAGTATTGATGTATTACTATTTAGTCATGTTGACATTCAATTTTGTTATACATGAACCATAAAGAGTTATTGCTGTTTCATGCATTCCTGCTTATAATAATTTAACATGGCATATATGATGGATCACGTTTTGTTTAGTTGAACTTTCATCTGGTCGAAAATACTGTACAGTTAGCCTACGTCGGTCGCAGAGTTGTATATATGTATAATTATTTGTTGCACGTGTATCTATATCAAAGATAATATGGAACGCGACTGCAGAGTTATCGAATAGAACGGTACGAAACGTTTCTAATCGAACTCCAAAAATAATTATTATTTGGCGTAAGTCAGAAATAATGAACAGCATTATCTGTTTTAATGTAATCGCTTTCTTCTTACACATGGATTCGGGAAACCTCATACATAACACACAAAACATACGTTTACCATATTCAAAGATGGCGGTTGCGTAATTCAAGATGGCCGCCGTGCTCACCACGTTTAATTGTCAAAATGGACAAACTGAGATATTATGGTCAGTAAAATTATTCACAGTATATATTATCCCTTAACTGAATTGCAAGTCTTACTTTTATCAATATTTTATTCAAGTACACTCCAACACGATACAACCGAATACACATTCATCCAAATAATATCACGATATGCAATATACATCTAAAAGAAGCATAGCTCGAATATTACACATACACACATTTACAGATACATGTAAGAATATTTGTAACGACACGCTTCTATTGGAAAAAGAGTAACCAGACATATAAATGTAGCCACACAACAAACACGGGACTCTTATCTCACTCACATTTCATGAATAATCACTGGCGTACATTTCTCAATTATCCCACTATTTCCATACCTGAAAAAAAATTAACTAATCATTTCAATAACTACATCATGACTAGAATTGCCTAATGACCTTGGTGAATTCGCTCCCGAGGATGGTGTGATGATCCAGGTAGCCCATGTGTCCCGCGAGGCTGTCAAAGTGTAGGACCTTGTCCCGACTCTGCCCGAACCAGTGCATCAACTCTTTCATGGAGGGTCCCAGCTCAGCGTTCTTCGGAGTCAGCGTGAGCACGGTCGAGGCCTTCGGCGGCGGCACGTCATTGTGCAAAGAGATGTGGTAGACGGGCGAGACGGAGTGCCTGATGGGCTCGGGCACCCTAGGGTTCTGCAGGAACGAGCTCTCTCGGTAGTTGCCCTCGCTGACGTTGTGGAAGCGTTTGACGAAGTGCAAGTGCGAGTGATCGTAGATCCGCTGGAGGAGACTGCACTTGCCGGCGGACTTGCACTCGAAGCGCGGAAGGATGACGGTGCGGGCGAGCACCTTGCCCAGCGAGAAGGCGTTCAGGAGAGTTTCGTGCTCATGGTGAGGCAGATGGCCGGCGAAGTTGACGGCGATGTAGCGGCGTGTGTAGCTCGAGTAGTAGGCCTGGCCGTCCCAGTCCCACATCATGCACTCCTTCAGACGCATGATCTTGTTGTGCTGCTCCAGAATGTAGTTGTTGTGGATCGCGATGGCGTCTCGGAGGGACTTGTGGTCTGGACAGGTGTTTCGCGGGAAGGTCGTGATCCCGATGCGGTACTTCGCCTGCGCGAGCGGCACGACACTCGGCGCGTTCTTGCGTCCCTTGTGCTCGCGGATCGCGGCGTTAAGCGCCATCTGCCCGACGCCATGTGAGAGCTCGTACTTGGCCAGACGATGGTAGAACTTGATTGAGGCGTTCGTCGGGCGTACGTAGATGAAGCCCGCGTTGTACTTCTCGAGGTGTTCGTCCCACTGCGCCGCGATGTCGCACGACTTCTTGTGACACGTTTGCTTGACGTCTTTTATCGGGTTGCGCACGTAGATCATGTCGAGGTCAGTCAGGAGGACGTGGTACCCAAGACGTATAGCTTGCAAGATGAGGAACCGTCTCAGGTAGATCTTCTCCTTAAACTCGCGCGAGTCGTAGATCGAGGCGTGGACGGCCGTGGGAAGCTCTTTGTAGACAAAACACTTAACTCGACTCTGGGGGAAGGCGATCTGTAGACGCTCGCAGGCTACGTGGTCGAGCGAGACGAACAGGAAGTTGTGGATCTTGTGGCGGACGATGGACTGCTGGTAGAAGTTGTACGCCATATCGATGAAGCCGCTGTCCACGAGGGCCATGACTACCACGTTCTCCTCGGAGCTGACGTACGTCGCGGCTAGCGCCTCGGCGTAGTCCGGGTAACTCTGGAAATCGTACGTCGCTTTCGTCATGTAATCTTCCTCTCCCTCGCGAAATACGAGACTCTCTCTCGCGCGTTCCGAGAATATCCAGTTGAGAAGTATCGTGAGCACGATTCCGCATAAAACTATCGCCCGCCAATTCGTACAGACATTCCGCTTCACTTTCCGCATGATCGCGGCCATGGTTTCAGTTTTTGGGGACCACTTTAGTACAGAATATTGTGAGTAAAGAATCCACAGTCCCCCAAAAAGCAGTTGAGTGATCAACGTGGACCTTGCATGGCGGGCGCCGAAAGCCAAAGAGATGAGAGAGACAGAAAGAGGTTTGATTTATGATTGGCTCGTGATAACATCGACGTGGTACGCTAAAATATATTGACAACTGAAGACCGTAAATCGATATTGATTTGACATTTCCAAATCGATTTCCGACTTTAATTGAAAACTACTACAGATCTAGGATGCTTATATTGGCCTCCGAAACAGAGCAAGAAAAGTCATTCACAGTTGGCATCTACGCATGCGTGGCACGTGTCTGCGCATGCGCTGTGTCGCTTCACACACAACTCTAGCCTCCTTTTCTCGGACAAGATCACTTTGAGTTAGCGAGTATCCAACCACCTGACAAGCTGTCACTGATGTTTATACTGCCATCTATATTAGTGTTTTCATTGAGGCTCATCAAAGTTCATTCTGTAGTCATCGATAATTAATATTGGTCGGTGATTCGTCGCGTGGTTGCAATGTACTGGGCTGTATTTAAGTGATAATAGTGGCTGGATTATTTCTACGTAGGCTTGGAATTGTTCTGCAGTTTATATACCTATATATTTACCTATTCGATTTGAACGTTAAATAAGTTTTATAAAAGTATATTTTATAACACAAATTGTATTCCGTTTGTTCAGCTGATCAAATCAGTGAAATATCGGACAGTGAAGAGAAGTTTTATTCATACTGAACACACACGTACGAACTCACATGCGTTACAAAGTATTAGCAAATCAAATAGCCTCTTAAACTCGACATTCGCTTATGCAATAGAATATGGTACAGCTTTAAAAACAATACATGTACATCATTATTGTGACCTTGACTTTGCCATTCAACCTGGAAGCGTCTCTTCATTCCTTCTGCATGATGCTACAAGATACTGATATGCCACATCTATTGATATATCAAATGATGATTTTGAGCGTTATGATTGGATCATTTCGATTCATATCTAATGCATATAACCAAATAATGTCAGAATGAACAATATAGCGAGGTTCATCACGGGAGACTGGGCTGATGCCTTCACAGCTTCTGGATCTGAAATATGTTCAAAAGATATGTTTCATTAAAATACTTTCAAATAATATGGAATCATCTGATTTTACCTTAAAAGGCTTCAAGTGCATATTATATATCGATTTAACGTGCATTCACCACGCAGAAAAAAGATAACAGCGTGAACCACTGCAATTTTTCTAAATATTAGTGGATTTTAATAATTTTAGTTTTGTGCTGAATCATAGGCCTACTCAATTTTTTCTGACTTTTTGCGATTATTAGCCGTGGGATTAATACTTTTTTGTCAGTTATCCTATGTTTGCGAGTGTTTATTACACGTATTACATTGAAGCTGATCAAATCGGTATAAACACTGTCAATTGTGTTACCGTGATCGTGGTCGTGATGGTGATCGTGGTCGTCATGGTGATCATGATCGTGGTCGTGATCGTGATGGTCGTCATGGTGATCATGATCGTGATCGTGGTCGTGATGGTCGTCATGGTGATCATGGTCGTGATCGTGATCATGGTCATAGTCGTGATGGTGATCATGGTCGTGGTCGTCATGGTGATCGTGATGGTCGTCATGGTGATGGTCGTGGGTGTGGTCGTGAGGTTCCGGTTCCGTCACGGGTGCGGATGTTTCCGGGACGACGGTACCCGACACGATACAACCGTTCTCGTCCACGGCTGAGGGACACAAACGGCTCCCCGAGGTCTCGTCGGCCCCTATCAATGTAGCAGCAAAGCCATCCTCTAGTTAATCGTTCGTTTTACGAAATGGTACTTGTTATACAAGTACCACATTATATATGTATTAAATGTTTACATTTTAATGGTGAGGCCTAGAAAATATTTGATTCCAGATTCGATGGACTGAAATATCGAAAGGCGCTTACATTACTGTAGACCAATATTCAGCTTCTAAAAATTTAAATACCTGTGGGCAACCGAGGACTCAGTCCGCAGAGTTCGTTAGCTTGCATGATGTTCGGGGCCGTAGCTTCCAATGTGGCATCAGTGGGGCTTATCACATCACCGCGTCTACTGCCCAGTATTATGTAACGCTTATTCGGCTCCAGAACCGGCGTGAAACAGCGCCCACCTATATATCCTGGGGACAAAGTTATTGTTATCAGCTTTTGTTGAATCCATATATATATATATCTATTGTGTATCTATTTAATTTATAAACCGTACATGAATATATTGATTTGATATTATCGTTGGGGTATCTTTTATTCTTTATGTGTTAGGCACCCAACTGTGGTATTTATGTATTTCCGTGGCACGCGAATTTATCAGCTATCGGTCCTGAAAGTTCAATCCGATTGCCTTAGACGCTAAATGGCACCTATGGAGCCCCTGGTGGCATTCCCGAACATGTATGTAATCCAGGCATTACCAGTCAGGGAAGGTCTGCTACCTGTTCCGTGCGGGTATTTTTTACGATTATATTTCGACGGAGAAGACATGCCTCTCAGAAGATCGACGAAGAATTGTAGGCCTACCTCTCAACACGAAGATATAATATATTGGCATTCCCTTGGATGTCAAAGGTCTAAATGCCGGGACATTTTACGTCGACACCTGGCTTGCCCCCCTTAGTTGATTTTTTTTACTCAAAGATTATTACGGGACATAGGCTCCTTGGAACTTTTTCTATTCTTTTGATAAAAAAACAGTCAAAGGGAACGGTCGCAATCTGAATCGAACACCAAAATCTATGAGAGAGGGGAGATGCAGTGATTAACCCCCTGCACAGGGTGTTCAATAAATTTGAGATTTCTTTCTGTTCTCTTTGTTTTTATTTTTGTTTCAGAACGCCAGCGATACCTTTTAGTCTAGACGCAACACGGACTCGGTTTTTGATTGTGAACTTCTAGAGATTAAAGGCTTTTCCAGGCCGTAATGTCGTTATAAGCTGACATGAGCGGGGCGTTGCCCTTCTGAATTCTGAACAACATTTCTGCGTCATAAATATTTGTGGCGGAAATCGTTGTTCGTCTATTATCAAAACACCATAAATATTCGTTTGATACATTTATAGAACGCCATAGATTTGCCGTACAGAACTGTAGCTCAAGCTGTATGACCAGACGGAAGACTTTCATACGAGGTGGAAGTACAAAGATTCGAAAGAAACATTGTATTGGTGCAAGTATCAATTTCGACTTTTTTTCTGTCAAGGAATCAAAACAACACGCCTGTATTTAGCACAAATCACCAGAATTACATATTGAGAGTCTCGCATAATGTATTTCTGAAATCACACAAAACATAACCAAAACATGACCCTATGTGTACTCGGACGAAGCCACGAGTTGCATATTCAACAAATATGACTTCCACTCCCAAATTTGTCACACCCAAGTAATGTGATATAATGTAATGTAATGTGATATATATGCACATGAAACAATGGCAAGTACCGGTATTGAAATGACATGTCAACGTTTTTCATTTCGCAGTGTCATGGGGTAATATACATGATTCCAATAGGCTATTTGGACAAATCGGGCGTACTTTGGTTTGAACACGTAGACCCTGTTTTGCGATGTGTCACAACATATATATGTATATGTATATCGACGTAAGTATCAAGAGTTTCTTTGATCTTTAAATGTATGGAATTCATCATTCAAATTGTGGGTTATTCCGATATGTGAATGGTTTTGTTTTGCTAAAATATAATCTCAATATTGATATTCACCAGCTTGTGTAATGTTAGTAACGACTGGTAACTCCACAGCAGGTGGCGCTTTCAGTACACAAATCAGGGTCATTTCGGCCGTGTACGCGTCCGTGAAACGCGGGTCTGGGTACTTCCGTCGAACCTGCCCCAACAAAAGAACGTCCGCCATGTCCACTTTCTGCTGGAAGCTCAGCTCAGGTGCTGGACCGCAGGCTCTGGCCATGCACGCTAATGACATGATGATGGTCACTAGAGCGCTCCATATCCGAGCGGCGGTCGCTGATTGGCTGACGGTCATCTGGAACGGTCCAAACAAAGTGAAATTTGATTAAGTCCATAGGGGGGAGGGTTGTAGAGTGAGTTAGAACTGCGAATGTCACAGTTTATGGTACGAGGGGAGGGGGGGGGGGGTGAAAAGGGGCATTCCATTATAGGGTTTTTGATTTCAGTGTATTTATGAGTTCTGGATGGCGTGAACATCTGGCCCTCGGGGAACAAAACGATATCGAATGAGGCGAACCGGACGTGTCAAAATGCCAACGATTTTAAACAAAAACATTTGCAGGATTTTTTTAGATGCACGACAAGATATATCGTGAGAAAATAATAAAAACGTGGTATAATCTAATAGTCCAAATGTATCACATTCCATAAACAATGATATTGCACAAAACGACGATAAAATGTCGTAGTTCTAAGTATGTCCATACAATGTATCCTGTGTCTATATACGCTTTCTGATACAGTTTTAGTTTGGGAGAAAAAAGCCTGGATTATTGTAATGGAAAACAAGAAGTCACGAAGAACATGAAACAAACTGTGCTGGAAAAGCTACACACAAAAGCTATAAAACAAGAGATTAACCGAAAAGTTATTACAGCAACTTCCATTAGGGGTCTGGCTTTCTTCATCAAAATAGACGTTGTACGCCCAATTTCGCGTGTAACACAATTTTGATAATCAAGGAAAAGTGTGAATAACTAGATGTTAGCCTAATATAACGGTACACTTTTTGACGCAGTTCAAGCAGAAATACATTTCTAGTTCAATATGGCTAATGGGTATATTTATCAGTGTCGCAGAGAAGCGTAGTCCAATATACATTATGATTTCATGCAATGCGATATCAGATCAACACTTTGCATCAACAATGTATATAGTTACGGTCATAACCCTATAGCACTGATACGGTGTAACCTATGCCGTAATAGAAACAATGTGTGAAATATGATTATTTGCATGATTTGAAATTGAACCCTGGCATCGATGGTATAAAAGCAGAGTTCACGGACATATTCGTGTTATTGTTCGTAATTTTTTTTTTGACTACAAAATTACCAATTACAAAATTACTATTTGCAAATTACGGTACCAATAACAAAATAAATGATATATGAATTGATATAGTATTATTATATATGTATGAATGTGATTACTTTTACCTATATTGATACATGATAAATTATTATTGGCAAAGAAACAAAACTCTTGATCTTCTTTCTCAACATCGAATATGTTAGAACAAAGATTCTATTGGTCCTCAATTAAACTCGGATCAAAAAGTTCCACTCACCTTTTTTTTCGCGCACTTGGGAGATGAATTTTACTTTCAGTGCAGGCGCTCAAGCTGACTATAATCCACACATGTGGCGAGTACAAGATCCTATCTCGTTATGTCCCGGGGGTTTGGGTTACTTCTCCTGCGTGGAACTGACTGAGACCGCGTGCACGGCGGAACTGCCGTCCAGTCCACGACGGTCTTGTTGTTATTATCACACGCAGAAGCTATGACACTATGCCCTGATTTTTGCCCCCAGAACTGCACCGCATCTGTGAAGCTGTTATATATATATATATATATATATTTCGCACGTGAATGGAGAAAAACGGCCTGGATCTGTTGCTATAAACAAACTTGTGTGCTCTGAGTTAGTACATGTACTTACCGGACGATGTCCAAGCGAACGAAACTCCAAGTCGACTTTGGCGAGTGCTTGATGTGTTTACTTTTGGAGGTTCACCGCAAACTTTTTAGTGAAGTTTCCTGCGTATGACGATCTGGAATTTCCTCTCTATGCCGGTTCTTGATATCTACACCAGTATGCGCCCAGTTGAAATTTAGTCACTTGATCGCACGCAAATTCACACGTGTTTGCCACCGCGATCAGCTGCTCGAGTCGAAGGAAAGTCAACTGCCAAAGCGTGGCTCGGCAGAACAATGCCCCTGCCTCGGGTTACAAAATTGCCCCCTCCAACTCCCCTTGAATTCTAACGAGGATTTTGATAGAAATTATTTTGGATGGAGGGGGTGGAGCAGAGGCTAAGTAGGCTTGGAGACCCATCGCCAATCGCTTTCAAAGTTGTAAAACGAGCGAGAAACTATGGAAAATCCGTCCCAAAAACTCATCTGAGATGAGTTGGTAACGAGTTGAAAACAGCCGCTGGTCATCATGTACCCTCCAGATCTATTCCAAGAACATCCCTTATCCTGCTCCCCCCCCCCCCCCCCCCTCCTTCCAATGTTCGATACCTAGGCGTCTGGATCAGCGCGCTATCGCCAACCTTCGGCATGTGTTGATACGGCGGGGGGGGGGGAGGGAGGGGTGGGGGGGAGAGGGGAGGTAAAGAACAGAACGTGGGATAAATGAAGTGCTTGCTTGCGTTTGTGTATTGAAGGGATATTTGTGGTGGGGTATGTAGCTAGGATTTTACAGGAAGAGGGTGGATTCCCGCGGTGAGCAGACCGCCCCGAAGTTTCGCAAAAAAAAATGCAAGCTCTGCCTCCCCCCTCCTCTCGGTATTTCCTCGTGTGTGTGTGTTTTTTTTAAAGCATGGATAACCCAAAGTTTTCTCGCGTTGCAGACGAGTTGCCAAAAATCACGTGGAGTTATATATTACGTTACAAGCCGGCCCCAGTGTTTTATGCCCGCTCACTGATGGATCGATGGTAACAAAGGGTCTATGATTCCTGAACTCCTTCGAAAACCAGCACAAATTCCCAGGAACTAATGCAACCAAAGGCTCTAGCCTGATTGTTGTTCTTTTTTTCTATATAGCGAATGTCTTTTTTAGGTTACTGGACCTTTGGTCCGATAACATATTGTCGTTGCGTTGCGTCCGTCGTCCGTCCGTCCGTCCGTCGTCCGTCGTCCGTCCACATTTATATTTTTCAAGTATACAGGCGGATATTCCTGAATTTTTGCACGAAATTGCCTAAAAATATTTCGAAAGGGGGTATTTTTTAGTTTTTTTATTTTCACATTGTTCCCAAAATGGCGGCCATTTTTGACGAAAAATGGCCAATTTTGGACTTTGGCGGCCATTTTCTCCAAAACTGTCTGATCAGTTTTGAGATTTTGGTTTCAAAATATACCGCTTATGTACCTTTATGATATGTATAAGTTTTGTTGCCCTTGAATAGCCGGTCTCCGTGTGGTGGCCATTTTGAATTTTTGACGGGTCATCGAAAAAATCGTATTACTATCCATTTTGTGGCATTTCTAGGCAAACACATTTTATTCACCCTTTGAAAAAAAAAATTGCACCTGGTCTGAAAACTGTCTGATCAGTTTTAAGATTTTTGTTTCAAAAGATTCCCCTTATGTACCCCAAGTCAATTCCCCAAATCGCATTACTATCCATTTTGGGCCATTTTCAAGAGGAAAAAAAAATTTACCCTTCAAAAAAAATGTTTGGACTTCGGCAATTTTCGGCAATCTTTTCCTTCATTATGGGAGCTGCCCGAACTGTACTCATAGAACGCTTGAAGATAGAGCTTAGAAATTGTCACTTTCAAATGGGAAGTCATATATGGCGATTTGTGCGGTGACCTTGAATTTGACCTTTGATGACCTTGAAAGGTCAAAACAGCCATTTTAGGGTAAAAGAAAAATCCCCAGATTTGCCTCTACAGATGAAATGCTTGTAGATAGAGTTTAAGTTTGCATTATGGACATATAGGAAGTCATTTTATGGACCAACCGATGATGAGCTTGAGCATGACCTCGGATGACCTTGAGTGCTAAACGTCCGACGTGAAATGTGTAAATTAGCCATTGAGGCTTAACACTTGCACATACAGGTTATGATTGTGCATAAACTTACAAGAAGTCATGTATGTATGGCACATCTTTTGATGACCTTGAATTTGACCTTGAATGACCTTGAAGGCCAAATTTCAAAATCTTGGCTTACCTGACATATGTCAATTGGCCTCTACAGACAAAATACTTGTTAATAGAGCTTATACGTTTGTATTATGCACATATATAAAGTCATATGCAGCATACCTGATGGTGATATTGCAGTTCACAAAGATTACCTCGATTGGTAAATCTCAAGGTCCTACGTCACCTGCAATAATTAAAGCAAAAATTGTCCGGTAACCTATCATAGCCCTTGGGCTAATTTTTTTAATGCACACAGTATGAAACGAATGGGATATAATGTGTTTCTCTAAGGGAATTTCGTGTCGTGAAAGATGATATAACACAAGACCGTGCACGTTTTAATTGTTTCAGCAACTATGCCTGATGTTGCCTCATGGACATTAATTGGTTTGGAATTACTTTTAGAACAAACACTGACAAAAATGCTGTCAGCGCTTATAAATTGACATCGGAGTTTTGTAAATCTGGAGTCAGTATTTTTTCTGTCTATTGAAAGCAACAGCAGACTGGGAAACAACCCGTCGTTTTTTTCGACAAAAATAGAATTTAATGGCTTCGATAATCTCGTATATATAGACCGACACAGAACGCAGTGACGCCAATACCCAAACAGTCAATTCGACTATCATACATCGCTTTGATTCATTCGGTGCATATACTTTAATTTGAACCATTGTTATTGTTCTTATGTCATTTTCCCAGACGCCAAAATATTTTCACAGGTGCCAAAAAAAACCTGTTAGGAACCTGCTGCGTACTTTATTGTTGACACAATAACATACTTTGTTTTATTTTGTTGTGTGTTTTTATTTGGCTGTTGGCCTTTGAGTGTTTTTTTATTCTAGAGATATGGAGAGAAAAGGTTGAGACGAGAATTAACGCCCACAGCAATGTACTGTGAATGAACTGAATAATTACAATATTGGTGAAGGAAGCATTTTTCCGTTTCGTTATTTTTTGTGGTATATTAAATATTATATCTGTATAGATTCTACCATTCAGATCCAGTATACATACATTCCTAAATTGTGACCTTCACATTTTAAAAGTCAAGAAATTCAACGTCATTTTAAAATTGGACACGCTTTTCGGCTTTAGTTTTTATTTTGATTATTGGATCAACTTGAAATTCTTGTATGTACTAATTTGGTGTGAAGTCACAATTCCCCACCAATTTTCAGGATTATATCTAAAAAAAAAAAAAATAGCCCAAGGGCTAAGAAAGTTTACTGGAGTAATCTTCGGTGTTAGACATGAAAACATTTTCAGTAAAATTTCCGCTTTGACATATCAAATTCACTAAAGGTCAAATTCAAGGTCACCCTAAAAAGAACTGCCTAATGTGACTGCCTATGCTCTTAATACAAATCTAAGCTTCGTCTTCAAGCATTTTGTCTGCATCTGTCAATTTACAATATTTACTTCAAATGTAATCTCGACAAGTACCGCTCAAGGTCTTCTTAGGTCAAGTTTCATGTCACCATAAGAAGATGATCCAAATGAGACCTCCCGTAGTATTATATTACAATCCCGAGGTCTATATGTACAAGTGTTTTGACACTGGAAGCCAATTTGTGCATATCAGGCCATTTGGGGTCTTCAGGCCTATGTACCGGGCCTTATGAGGAACTTAAGATGCTTTATCTTTCAATTAAATGCAGTGTCAAGTATCCCAATTGGCATGTTCTGAAATAAAAATCTTAAAACTGATCATATACTTTTTTGTGAAAATGCAAAGTGCGAATTTGAATTTTTTAACCCGAAAATGGCTGTTTTGACATGTCAATGTCCTTGAAGGTTTTGTTCAATGTCACCACACAAATCGCCACATATGATTTCCCGTTTGATAATGCCAATATCTAAGCCCTATATTTGAGCATTCTAAGAGCGGAACGGAAAAGGGTCAAAAAGTCCAATCTCTCAAAGAGGGAATTCTGTGTGTGTCTCGAAATGACCCAAAATAGACAGTAACAAGTTTTGGGGAAAAACAATAATATCGAAGCGTCAGAAATCCAAAAAGACCAAAGGTTCGGTAACCTAAATTTGAAAAGGTGCCTATCGAACCCAAATTATTTCTGTGTTCACAGACGTATTATAGTTTATGTTCCGTATATATTTAATGTGCAAAAACAATTCACAGAAAATGAGATGAATAGCACTATATAGTTTTATAACAGTCTGATCAATCATGTACCGACAATATGAGCTGTGATTCACGTGTATTATCTGTCATAAAATGTCAGACATATCATATCATATCCGATGTGTCTTATAGTACATCCATTATCAATCAAAATATGTCGTTTTTTACCGTCAGAAAACCACAGGAACACATTATTTGTACGTGTGGTCTCGCCCGTCGAACTGATTCTGCCAGTAACAATATTAATATTGTCCCTGATGAAATCCCAGTTCTGTTAGAGGTTTTTTTATTATCAAGCAAATCTATCCATTCATTTTCAATGTTTAGGATCATACCGATGAGAATGAGACAAGCTGTGCTCTGAAGTTTAAAGTGCGAACGGGTTCAAAATCAAACTGACTTAGTGGACTGAATGATGTGGTGAACAATATTTTTAAAAAACAAAGTCGATTTTTCTTTTTTCTTGTGGAGATTACCATGGGTCACATCCATGTTTTGGGTTGCTGGGTTGGTGACTACACGTGAACGAACAGCCGTCCTGATTGTCCTGATTGGTCATTTCAGGGAGTCTGACCAGACTCATGACCCATGGAATAAAGCTCTCTGCCCATAGCAACGTCCATGTGACTTTCCCATGCTATGTGTCAAAATTTATGATACCAGAAAGAACATGTTAAATCTGTATGGTTTAAGTTGTTCCATAATTTATTATTTTGCCTTTCATTTTCTATACATCAATACTTCTTCAATCTCTGTACGATTAATATACTCGACTCTTCCGTTTCATAGGCTTCAGTGCTGTCCGTTGATATACTGCTGTACCACATACATTACCACATTACCAAACCCAAACAGTCAATTCGAATATGGTACATGTTCGCTTTGAGTCACTTGGTGCATATATTTTAATTTGAAGAACTGTTACAATACGTCATTTTCACAGACGCCAGAATATTTTCACAGACGCCAAAAACATTCTAAAAAATAACCCGTTGCGTACTTCATTGTTGACACAATAACACACTTTGTTTTGTTTTGTTGTGTGTTCTTATTTGACTGTTCGCCTTTGATTCTTTTTTATTATTAAGATATGGAGGAGAGAAAAATTGAGTCGAGAATTAACGTCCACAGCAGTGTACCGTAAATGAACTGAATGGTAACAATATTGGTGAAGGAAGTATTTTTCCGTTTCGTTATTATTTGTGGTATATTAAATATTATATCTGTGTAGGTTTTAACATTCAGATCGCGTATATACAATCTGAAAATGTGACTTTCACAATTTAAAAACCAAGAAAGTCAACGTCATTTTAAAATTGGACACGCTTTTCTGCTTTAGTTTTCATTTTGATTATTGGATCAACTTGAAAGTCTTGTATATACTAATTTGGTGTGAAGTCACAATTCCCCACCAACTTTCGAGATTATATCTAATAAAAATAATTAGTCTAAGGGCTAAGAAAGTTTACTGGAGTAATCTTCGATGTTAGACATGATTTTTTTTTTCAGTAAAATCGCCGCCTTGACATATCAAATTCACTAAAGGTCAAATTCAATGTCTCCAGAAGAACCATCTGATATGACTGCCTATGCTCATAATATAAACCTAAGCTTCGACTGAAAATATTTACTTCAAATGTGATCTCGACAATTACTACTCAAGGTCTTCCTAGATCAAGTTCAAGGAAACCAAAAGGTGATCCAAATGAGACCTCCTGTAGTATTATATTACAACCCGAAGTGTATATGTACAGGTGTTTTGACCCTAGAAGCCAATCTGTGCATATCATGCCATTTTGGGTCTTCAGGCCTATGTACCGGGCCTTATGAGGAATTTAAGATGTTTAATCTTTCAATTAAATGCAGTGTCAAGTCTCCCAATTGGCATGTTCTGAAATAAATATCTTAAAACTTATCATATAGTGCAAATTTGATTTTTTAAAACCCAAAAATGGCTGTCTTGATCTTTCAATATCATAGAATTCAGGACAAATCCAATGTCACCAAACAAATCGCCATATATGGCTTCCCGTTTGAAAATGCCAATATCTAAGTCCTATCTTTCTAGGAGTACTGTAACAGTGGTGGTAGATCCCATTATGAAGGGAAAAAGTCAACGTTTTTCACAGGGTGAATTTTTGTGTGTCTAGAAATGACCCAAAATGGATAGTAACACGGTTTGGACAAAAACAATAATATCGACCCGTCAAAAAATAAAAAAGGCTGTCACGCGCAGACCAGCGATTCACGGGCAACAAAACGTAGGCCTATACACGTCATCTAGGTCCATGAGGGGAATCTGTGGAAACAAAAATCTCGAACTGATCATTCTGATTTTGAGAAAAATGCCAAAATATAAAAAAAAACTAACAATACATCCATCTTGAAATTTTTTAGGCATGATAGTGCAAAATTTCAGACGGGTGACTCCGACGACGGACGCAACGCCATGGCATATTATGGACCATAGGCCCGGTAACCTGGAAAGAAGAATTATTTCTGTATTCACAAACGTATAGCCCGATACACATTAAGCGATATTATCGGCGATATGTAGCTGCGATATTGTCGGCGATTAATTCATCGGCGATGTTTCTTATACACATCAGGCGATATTATCGGCTACAAACATGATGACGCCCCCCAAAAAATAATAAAGGAGAAATTTAAAATTCCAAAAGACAATTTTGTGGGGGACTATCCCATAGTATCAATATACAAAGTTTCGGAAGATTCCATCAAGTGGTATCAGAGGAGAAGACGTTTGTATATTGCAATGTCCAAAATTGGGTGTCATGTACATGTGCCGTGATGATTATGCAGGTGCATGGGTCTAAAATTGATGAATATGCGTCTATATCGCATTATATTCGCATGCGCCTATAACTGAGAGACAATAATTTTCCAACTGAAACTATTATTCACATATAGGCGCACCCTGATATTCCTACATTTTGTGATTTGCAACAAGTGTGATACTCTTGTTTACACCTGCTTGGTCATGTGTTCAAATCTTGGCGCCAAAATTACAAAAATTCCAGCAGCCTAGGCCTGTTTGTCAGTGTATGCTGCTGTTAGGTTTATCCCTATATAACTTATAAATAGAGAAAGGAAATGCAATTAAACAATTAAGAGAATAATGACAGGGGGAGGGGCAAGGAGTGGATATTAGGTGGACCATAAGTGATTATTATTCATTGAGTGAATAGTCGCCTCTTACGATGTTATTAAATAAAAGAACATATTTCACAGGTAATAGAATATTCCCCTCCAAATTAAAATGAGTATTTTCCGAATGACGTAAGTCATGCGCCCCGCCAATCAAACACAAGATAGGGAATGCATAAAGATAGGGAAAATATTGTATGATCAAAAGATCATATACCTACAACACATGAATAAAACAGTGTAGATATATTTGCTGCTATAGAATATAACCAATTCTACCATTATTTTATTTCAACACAAAATGTTTCTCCAGCAAATAACTCAATCCTGAGCAAAATACCGAAATGTAAATTTTTGCTCCTAGCGAATTATTTGAAGTGCATATTCCCGGTTTGGTCATACAATATTTTCTAAATATTCGGTTCTCGTCATGATGTGCGATATACTGTGATACTAACACGCATGAAACAAAATAAATTAACTCAAAAAAATAAAACAATAATGTTTTCTTGCAGTGGCGAAAATGTTTTAACGATGGTGTGTATTATAGCCAAATGAGCCGAACGAGCCGCATCCATACTGTACGGCAATCTCATTCATTTATTCTCTCAATTGTTTATTTATTTTCGTGGGAAAATCCTTGGTTAAACACAAATATCTACAAGATATTACTTTGAAGTGCAAACACAGGGTAGGACACGGAAAGATGATGGATTAGATGCATGTATAGGCATATGCAGACAGTGGCGGATCCAGAGTGGAGGGGTGGAGAAGGCACGGGGAGCCATGGCTCCCCCAAAGTTGGGGAATAAAATGACCGTAACGAAAATCGATAGGCTACGGCACATACACAAAGATTACCGTGGTGTAATATGACATGTTACCTACAGATTACTTTACCGGAATCACGCAAAACAAAAAGACCATTGGAAACCGATTGTCCAGGCCTATATAGGCCTATAAACACTTTGCTGTGGGACCAACTCTCAGATCTGGAGTTGGTCGGACCCCATAGAAACATAGTACGATCGAATTAATAGAGAGGATGCCCCCCCCCCCCCCCTACAAAAAGGGTGGGGATGAAATATGTATTACTTTCGTGAGCTTCCCCCCCCCCCCGCCCCCCCCCCCCCTACAAAAAGGGTGGGGATGAAGTATGTATTACTTTCGTGAGCTTTGAAGCTTGTAAAGTTGACCAAAAAATATATTTTCGACTGTACATTCTCGAAAAATTGTATTCCTATGGAAATGCACATGGACATATGCACACAGAGCCCAAAACGAAAACTTTCTCACTCTTTGAAACCAGAACACTACAGTAGTACTGAACCAACCCAAATCCCGGACCGCATGTTTCAGCTCGCTTGTGCCCCTCTTACAAAATTTATGCTACAACGCTGTTCAGTGCTCCCCCCCCCCCCCCCATGAAAATCTTGGATCCGCCACTGCATGCAGAGCGAGATACATGCACTATATAAACACTGCGCGGGCCTAGCAGCTGATCTCTGCATCAAATGACATGCCCCTTTAGGCCTATCTCTACACATTCCACACAGTGTCACTTGGATGTAGGCGGATTTTTGGGTTTGGTCACGTCGTTCCAAGGACTTCGGTCACCTCCACCCATGCCCTCCTGTTCTTATTTCTATTGTTGTACTCTTTTAGGAACGAATTATATAATACTGGACGATTCTCGTGTACACTCCTGAACTAACAGGTCCTCTTTCTGCCTCGTCCACTCCATGTTTACACACGTGGCACGCCGCATTCCAAACTTTGCGCGGATAATATCACGTGACATTTTGAAGGCCCGCAATTGGCTGAACTCTAGAGTTCTCGACGATAATATCGCAGAATTCAAGACTGTCTAGAACCCTGCGACATGTTCCCAGAGGA
This sequence comes from Terebella lapidaria, assembly GCA_949152475.1. Lineage (NCBI taxonomy): Eukaryota > Metazoa > Annelida > Polychaeta > Terebellida > Terebellidae > Terebella > Terebella lapidaria. Next base: position 54,994,146 of record OX424555.1, on the reverse strand, counting down.
TCAGCGATAACATCGTAACCCGGGTTTCCATCGGCGATCATGCTCGCCAATAATATCGTACCCGCTTATCGCCGATAATATCGCCTAATGTGTATTGGCTTTATTAGTTCATGTTCCGTATATATCTAATGTGCAAAAATTATTCATAGAACATAAGATGAATAGCATTATATAGTTTTATAACAGTCTGATCAATCATGTAGCGACAATATGAGCTGTGATTCATGTGTATTATCTGTCATAAAATGTCAGACATATCATATCATATCCGATTTGTCTTATAGTATATCCATTATCGATCAAAATATGTCGTTTTCTCGCCTGTCGAACTGATTCTGCCAGCAACAATATTAATATTGTCCCTGATAATATCCCAGTTCTGTTAGAGGTTTTTTTTTTATTATCAAGCAAATCTATCCATTCATTTTCAATGTTTAGGATCATACAGTGGAGAATGAGACAAGCTGTGCTCTTAAATGAAATTTAAAGAGCGCGTCGAACGGGATCAAAATCAAACTGACTTAGTGGACTGAGTGATGTGAAGAACAATATTCTTTAAAATCGAGGCCGACTTTTCTATTTTCTTGTGGAGATTTAACATTGGAGGGTCATAGCCATGTTTTGGGTTGCTGGGTGGGTGACTACACATGAACGAACAGCCGTTACATGCACTGGATGGGGTTTGTCCTGATTGGTCATTTCAGGGGTCTGACCAGACTCATGACCGATGGAAGAAAGCTCTCTGTCCATAGCAACGTCCATGTGGCTTTCCTATGCTATGTGGCAGAATTTGTGATACCAGAAAGATCGAACGTGTAAAATATGTATGGTTTAAGTTGTTCCATAATTTATTATTTTACATTTCATTTTCTAGACATAAATACTTCTTTAATCTCTGTACGATGAATGTATTCGGCTCTTTCGTTTCATAGGCTTCAGTGCTGTCCGTTTATATACTCCTGTACCACATACAATACCAAATTATTTTCGGGCGGTGTATTTTTGCTCTGTCTCGTCGATCAGGAGCTATAGTGGCTAGGGGACCGTATCAAAAATGTCATCCAAAAATCCCTAAATTTTCCCCAACTAGGGATAAATTTTCGTTGTACATGCATGAAACCATTCTTCACAATACTCGTGTTCGAGTGTAAATGAATATACAAAGCCGTAAAGCGTGTATGAGACGCATTACTGTAATTGAAAAGTTCATGGAATAAGTTCATGGAATATTCGTAGTAATATGTTTCATCTTATGGCACTGCTATGAAATTTATATAGAGGATTTCTTAACGGGTACCGGTGATATTATGTATAAGTCCTACAATAACTATAGATTTGTATACTTAAGAGATTTGTATACTTCTTAAGTATACATGGTAATATAGCAATGATTGGTGATCATTCCTAAATTAGAGTGCTGCAGTTGGCTGTCACAAGCATTACAATGATTGGTCACAACTTATGGAATTGTGGTCACGCCCGTTATGATGTTTTGGGCATTTTGAGATGGTCCCGACAAGTCCGCTGTGTCGGTCAGTCGACTGGGTCCCAGTACACCGAGTGCGGGCCTGAACATGCATGTCCTCCCATGTTAAATCTCCATAAGAAAATAGAGGAATCGACTTTGTTTAAAGAATGTTGTTCACCAACTAATTCGACCCACTAAGTTGGTTTGGTTTCCATCGCGTTCTCAGTTTCAATTTAAATTGAGAGCACAACTCCTCGGTTTTATCTATTGATAATACGTTGACAACAATATTAATCTCACACCGATGTCGTTATCAACTGATCAATGACGTAGTTTGTTTTATTTTTATAACCATAAAATTGCTATCAAAATATTATCATTGTATCATGATTATTAGAGATCTATACGAAATAGACGAAATAGCCACAAAACGATATGTTTGAAAAAAGGTTAAAATAGGATATGTAAGTCGTAGAATGGGCAAAAACAGTTTAGTTCAACTAAACATTTCAAGTAATGTCATTTTATCGCCTGTAGAAAGTGGGAACGTTGGCTGGGAAGATCCACGAAAGCCACAAAGTAAAGCACGGCTCTTGTGGAACCCGACACTACCAAGCACGCATCGATGTCGTAACAAATTTACATTTTTTGGCGGGAGATCGAATCCGCTGGCGCTAACTCGGCGGCAAAACGAAATATTAGGCTACTATTGGCATGAACTATTACAGCAGAATGCGCTTTAATTGCGCGTTAGACCAATCTCTGACCGCCAAAACACGGGGCTGTAATTCTTGGCAGGCAGATTGCTCTTTTCCAAGGATATGCGCACCAGGAACCGGGCTGATAATGTACCCCTTGTGCCTTGAAATAAATTCGTTTTTCCCCTATCTTTGCATGTTTTTCGTCTGGGAACTGTCCGGGTTTTTGCCTTTTTTTGCTCCCATCATATTCACAGTGCCAGTTGGGTGATGTGGAAAATCGTGCTATTTTCTTGTTCTTATGTTAGTTAACAGGACGATGAACATTACAAAATTTCCATAAATTACCAGGATTATGGAGACAATGACACAAACGCGTCTAAATCAGGGGTATGAAAGCAGCTTGGAATGATGTGATAGGTACGGTTTTATAGATTGAACACAATTGACAATGGTACGCCGTATTGAATCACTTTGAAGCTCAGAATGTAAAGAGAGACCATGTGTCATGGGGGAAAATAGGCTAAAGGCCAAGAAAGGTTATTGCCGAACATTTGTTGATGTATAATTATGTCACAATTACTCCTAATAGCCAGTGCCTTTGGTCCGAAAACCTATAGCCGTGGCGCTGCGTCCGTCGTCGTCGTCGTCGTCCGTCGGGGGTATTTTTTATTTTCGCAATTATTTCAAAATGGCGGCCATTTTTTACTTAAAAAAACGGCCAATTTTGGACTTTGAAGGTCGCTTACTCGTTTTCTCAAAACCTATTCAGTAATTTTTTTTTCTTATTGATACATAGCACTCCCCATATGTACCCCTGTGACGTGTATAAGTTTCGTTACCCATGAATCGCTCGAAGTGGGCCATTTCGGGCCTAATCTCTGCCCAAATGGAACTTTCCCATGTTAAATTTTCCTATGCTTTATAATGGGACACATATTTTCTAAATATTAGAGACTAGGAATCAATTGTGGACATGTAGGAAATGCTATAATAATGCTGAATATTCTCGCGACATTGAATTTGACCTCTATTCTCATTTTCAAGGTCAGATCACAAAATGGCTAATATCTCGTTTATTATCGACTTTACAGCTTAGGAATCAATTGTCGATGTATACGAAATGAAACTTCGGCCTTTTGGGGCCTTTTGAGCCTAGATTTTGGGCCTTTCAAGCGATTCAAGGCACTCCATCTTTATACACAATGTCAAGGACCCCAATTAGCATGTTATGAAACAAAAATATCAAAACTGATCAGACAGTTTTTGAGAAAATGGCCGTCAAATCCAAAATTGAGCACTTTTCGACAAGAACGGCCGCCATATTGACAAAAAATGTGAAAATTAAAAAACTAAAAAAAAAACTCCTTCTCTAATTATTTTTAATCACTTCTGTGTAAAATTTCAGAAAGATTCGACCGTAAACTTTAGAGACAAAAATGTTAACGCCAGACGGACGGATGACGGACGCAACGCCACGGCAATGGGTTATTGGACGGAAAAAAATTTCCAGAGAGCAGTTTCCGAAGAAATGTATAGTGTTGAGCCACAACTTTTTTTTTTACCTAAAATTGCCATTTTGTCCCTTTAAGGTCATTGAAGTACGGCGGCTCATTACTGCCAAACAAAAAAAAAGTTTCCCACCACGTTCACTTTCTGCCACGTTCACTTTCCGCCTGGGCGATAACCTTTGTGCCCAGGCGATAACCTTTGTGCCTAGGCGAAAACCTTCCCGCCTGGGCGAAAACTTTTGTGCCTAGGCGGAAACCTTCCCGCCTGGGCGAAAACCTTCCCGCCTGGGCGATAACCTTTGTGCCTAGGCGAAAACCTTCCCGCCTGGGCGATAATTTTCCCACCTGGGCGAAAACCTTCCCGCCTGGGAGAAAACCTTCCCGCCTGGGCGAAAACCTTCACGCCTGGACGATAAACTTTGTGCCTAGGCGAAAACCTTCCCGCCTGGGCGAAAACCTTTGTGCCTAGGCGAAAACCTTCCCGCCTGGGCGATAACCTTTGTACCTAGGCGAAAACCTTCCCGCCTAGGCGAAAACCTTCCCGCCTGGGCGATAATTTTTTAAGAATTTTTATTTTTCGCCTAGGCACAAAGATTATCGCCCAGGCGAGAAGGTTTTCGCCTAGGCACAAAAGTTATCGCCCAGGCGGGAAGGTTTTCGCCCAGGCGGGAAGGTTTTCGCCTAGGCACAAAGGTTATCGCCTAGGCACAAAGGTTATCGCCCAGGCGGGAAGGTTTTCGCCCAGGCGGGAAGGTTTTCGCCTAGGCGGGAAGGTTTTCGCCCAGGCGGGAAGGTTTTCGCCTAGGCACAAAGGTTATCGCCTAGGCACAAAGGTTATCGCCCAGGCGGAAAGTGAAAGTGGCGGAAAGTGAACGTGGTGGGAAACTTTTTTTTTGTTTGGCAGTAATGAGCCGCCGTACAATACAGTAAATTGAATGACTTATTCCCGTAATGGAGGAAAAAGTTGGCTGCAAATGTACGTTATGATCCACTCAATGGTCGTTCGGTCGCATTATGATTTGCTATCATAACGGCACCGTATGTTCACCGAAAAACTAACGACCATGAGTTTGTCGTATCAAAACGGGAATATTGCTGCTACAGAAAACTGACAATATTATGTACACAAAGATAATATCTCTTTGAAACGACTTATTATCTCGTTGAAAAACGATTCTTTTTTTGTGGCAGCACTGCGCTTCAGTAAATTGAAGACATTAAAGCAAAGAAAAGAAGTAGCGTAACCGCGATTTGTGCAGGGGCGTAACTAGAGTAAAAAAAAAAAGAATGCTCACCATTCATGTGAAATAAAACGAGGGTAAATGGCGTAGCCTTGGAGGGGAGGAGGTGGCGGGGGGAGGGTCTTAATGAATACAACTGGTATCATGGCTGACAGAACCAGAACCCACAGCCATTGGATCAGCTAGGATGTACCTCTTCTTCTTCTTTTTTAAATATGTCAGTATAATTGGGTGGAGCGCAGTACTACAGTACTCAGGGCCACATGTACCCTAAGCACCAAAAGTTTAGGTTCAACATGTAAGCGACATCAGGACTCAGAAGTGGTCAGCTCAAAGTCCAGATCTGAACCTCACCTAAATTCTATCTCACACCTGCATGGGTATGCTGTTGCACAGACACTTCCAGACACCCTGGCACCACTTGAGACATGTTTGCATGAAAACTGAGCAATAATCTCTCAGGATGCTTATCTGGATCTCATCAGGTGCTTGTCGTGCAGAGGCCTTGTGAGAAGCCTGAATACGAATTGTTCGAATAAACGTGTGTAATTTTAGGGTTCATTTTTTATTAATGTGTGTGTTGTTCTCGGGCTTCTCACACGTCCCGGACTCTACACTACAAGTTCCTGACAAGATCCAGATACGATTAAGAAAGATGTCCTGGATGATTCTTGCCCAGTTTTCACGCAGACATGTTTCAAGAGCTGCCATGGTGTCTGAAGGCCTCTGTAACACCATTTGAACAAGGTGTTAGATATAATTTAGATGGAGTTCATATATGGACTTTGAGCTGACTAAGAATCAGAGTCCAGATGTCTACTTCATTTTGAACCTAAAGTTTTGGTGCTTATAGTGTATGTACACGTATGTTTATGTCAGCAGACAAGCCGGGTGGTGGTGTGGTGCAGAGAGAAGTATGTGCGAGTCTGTGGGTGTAGGAGGGAGTAGTAAAACCTGGACCGTATGCCTACACGTGTGCACCCTGGCAACCACGTCCTTCAAACATCCTATTGAAAGTCTCTGACCATACTTTTACTACACATCATTGTGTATTGGATTCATTCATTTTTCTTCAACTGGCTGCTGGAAAAAAAGTAGACCCCCCCTCCCGTCCTTTCCTCCCATGCTAGTTACGCCACTGTTTTGATACTCGATATCGACAAACAAAATCAAATTCAATTCGTTAACTGGATGTAAGCAGACTATTCGATGGGTGTCGGAATTAATATCCCTATAACGATTGTCGGTCGTCATGTACATCTCATTATCATCACCCAGATGGCAAGCAGGCCTTTTGGATATACATGTACGTTATGATCCACTCAATGGTAATTCGGTCGCATTATGATTTGCTATCATACCGGCACCGTATGCTCACCGTTAGAGAAAAACTAACGGTCGTGATTTTGTCGTTTCAAGACAGGAACCATTTCTGTCCTAAAACTACTAGCATTGTTAAAGCATAAATTTTAAAGCCTAAATATCATACGCTGTCATGAATGCCATTTATTCTGTCTGTCACCTTTTTAATCCTTATTGAATATGGAAGAAAGCGCAGGATATGATACTTGGGCCAATTTGGATAACCGAAATAATGAGATATTACATCGAACTAAAGACCAGAATTATACTTTTCTTTTTTTTAAAAATTAAATGCGGTTTACACAAATAAATATTACCAGTAAGTATTTCTGACAGTCGGAAATTTTAATTGAATGTTTGTGGAAATTGATGAGCATAGATCATTAGAGGAAGGTATGGAGAATCTACCACAAGCTTTCTCTACTGTCGTCTTCGTTTTCCTTGAGTATTCGTTTAATGAATTGGGTGAATTAATAGAATTTAGTTGGTCTTTCAATAACATACATAAATTACATGTTTGATCTTGGCAAGTCAATTCTATCCTGGGCTCTTGAAACTGATACCGCTGAAATATCAGTATATTATTAACAATATATTTATGTATGATCCATCTATATATTTATTTCATTTAGGTGATGGGTTCTGATAATAGCTAGCCCGGCCGTACGTTATCAATCCAAATCAAAGGTCCAATAGATGCAAGTTTAACACCTTTAAATTTAACTCTAGATGTGTCACCTTTAATACTATGACTTAATATTGTCGAGGGAGTCATAAAAACTTGTATTAGAAATATGCCTCTATCATGTGAAAATCGACTATGTAAAATAGATATTTCGATAGGTTTTATACGGAACCTATAAAAATATATCGATTAAATTTGGTCACCTCGTACTCTATTATTATAAAATGTAAATTCAGTCATAAAAATGTTGAATTAGTGACCTCGTCCATTAGACGATATTCTCAGTTGACGTTAACTTATTTAATTTATGAGGATCAATCTATTTCTGAGATACACTTTTATTTAATTTCAACGATACAACCTAGGCATTACATCTTCTCAACCTTGCCTCCAACGAAAACAACAAAACGTGCCTCAACCCACCGCTAGTTTTTTTAAAGTCATAGTAGCAAGGTACCATTATATGGTTTTATTCCTGTTCAGATGAAGGCATTGTGGTCATTTGGTGATAAAAAAGATGTTCGCGTTATTTGGTAGTTAATAACAGCGACATGTAATCGAGTGTATTGAGCCAGTATTACAATCGCCTTCTCATGCCGATGAAAAAAATAGCTTCGGCATTTTCCGTAATCGTGACGTCAGTTGAGGCAAAATGTGCTTTGATGGCTGGCCAAAAACGTAAAATGCGTAATTTGGGCGGTCAGCTCAAAGATAGAAAATCAATCCAAAAGGCATGAGATTCAAAAGAAAACACGCGAAAACCAGTAAATACTGGACATCTTGCAGTTCAACAAACCTCCCTTCTGAGAGAATGAATAGTACTGATTCTAAATATCAAGACAAGAAATGCAGTATTCCCACCATCTCACCCGTTCACTTGAATTGTCAAACATACACAACGGGAATGAATATGCGACATGCAGTTTACCTTGCTGGCTACATGTACTTTCAGTTCTGCCTCAACTGACGTCACCAACCACGTGACCCATACTAAAATCGTGATCAAAATCTTCGGCAATTTACGGAAGGAGTGCCTATTTGATTCAATATCTCGAAACCCATTGATTGTATTTGTAAAATTCGTTCGAATTCATTGATAACTATTCATAATGGACTAAATGAAAAGCACTTTCATCGGCATGCTACTAGGTCTTTAAAAAGAAAAATAAGAACTCCTTCTCTCACTTGGCCTGGCCTAATGTGTCAAGTGGCTTTGTCCGCGGCAGAGACCCGACGACTCACCTGAGGCGGCAACGGGCGGCAAATGTAACAGCCGTCCCAAGATAAGGGAGCCCAGTTTGAAACAAGTCTCGAGAGCAAACGAAACATCGCGGCCGAGCAGACGGCTTGTCAAAACAGAAAACATAATGGATACGCGACGAATCGCCGCGCATACGCGAAGAAACACAACGGAATTGGATTAATAACATGTGATTGGTCTACATTTAAGAGAGCTTGGAATAACCTGTGCGTTTTATCGAAGGATATATTGTTCGATTTCAAATGATTCTGGACCGCGGATCGCACTGGGACACTACGGCCGTTGTCCCCATGTAATGCACGGGGCTTCGGCCCGGTCGAGGCAATTGCCGGTCGTTAGCCGGCGGAGTTTGTGTATTGTCGCCCGGTCTGGGAAATCGCAACCGTGTTTTGGATATTTTGTTGTCAGCGGCTGATGTGAATTATCCGACGGATTTACATTGACGAAAAATAGTTTTATTTCTACTGAAGCAAAGGGAATCACCAGATCAACATTCCCCTTGAAGTTTGAAATGTTGACATTATGCTGGATATAAAACTGCATTTTAAATTCCTGTTTTGAACAATTGTAATGCAGCTGATGAGAGGAATGTTCTTCTAACAGAGATGAAGAAAATGGCATGGTTTCAAATCATAGTCATGCCAAAGTCGGCATCATTTGCATGGCTTCAATGTGCCATTGCATTGGTCATGATGAGGAGTTGGTCTGCTGGATTAGAACTCCACCTCACAACTTCCCAAGTGCAAGGGACTGTGGTGTTCAACGCGAGCCTTGGACGGGGCTGGACTTACAGTTTTGATAAAAAGCTGAGCACATTGCAAGCAGAGACGCTGTTCTACATCGATACAGCATCGGGTGCTGTGTCACTTCAAAAGTCTCCCGACTGTGATAAAATTGTGCATAACCCATTTTCTATTTATGTGAATTCTAGACATGTAGATGAACTGGGATATTCAAATTACACAGTGCTGCCAATCCACGTGTATATTCACGGGGAAAACTGTCCAATCAAATATGCAAATCAGGTGTCCTCAGATTCCAGGATCTCAGAATTGTCGCCCATCTGGGACGACAAATCAAGAGCTATATTTATGTCAATACAGTTGCAAGAACAGTTCGGTACGTGTCTGCCAGCCATGTCCACAGTCTTGTCATTACACAAATATCTTCCACAAGACATCACAAACTGTGTCCTAAATGAAGGATATATCGTCAATTCCCCAGACTTCTCACTGGATATAGTCACAGGTGGCTTGAAAACAAGGCATCCGCTTTGCCTAAAGTGGCCTTCAAAATTACTCCTGGCTCAGCTAGATACAGCCTTTTGTGAGGTTCCAACTTTTGAGTCAACAATTCTCCTGAAGATCATGCTATATCCCAAAGATTTCCCAACGTTCTCAGCAGATGTCCTCAGCTTCATGGATTCGATACTGCCCCAGCGGCGGTTACGTAGACAAGCTGGCAACACTCCTCCAAGCTTCCCCCAGCGACACTACCTGGAGAATGTCCCGGAGGAACAGAATGCTGGCTATGTAATCAACATGATCACGGCCAGTGACCCAGACTCCGGAGACGCTGGCAGGTTGACATACTCCCTCCTCGCCACAAAGGACGGCAGGAGCCAGAACATGTTCACCATCGACCCCGCATCTGGACAGCTGAGCACCACCATGCGTCTGGATCGAGAGAGCATGGTCGTCCACTACTTCTTAGTTACGGCAATGGACCACGGCACACCATCACGGAGTGGCACTGCTTCCCTGACAATCTACATTGACGACATCAATGATCATGCCCCACACTTTGAGAGCGAGCTCTATGAACGGACGATTTCAGAATCTGTCAGCGTCGGCACAACGGTCCTCACCTTGCGTGCTAGTGATGAGGATAGTGGAATCAACTCGGAAGTTGAGTACTCAATCCTCAACCCATCAGGTGCAAACGAAGCTTTCCGAATTGAGCCTCGACTCGGCAGCATTGTCGTCCGGCAACCCCTTGACAGAGAAACTCAAGAATCCTATGTTCTTGAAATACAAGCCTCGGATAAAGCCTTGGTCACAGAGAGGAAGACTGCCACCTCGAGGGTTGAACTCACCATTGAGGACGAGAACGACAATCGACCACAGTTTTCCAGAAGTTCTTACACGGTGGAAGTGAGTGAAGACATTGACCCGTCAGGAAATCCTGTGATCGCCGAGATCCAAGCTACAGATCGAGACTCTGGACCTAATGGGATGGTTCGGTACAGCATCACCAGTGGCAACATCATGAACACATTCTCACTAGATGCAATCACTGGGCAGCTTTCTGTACAGCAGCCGTTAGACTTCGAGCGCCATCGAGAATACCGCCTCAGTGTCCGGGCACAGGACAATGGGTCTCCATACAAAAGCAACAGCACGACAGTCCTAGTCAGAGTGATTGATGTCAATGACAATGCTCCTTCTTTTTACTCGTCAACATACCACGAGTTAGTTCTAGAAGATGAAAGAGTTGGCTACACTGTAATCCGAGTACAGGCATATGACTCTGATTCAGGTCTGAACTCGGCACTTATCTACTCAATAAAGAACGCTCCAGCAGATCTTCCATTTGAAGTAGATCGGACCTCCGGAGTGCTAACAATTGCCAGAATGTTGGACCGTGAAGAGACCGCACAGTACGACTTCTTGATAGAAGCTCGAGATCAGGGCGAGCCAGTGAGAAGTGCAACAGCAAGGATACAGATCCGGGTCAGGGACATCAATGACAATGCTCCAATCTTCGAGCCCAAAGTTTACAGCGAAGTCGTCTCAGAGAATGCTAACCCTGGCACGGTGGTCGTAGGAGTCACTGCTCGTGATCGGGACGAGAACGCCAGAGTGACATACAGCTTGGAGGATGGCAATGTCAACCGTGCCTTCAGCATTGACAGTCAGATGGGACAGGGTCTGATCCGCGTCGCTCGAATCCTCAACTACCAGGAGCAGAGTCGATACATTCTAACAGTGAAAGCGTCTGACGGTCGACTTGATGACATTGCCACTGTTCTCATCAATGTATCCGATGCCAACACATATCGACCACGGTTCCAAGGTGTTCCATACCAGGTCAAAGTTGCTGAAGACAAACCAATAGGAACCAGTATCTACGAGGTCTATGCCACTGACAACGATGTCGGTGAAAACGCCCGAATCACTTACACCATGGATGACAATGACGCCTTTCAAATCGACCCAGTCTCTGGAGAAATCACCATCAAACACCCACTGGATCGAGAGAAGGTCTCCGGATACACCATCAGCGTCACGGCAACGGATCATGGACGGCCCCCGCAGAGCGACTCCACAGACATCGAGATTTCCGTCGATGATGTCAACGATAATTTCCCGGAGTTCTTAGAGGCCGAATACGAGGGTCACATTGAGGAAGGAGTTTACATTGGGACGAGCGTGATTACAATCCATGCTGAGGATGCTGATGCTGGACTCAACGGTCGGCTGCGGTACACTTTCGAAGGTGGAAACAGCGGTGGCGGGGATTTCCGAATGGATCCTGTACTGGGAATTGTGAGAGTCAACAAAGAGATTGACAGGGAGCGAGTGGACAGGTACGAGTTGAAGGCATTTGCTGTGGATCGCGGAACTCCTGAAAAGTCTTCGTCTGTACAGATCACAATCATCGTTGATGACATCAATGACAACGCCCCACAGTTTGAAACATCACCAATTGACATGTTCATTCGAGAGAACAGCCCCGTGACTTCGGTCGTCGGCACGGTGACGGCTGTCGATCCGGATGCCGGAGAGAATGCAGAAATTCGGTACAGCATCCAGGGTGGTGAGGACGCGGACAGTTTCAGATTATCCTGGGAACCGCTCGGCGGTGCCACGATCAGCACAAACATCGAGCTCGACTATGAAGGAGACCAACGGGAGTACAAGATCACCATCATTGCAGAATCTGAACATCTCTTCTCGGATGTGGATATTATAATTCATGTCCAGGACGTGAATGACAACGTTCCACAGCTGCAGAATTTTGTCGTGATATTCAACAATTACAAAGATCATTTCCCTACTGGAGAAATCGGCCGGATTCCCGCCTGGGATCCAGACGAGTACGATGAACTCGTGTATCGTTTCACCTCGGGGAATCAGGCTAACATCATCCACCTCAACGAGCACTCGGGGATGATCCGACTCGACCCAAGGCTCAACTCCAATGTGCCGACCAACGCCACACTGCAAGTCAGCGTTGATGGTGAGTACATTGTCATGTTTTTTGCCAAGTCAGATGATAATGAATGAAATACTGGTTTTGTATTTACCCCCAATGCAAACATTTTCCAGTGCTGTCTTGTGCAGTGACAAGACAATTTATAGGTGATCATGAAATATCCGTGGAATATGTGATCATCATTGACCATTCATCAATATTCGAGATTGACATGACTGTGCTCCAGATCTGACACAGAGGATACTTTACTTTCTGATTTATCATGGCCAAGCCTGTCATGCATTCCTGTGGTATTCACTAGCTATCCCTGTCATCTCTCTAGAACCTTTAGATCAATCAGCCCAATATGAGATTTTGTCATGCTCTTCTCAACTTTATTGCCCATTTGGGACCTGCTGTTAATGTGTCTAACTCCCAGGTGCAATATCTGATTTAATAGTAATACTAGAAAGAAAGAAACCCTTGTGGTTCAGTTCTGATCATATCATCTGATTTCCCGTGGTTCAGAGCGAAAGAAAAAAGGTGTCTTTTCAGGTGAAGTCCCAAGAGAATTTACAACTTTTTGAGTGAGGGTACAGGTAGTAAACATTTGTGTGGGTTTTGTGCAGTGTCCGAACAGAAATATATCTGTAACTTTGATGTGGCAATGAAGTTTTTAGCATGAGCTAGTGAAATGAAGGGTACAAAACACTGAGTACTATAAGCAGCACGCAATGACCAAACATAGTTGTTCTCGACTAAAGTTATGGTGTTTCCTGTTTTACATGGATGACCAATATTATGTTGTCTCACAGTTGAGGGAATCACAAGGGGCACATTTAATGCTTGCATCACTGATCAAATTAAAGTTATGAAAGTGTGCATATACAAATAGTTTGATGAAGTTTTGTTATAGAGGATGCATTAACGGCGACTTCTTCATCGCCCCCTGGCTATATTACATGTATCTAAATGTACAGGTCACTGTTTTAGGCAATGAATTGTGAATGTAAGTGCAAAGAGTAAAATGAATGAAAGTGATGGGTGTTTGATGGGTATATTTTCCTGCCTGGTCCACAGGCATATCTTTATAGGTTGTAAGTGTATTTCATTATATACTACATGTACATGTAGTATACTACATGTATGCTACAAATTGGGATGGTACTTTCACTCCTGTAAATGCATTACCATAGTATCAGAAACCCATAAGATGGGTTTCTGATAGTATTTATAGTGTGATGAAACTTGTCATTCCAAATTTAACCTTGTTGACAGCAGCACATGCACTTTTATGAAAACTTTCTTTTATCTTTCAGCAAAGCAATTTGGAAATATGATTCTATTTTGAAAGCTTGATGTATGAAACTGCCAGTTGTTGCATGCCGGAGGAGGGAGAGAGAAGGGAGGAGGGGGGGGGGGTTATAGACTGGGACAAAACCACAACCTACACCATGCATTTATAACATGTTACATGAACAGCGGAAAAAAAAACATCAAAGGCATTGCTTCACACACAAATAATCAAGTCAGACTAATAAATAAATCTGTTATTCTCCATGCAAAGCCCTGGAAAAATTGCATAGGGGGAGGGGGGGGGGGGGTTTGAATCGGAAGCTCGAGTTGAGTTGTGGGTTTGCAGCATCCAGGAAAAAAAGACAGCAGTAGTGTTCGTCTAGATGCCATTGTTTATGTTTTTTCTTCCCCTATCTTTAACCAGTGTTTGCCGACAACAAATCACTGGAAACCAATTACTTGACCGTGGATGTCCCACCCCAGCTGTTGCCGTGCCTACGGTTTATGTTAATTGCCTGCAGTTGCAGCCACTTTGCAGCACGGGTCCATCCCTAGAAAAATTCTGTGATGAATGTTTGAACAATATGCAGAAAATTGCCTGGTATTTAGTCACTGGATACATACCTAGGGAGTGTTACTTTGAAGTATATTTTGTGGTTCACCTCCTTTGTGTGAATTTTGGGAGTTAGTTTTCAAACTGACTACTACTAGTAGTATGTAAAAGTATTATGCATAATTTGCCAAATACCGAACGTGCAATGCTCGATACCAGAAACCCATAAGGGTTTCTGTCGATACACATTGTAAATTGTAGTTACAAAGAAATTTGTGAAATTCCTGCTAATTTCTTTTGAAGTGAATGCACAATTCTCCAAAATAAACACCTGCTATGGTCTGATGTTCACCCACATACTTGTCAAAGTTTTGTTTTGCAAGATGGTCCCTTTAAACTTGATCTCTTTCAAACACTTGACAGAAAACTAACCATTACATCATTCAAATTCCTGCTGCCAACACCTACATGTATGGTCTACTTGTTAGTCGTGTTTCACCTGCTGATTGCTTCATAAAGGTATCAGCATTGATCTTTGTTATGTTCTCACCTACATATCTGGGGTCATTTCCTGCTTTGTGTTCAATGCACAGATATAATTTGTCACCATTTATCATATTGTAAACCTGATATGAATGTGTGCATTGACTCTACTGACCATTTCAAGATAATAACTTGCTGCATTTTATTGTGGATATATAATCAGTGAAAGTATTTTTGTCTGACTAATTTTCATTGTATGGATAGTATACAGTTACCGTAAAAGGGACATTCATTTTAGGGGCTCTGTTTACAATGTGTTTCCTAATGCAATGCATGTAATATTAGGTTTTTCTTTGACATGTGGACGTCTATTCGTGTACATATATTCTATTCAGTCGTCTTCTGAATTGGAAAAAAAAATTGCGGCTGTCATCCCATGTTCTTCCAACCGTGCAGACTTTTATACATAATTACAGAACATTGAAGTCGCCCGCTATCGTTCCAAAATCTGCTTAAGATGCTAATAAATACATCGGAGAGTAGCTGTCTTGAATTTAAATTTGTAGACTTTACTTGTGACCCTTGATACATGCCGTGGTGAGGCCTCTGAAAAACTTGTAATTCTGTCAGTCCCGGTGAACGTGTAAGCGATAGCAATCTCCAAAAGAAATATGGGCGAAAATTTCCGCTTCTTTGGTCAAAGAAGTTGTAGCTTATCTTCTTCAAGTGTCACTGTTGGTGTGAAAGTTTTGTGAAGAATTGACATGTCAATTTCGCAGCTTCATGTAAATATTGTGCTGGATGCAAATGTCATGAATTTGACCTCTTTTAATAACAGTGAAAGATATTGTTTTCTGATTGCCTAAATGCTAAATTTACAAATAGTTTACTTCTTTTGATTGGAACCCTACATTTGTACATATTTTCAAGCCATTCAGTCTTTTTTTCTTGGGGATAATTTTTAATTTGCATGAGAAGTTTGATGCATTTTGGGAAAGTTAATTGAGAGAAAAATTAAACACTTCATCAAATTCTAGTCACATTTTCTGCTTTCCCTTCAGTAGTCTTGTCATGCATGACTCTTTCAAAAACAACTGGATTTTCCTTTCAGGGCTTCCACAAGTTTAGTGCCAAATTTTATCTGTTCAGCCTGTTCAAAGGAAATGAAAAATTTGAATCAACCCCCAGGGAATTGAGGGAATGTTGGAATGGAGGGAAATGTCTGGACTGTACATTCCCTGAGTAATTTCTCCCGAGGCATAACTAATGCTTTTCTCTTCATCTCCAGAAAAGCTTTGCAGGGACAATGTAGCAATACTTCTTCCAACTCTGCAAGTATCTGAGTATGGCTTGGTGTACCTGAAAATGTAGTCCTGTACATGCACTAAACTGAAGGAAATTTAACAGTCAATGTGATGTGTGATACACATGATGCTGTTTGAATGTTGATAATACACCATGAAATTTAAATAATATAGGCATCAAAATCATGATGCCTATATACACATGATACATACTAGTAAATGTACTATGATATTATACTAGTAAATGGAAGTAGAAATCCATACAAGGGAGACATTTTGAGTAATAGTATCTGAATATGATCAATTAATCTATCAGTGCCGTGCCTAGCGGAAGGCACTGCTGTTGCCAAGGTTACCAATGGGATAAGAACCCCATGTGGATTATTTCCGAGGAGGTCATGCTGAAATCAATGGAAATATAGCTGCAACTCATCAGTTTCACACCAGCACTTGCCAGGTTTCACTTTACAATGTGGCACATTGCAAGATCATGCCATTGTAATTAATGGGAAGGGGTCAGTTTCAATGAACTATCCATATTGCTCATGGGATACAGACCTGAAGGACCTGGCACATTCCTTACAGTATGGGAAGGAAGACACAGTGTTGACTTTCCTGGTGTCATGAGACTGTCATCACCCATTGTTTACTCTATGATAGCAGGAGGGAATCACTGTATCAGTAAATAGAGACTGGCAAATGGGGATCAGGTTTCACGTCTGGTGGTTGGGTGAGGAAGCGAGCCAACTCTTGGCACATTTCTGATGATGTTTACGTTATATTGCGTTAGGGAGGACATTTCCGAGGCAAGTTATGAAAGAAAAATTAAGACATATTTCATGGCAGAATGGCTTAACATTATTGGCTTGGTGATTTCAGGAAGGTGTCTCAATCTGCCCATAATTACTGTGCATGCATTGCATGCACAATACTGGAAGCCATGTGCACATAGTATATTTAGTAAATTAGGGGTGTCTCAACACCAATTTTACTATGAATGCATGAAAATTAGATGTTCACACAAAAAGGAATTGGATTCTGGAATTTCTCAATGGTAAATCGTTTCCATATTACATGCCTCGGTGCTTCTTTTGTGATATTTGCTTCCAGTCGGTCATTATACAGAGTTTGACATCAGGTACATATTTCATTTCCCATACTTCCATCATTGATAAAGAAAAGGGTTTATTGTACATGTATAAAAATATCAAAAGAAAAATTGAAAACAATTTGAAACAAAAGTAAACCATTGAACTACTGTGCTGGTAATAAAAGTGAATTTACCTAATATATAACGGTAACCTACATGTAATAAAGTTGTGTCAGAGTCTGATGCCTGAACGAGATTTTATCAACATTTGTAAAATTAATTTTTTTCCCATGCAATTTGCAACTTTGCTGGCACTTGGCTCCAAGTCTCTTTTCGCTACATTGTGTCATCTTATGCTGTTGAGAAACCATTATAAGCCGTTGAAAAAGAAAGGGTATTGATTTTCGCTCAACAAACTTTGCGGCGGAGCAAGTAAATCAATACTGGCAGTGGCAGCACCCCTAGATTTGGTTGCAAATTTCTAAAAAGCCCCATTGTTGACAGCAACCAATTATGTAAAATATTGCAGTCTTTCAACACAGTACACATGTCTGGTCAAGATGGAATTGAGTCATGTTGATAAAAAGCTACTGTGAAATGGAATCGCTGCATTGAGAATGAATACTCAAACTGAAAAGATTGTCATAAATGTTCGCACTTTGATCAGTCGGAATCATTGTACGCAAAAAAGAGAAGAAATTATGGTTATTTTTGACATTGCTGGTTACATAATATTGTCCTGACTATTTCATGCCATTAGATTTACAACTGTGTACAGTGGAATCTACATACCGGTATCTTCCTAAATGTTTGATTGATGCGATTATAAACATTTAAATGTCTCGTCCATCACACATACTAGTATTCTATTTGGACTAACTAGGGCGCAAATTTCACAGCCAATTCAGATTTCAAACTGTTTGCGGAACAGCTTTCCAAAGTTTTCATAAATAGATATACACCCTGCAAGTGTACATTTGTGATTAACATCCTTTCTGTAATTGGCTTTTTGGTCACGTTGTAGAAAAATAAAACATTCAGCGCATGCTGGTTGGTGCAACATGTGCTTTGACTCTGGTTTCTCTTTGCTTCTTCTTCATGAATTTCAGGCCCATTGTAACACAAATGTTGTTTTGATCTTTGCTTCTTTTTGGGCCGATACAAATTTCAATGTCTTCCATACAAACCAAACATTTCTGAAGAAATAGAACATTCGTGTACAAGATAAGGACAGTAACTGTTAGACCAGGAAAGAATACAAATAAAAAGGGGGATCGAGTTTGTCAGTCTCATTCAGAAAAAAACAATCTGCTCAGCAGTTTCATGAGGACATCTCTATGTGACATGAAGATTCATTAATTAGGATCATAGATGGAACATGACATAGAATTAATTGTAGGTGTACATTTTTCTGTACAGAATTACATGTACTGGATTTCTTTGTTTCCGCTCTGCAAACATAGAAGTGAATTTTCGCAATGAGTTGATCCTTTATTGCCGTAAATGGTATACATTGTACATTGTACGTGTATGAGTTGACTATTTTGGTTTGTTTTTAATAAGTAGGGGTTCACCAGATGGAAGGTACTGGTAATACCCAGTATTGATAATAGTTCTCTAAGTACTGGACATATATGATAAGCTATCACTGATACTAGTATGTATTTATTCAGTGGGGGCTCTCTTTGATGGTGATAAAGGGTTGAATTTAGTGTGAAATTTATTTGCTTGGTGGACCATTTAATGTGGTGCAGATTTTATTGGTTTTCATTATTTTTAGAGCAGGAAATTTGTCAGGGATTGTATACATGTACTAGTATTTAGAAATGAATGTCAGGACCTCACATTATGCAACTGGCAAAATGGTGTTTTACAATGCCCATGATGACACGCAGCAGCTTGTATTATAAATGTTGATCAAATGTTTCAATATTTTTACCACCATTCAACAAAATGTATTTGTCTTTCCAGTTCTCACCAGTAAAAAACAAATTGTGTTTGCTGATGTCTTTTCTTGATGATTGGCTGATTGTTCCACAAAAAAAGGCATCCAGAATGCCCGCCTACACATTGCATTGTGCAACTTAGCCTTGAACAATCTAGACGGCAGTGGTTGTAATTAAAGTGTCAAGTTTCTCAGGCCATTAAATACGCATTTAGCACAAGACAATCAATATCTTCATAATTGGCAAAAACAATTCTAGAATCTAATGTAGCAGAAGCCGGGATGGGTTTCTGAATGTAGGCACATCAGAATCTTTCAAGGCATTTCATTCCTATGGGTTCTGATAATTTGATGAAATCTACATTGTATGTTAAACTGCGAAGCAATTTTCCCATGCATGTACCTAATCATGTAGGTGGTCCCAGCAAACTAACAAAGACAAACTGTAAAATTTGTCCAGCTTAATATTTATATATTTTGAAATGCCAGATTATGCCATAAATACAGCTTTTACAAGCAGAAACAAGCCAATATTGCCACCCTGGAACTGACATGACGAATGAAGCCCGTGAGGAGGCTGATTATATTATTAGCAACTACCCATTGTGAACCGTGGTAAACCCGTTCCCAATACAGTATCCCTTCCATCAACCATCTGGATCTAGGAAAACGCAACATCCAGGAACCAGCTGCCAGGCAGCATTCTATTCTGCGTTTAGCGCCAATGCTGTTGGTACAACAGGGGAAGGTGTTTTACACCAAAATAATGGCCTTGGTAATACCATCCTGAAAATTGGCTTATCTCTCGGCTAAAAGGTGGGAAGCAAAGGGATACGGAGAGTTATAAATGTGGCATGCGGAAACCTCCCCTATTTTTCCAACAATTCGTTCTTCTGTTCAGTTCTGGGCAGTTTGTCTCCTACTGGGAGTCTCCAATCTCCTTTGGTTGGTTTTGTATTCGGTTGGTTTGTGGTTTATGGGTGGAATTTATGCATCGATAGCAGCAGGCCAGATTGATGGGCAATTGTTAATTTGGGAGGAGTAGCTTTATTTGGTACATGTAAATGGTTATTTGATGCATGGGCAGACACTTTGGGCATTTGATGCACCTAATAATAGATAAAAATGTATAGGTTTTGCACTTGGTATTCTAATCCTGGAAAATTTTAAATGGTACAGTTTTTGCACAGCTCATAAGTGAGAAGTAGAATTTAAGATCAAAGTACAAGCCAAAAATGCAACAAAAATATGAGGTGTAAACATATTGCTCTCTGTCTTCTTATCTCTTCAAAGGTTGTTATTAGAATGCTGCACGGTTGTGTAGACAAAACAGTGGCCGTTATTCAAGACTCATGCCTTCTCAGAGATAAAAACAGTGTTTTTGAGTGGATGTCTTGGTGTCTGTAAATACTGTATCAACTTACATAATAACTGTCAAAATGTTGGATCCCTGTATTTTGCAATATATTACCAAATTTATGTGATTTTGGCTATAAAATTAGGGAATACATATATACTTGTGATACAAATGGATTTGGCTCAGGAAAGTTTTCCATTACCTGTATGCAGTAGCATGATTTATTTCCGTGGGAAGAGTGATTTCAAGAAAAAGGCTACTCACAAATATTTGGACATGGATCAAACAAATTGCAAACCATTTCATCATGTTCATGTAACAGCACAGGATTAATACATGTAAACAGATCATTCAATGTTCCTGAATTCAATAAGGTCAGGTTTACTACATGAGTTTTCCCATAGTAAACAAATTGCAAATCAAGGATGAAATTGGCTGCCCTTTCTTCCAGTCCTGGAGTCAGTGATTTTCACCTGTTGTTGCTGAGGAAGGCCAAAAGGCCAAGCAAATTGTCTTGAGATCAGCTTACTAACTCTACAGAAATCAGAGTAAAGTATCATACATGTAGATTTTTCCCCCCTTGCAAAATTGCAAAGGGATCCAGATTTCAAAGGAATTGCTCTGGCTTGATCTTTGTGGAGGGTTCGGTTGTTAACTTGCTGAGGGAAAAGGATCTTGTAAAAACACGTTGAATGGTGAATTTTGTGAGGTTTTCTCTTCTGATTTTGTTTTTTCAGATGATGATCTTGTTTTTATTGGATGTGGTCAAAGCATTTCAGCTTTTTTTTTTTATGCCATTTGAGTTGAGCGATTGCAGTACCCTGAGCTAAATATTAACCCAGAAATATGATGGAATGAATATTTCATAAAGCAACCTGCCCAGTTTCGAAGTTGAAATATTCATGCCTCATGACACTAAATGTGCAATAAATTTGCACCTTTGCTGTGATGTCATGTATTCTCAGGTCCAAATCTATGAAAGAACCTGTGGGGAAAATTCAGGTTGTACAGTAGATCATATGTAAATATTTTGCATTACATTTTATAATACGGTGCTCAGGCCAACTATCGGTAGCTTTTTATTTAAATGTTGCATGTACAACTGCATGTTCTGTCACTGACTGCCTCCTGTATGGCATTCAAATGTTGTGCAGAATTTAGTCTTGAACTTGAGTTCTTCATATAATAGTGGTTTTACATGTGGGTGATCCGTTCTGTATATTTCCATGAAATTGATACATGTAATTCTATGAATGATATTTACTAGTATACAATGTCATGTACTGTATCTCATGTAAATGCACTGACATCCAAATATACTTGTATGTGGAATATATGCCATGGATCATGCTGCCATAATTGGTCGCAAGTTATTACTCGCTGAAGCAGCCTTGAGATTGTCACAGCCATCACAACATAGCACTTGGCAGTGTAGTGACAGAACCCTAACCCTGCATAAAATCTGGCCACCGATTGGAGCGAGCTATTCGGGATTTCCACGGAAAATGTTGAAATTACCCTGCATTATGGTACTTGTGTATGTGGTGGATTATTGACAGAGCGCTACATAGGTTTTAGCCGCAGAGTAGTCACACATACGTGGCATCGAGTGGCAATATTTTATCATTCGAGTGGGGGCTAGGTATTTTGTTCTGAGCTTATCTATTTTGTATATCAGATATATGTGGGGGGAAAAAATGTTATCCGTGCCTGAAAAAAAATGTCCATGAATTGTCTTTGTCCCCGGTCGTATAATCTTATGTATCTATAAATATACATGCATGCAAAAATTATGTAAAGTTCATACTGATGAACAAAGTTCCACGTGTGACTGCTATAAATTTATTACTAAGAAAAACTCCAGTGTGAAATTTATTCTGGTCATTGCACGGAATGCCAAAAAATTTAGCTGAAGTTAGCATATGCCGAGGTTATAGGCCCATGCCAACTGACATGCAGATGTCTTGGTCATATTTTTTATGACAGTCCAAAAAGCTTTTCTGTTTGTGTTTGGAAGGGTGGTTTCCAGCATGGTCTAGATGGTCTAGAGACAGATGATGCTAGTGTGCTCACTGGACCCTAACCACTCTAGATTTGAAAATTTCTATAAAAATTTCGGCTGACATAATAATGCTGGGAAAAAAAGAATAAATCTAACCAGAGTATATTTGTTTGTAGTTTTGTCCTTACATGTAGAGTTGCCCAGTAAAAACTGTAAGAAGCCCGCAAGGTACAGATTTGAAAACTTTGGTGTTCCTTTTCCTGTAGCTGTATTAAATTTGCCAATATGCCTCTCCTTTTTGGGACGGTAGCAGCTTATTTAAATGAAACCTTGAAGTAATAATTCAGTTGATACTAGTTGGCAATTCATTGCAAAAGTTTTGACTAGGAAGATATTGTTTTTTTTTTTCTTCATACCAAAACCTGTCATCAGTATTATTTGTGAGAAATTTATTTGTTATTGTTGGTCCCACTGTGGTGTAAAGTTTCGTATGTGTTTGGCTTTGGGCTATAAAATGAGTAAAAAGCTTTCAAAGCAGTATATTTGTGAAATAATTACCCAGTTCAAGACTTTCTTGCATTCATTTCCATCATGTTGCTAAAATAATATATCTTTCAACTATACTGAATATCATGTTCACCTTCCCCCTTTGCAATATGGAGGAATATTGTTTGAAGCCCAACAGCGCTATTATTACATGTATGTACATTTTAGTTTTACGGGCTGCAAATCGTGACAATAAAAACTTACATCCAATTAAGGTACAAGATGTTACTGACCTGCAGCAGTATATTCACGCAAATGTCGCCAAATTATTACCATCTAAGTATCGAGCATATACCTGTCCCCATGTGCCGGTCACGATACTAGTATGCCCAGGGTTAATGTTTGCATTGGGAGTAAAATTGGCATATAGATGTCTGTTTTGTGACACCTTGCAACCTTGTAGGCAGTATGCATGATGATATGTTGTTCGTATAGACCCCACAGGACATGTACATAAGATTGGTACAATATTTTTTTTTTTCACAGAAGGAATAAAAAATTATCAATAAAATATGAAAATACAAAAATAGTTGGCCGTCAATATGATAATACTCCATACTGATAATTGATGTTTGTGCGCTCAATATGGATGAATTCAATTAAGTTTAAATTGTATAAATTTTGATCTTCTCAGATGGAATCAATGAAATCGAGCGGACTTGTCGCCTATTCGTTCGACTCGTCACCGAGGAAATGCTGACGAACAGCACCACGGTGCGACTGAACAACATCGACCACCAGACGTTCCTCTCGATTCGCCTCTACGACATGTTCGTCAGCGCGCTGGCCAGCATCATACCCACCTCCGAGGATAACATCTTTATAATTAACGTACAGGACGACACTGACGTCTCGCAGAGGATCCTAAACGTCAGTTTCGCCGTGCGTAGGGAGGTCGTCAAAAACGAGGATATTTTCTACGAGGCCCAGTTTCTTCGCGAGAAAGTCTACCTACAGAGGGCGCTGCTAGCAAAGCTGTCCACACTGGAGGTATGCATACATGTATTGTGAATGAAATTTTTAGTAGTAAATTGCATATCCTAATATGAAATATACACATGTTATGAACAGGATTATCACCTGTATGTGTGAGTCATAGAAAAATTACACCAGATTTATACTGCACCGGAAAAGACAGTTTAGTATACAAATAGAATGACAAATTGATCAAAAAGCTATTTTTTGTAAACAGAAAACCAATATTAAATGTATTCAATGCATTCCCAGAAATAAAAGGCCATTGATCATGTTGAAAAATTTGTTCATAATATACTCCTAGACTAACATTTGTAAACAGAACCCAGTAGCTAAAAAAAAATCGGGCTCTCCAGCGACCCACAAGTATACACCACTTAAACACGTCTCATCACTTGCGAACCACTCAAAAACTTGAGGTTTTTCGGTCTGTTCCAACAAAGTAAGGCAATAAAATCTTGCAAGCACATACAGCAATATGTTGTACCATAGGTATAGCTTTTTGTGATAAAAAGGGCACTAAGCAATGGCTGGCATGATAAGATGTTACAGACTTTTTGGTGGAAGGGCTAGGCACTTGTGCTATCACTTATCATACAAAGCGATTAGTGCTGTTTTTGAATAAGGGTTACCCTTCTGGCTTCTAAATTTTCCTTGAGAAATTTACCCTGGAAATGCCAGAAATTCAGGAATTTTACATACATATTATAACCTTTGCTTATAACCACAATATACATGCACCTTTACATGTGCCACACATACTAGTATTGGATGTTCTGCAAAGATTTGGAAAAAAATCTTTTCATGCCACAATCTAATTTGTCTGGCCTAACAGGACTGAACCCAGACCCTCAAGATACCTTTTTGCTGGCGAGAAGTGGCTGTTCCATCTTGTGTGCATTCCCCTCTCAGCTGTCTGCACCAATATAGTGTCCCCCGTTGGGCTAATCCGTGAAAAACACTTGCATACATGCGTAATTTTGAGTCACTCACAGCTTTACAAGTGTCAGTATTAGCCATTGTTACAACTGCAAGCCACAAATCTGGGACATACCAATATTTCTACCATCATCCTTATGTTAATTACGTACTGGCAATAATTTTGCTTGCAGATGAACACATGATGAAGGACATTAAAAATATGTAGAAACTAAAAAGTCAAGCAGTCATGGGGTTTTTGAAACATGACAGGTGTCGTAATTTTCCAACATATACTAGTAGATGATAGAACAAAGTCATTTTTGTCAGCATTCACTTTACAGTTGCATGAAAATTTGAAATGCAATGTTCATGGCATGTGTGGTGTATTGTCGTGATCGGCCGCATATTTTCGTTGACAAAGACCAGATCTAGCCTTGTGAGTTTGCCCTCGGATCTAATCATGTCAAAACTATGCTCTGCCTACTGACATTAATCCAATAATATTTCCCTGGCCTCGCTGCAGGCAATTCACAGATCTGTAACAAGTCGCTCCACTGATAAACTCCAGATGCCTGGCTTTCAATAAATATTATTTCATGTGTTAATCATGGATTGAGTTGGATCTAGCTACTTTTTTGTACATTTTTTTGCTGCAAATTTTGTAATTGTTGGATTTAACTATGAAATAGAATCAAATTATCAACAACAAAAAATAGGTTATACAATCTTTTGTAGCAATTCTCACTGCATGTTGATAAAAAAAAAGTATGAAAGTATAATGGTTATCAATTAGCCATTGCCAATAATATTCCAATACCTATGTACATGTATCACATATCTTGCAAATATATATAATAGTGCATGTATGTCTCAATGCTTACAATGTACATGTACATACAAATAAATTAAGTACCTGTACATGTTTTTGCCTGTGACAAATCAATTACAGCCTTACTTGTTGACTACATGCATTGGCCAGGCTGCTTTGCATATGACTAGATGTTTGCCAAATAAAACTGTAACCTAACGAGACTTGTACTCTAATAAATAGGGCCCCTAGGTGTCAGGAATTTCCTATTGTAACTCTATATTCTGTAATCAGCTGTGTTTGCTTTGCATGAAAGCATGTGATTTGCATCACAAGCAGACATAGTGTAAACACATTTGGTATAGGCCTACTCAAAGTCACCTTTTGTGCACATTATCAGTGCTTTTATACCGTGGAGGCCAGCAGTGATTGATTAGAAATCAACGGTTCAGGTGTTGCATTAACCTGCAGTAAAAGGGTTATGTATATATTGGAGTCTGTCAATTCAAAATAAAAATCTGAACTTAATTGTGATATGGATGTATAATATATTCGAATTGGTCTCAGCTCAGTGTGGTTTAACCTGGTATGACCAATTGACCATGATGAACTTAACTGATAACACTGATAAGTTATCACATTGTCATGGCTTTATCATCTTATCTGTACTGGCCATTATATAAATACACTCAAAACTCAGAAGTTTTGTGAATATAATATATGTATACAATGTTGAACAGAATTCGACATTGTAAACTGTGTTTTGGTCAAATTTATGACTTTGACAAGAAAATAGCACAAATTGATATTATTTCTGTCATGGTAATATGACAAGTCGAACATGTTAACAACATGAATAACCACGTCACCATGTGACAAAGTTTATCACAAAATTGCTTGTCAAACACAGTAAAGGAAGGAAGTGTTTATTTGCACAGAGGTTTGCACACAACTGACAGCACTATTAATTCTTGTTTCTGGGAAACAATGGACCCTTAAAAATATGTCTGTGACTAAAATACCATTCAACTGACTGAACAGAATAGCTTAATATTAAGAATAAAGAGTTTGAATTTGCCTGGTGTCCCAAAAGTTCATCCCACACAAAAAAAACTCATCATGAAAATTTTAGTCAATACACACATACACACATATGTTTGCAGGTTCTGCCGTTTGATGACAACCTGTGTCTGATGGAGCCCTGTTTCAACTTTGACGAGTGTACGGTGATCCAGAAGTTTGGGAACACGTCCGGATTCGTCGGCTCTGACACGATGCTCTTCCGTCCTATTCACCCTATCAACCAGTTTGAATGCAGCTGTCCCAGGGGTTTTACTGGTACAGAATATTTTGAAATAGTGAAAATAGAATTTAAAGTTTCTTGATGATTCTTTAAATTTAAAGTATAAGATTCTTGAAAATATTCTCTATTTCTAACACGAGCAATTATTTATAACTTCCATTATGTTAGATTTGAAAATGAAACTTCAATTATCACTTCATATTATAGAACAGATATACTCATTGAATTAAAACAACATCTGTGTCATTATACCAAAGTTATGAATGATTTATCTATGTTACAGGTATGAGCACGGGATACCTGTGTGACACGGAAGTCAACCTCTGCTACTCGGCGCCGTGCGGAGGAAACGGGACATGCATGCCGCACGAGGGGGGCTATACCTGTCACTGCAGGGAGGGATATACAGGTACATGTAACTGTGGTAACAGTATGCCTGGCCCGCTAGGGATAAACCCTTATTCATGGTCACAGCTCTGACTACGGGTACACATATTGAAATAGACAGAATATTAGAGCAATATTACATAAATTTTTCAGCGCCATTCTTTATTATGTGTCACCAAACTGCAAATCTGCTATCTGCTTCAAGGCCATATCCTCAAATTATAAACCAACTTCTGTCCTTGATAACCTCAAGCCATAATCACTGGGAACCTTTCCCCAATTGCATTGTATCAGACTGCCTCCATAAAACCAGGCATTTTCCAAATATCCAGTCCAATATTTTCTGCCCCTAGTGGTTTGAGTGGGTGGCTAATCTTTGTTGCGAGTTTTTGCACTGAATGTAATTGCCAGGTCTGCGCTGGGCCGTACAATGTGTAATCCTGCATAATGTGTGCATAAAATTGATGCAGAAGCCTAAAGTGATGAGGTTTTGATTTCCTACATGTGTACCTCAAATTAGCCCATTGCAGTGCGCTCAACATGTCATTATAGTAACATGATTGATGCTTCAGAAAAAACTCCAGTGAAAAAAATGGTCTTGCCTTTTACTATGAAAATCTGTTAATATGCACACAAAGTATATTTTCCCTGTTCAGACACTTGCTACAATGTTCATATATATACTGTATAAACATGTATGAGAATGTTGCCATTTTTCTGCTCGTAACAATTCGAACATCGACTAGACGTTACACCGTGATAGCACCCCTATCGCTAATCTTGTCGGCCAGACCAATTGGCCGAATTTGGACTGGATCAATACTGTCATCAGGGTCAGACATTCCTCGCCCAAAACAGCTAGCATATTCTGTTTGCCAGGCTGAACCGTAAATTTTCGAGGCAGTTGCTCGATCGGTAGATTGCGCATGCTTGTGGACACTTGACTTGGGAAGTTGCTCAAGTTGTTTACGAGACTAGTTTTACAGAAGGAATAGATATGTGACATGTCCTTCGTGACAGGACAAATAATATGATTGATATCAAGTTATATAACCTAATAAATGGGTGCTAAAAGCAGTAAGTAATGGTGATTGCGGTGAACAACCTGTAATTATGATGATATTAGAATCAAAAATTGCCTTTTGAAATGAAATGTGACTGAAAAAAATTGGTACTGATGACATGTATCTGAAGGTATATATATTTGTTTTTTTTCATGAATTTGGAATATATATTTTTCTTCAAAATTCTTTATTTTCAT
Source organism: Terebella lapidaria (assembly GCA_949152475.1). Taxonomy (NCBI): domain Eukaryota; kingdom Metazoa; phylum Annelida; class Polychaeta; order Terebellida; family Terebellidae; genus Terebella; species Terebella lapidaria. The sequence goes on along the minus strand of OX424555.1, from coordinate 54,965,492 downwards.
GGGGTCAAAACCTTATCGTATACAATGTAGTGTACTTCTAAGATCAGATAAATATGAAAACTTGACCTATTCACCGGCCTTCACACCCTGATAAGTGACCAGTAAGTGCCGTCATTGTGATGAATTATAAAGTGACCTTTGTTTGGAGAATTTTCCAGCCCACCTCTGTCTGTTGCGATATCTCCCATTATCATGATTATGCAATGATACAGTTGAACATATTGTATGTGAGATCTAAGCGTGAACGCTTAAAGCCAATAAGTACCATCTTTTGTTTGCTTTGACTGGTCAGGTCTTTATTTAACCTGCTAAGTCAGGCAATTTTATGGAGCGCTAGAATAATGGCATATGTTTAATATCTGTAGAAATTGAATGGGTGATCCTCTGAAGGAAGCTTTTGAAAGGAATAGGGGATTTACACTTGCGTTTTAAGGTGGCTAATTTCATTAAACATGGGATCAACTCTGCATTTGGGGCTAAATAATTGAAACCGTAAATGCTCACATTTATTATTCAGTAACATTATGTGTCATCCTTGTCTTTTCTTTCATGGTATTTTTATGGTCTTGATCATTTCGATCAATGTGCTTAATAGAGCATTATATATAAGTGTAAAAATAGTTGTGTATAAAGTATTTGTAATTGACAAATGAAGACTCAGGAGATGTCTGGGCGATGTTTCCATACTGTTTGTCACACATGTCAGTGTAATTAGGCAGAAAATCACCTGGACGTGTCGTGTGGTTGACCATGTGATGACCATTACCATGACAATGCTATATTTGTACATCTATATGACTTTTTGTCTTCTAAAAAAACTGTCCCTCCTGCCAACCCAAAGGCAATAACAAGACTCCCTGCCAATTCTACATCTGCCTTTAACATGTACCTCCTGTGACTTAATACTTTAACCCTTTACCCTCAAGTTAACCCCTTACTGTCACTTGCCTGCCTCAAGCCTACCCTAGATTGCTTGACCTGCCCTCTCATGCCTCATTTAAAGCAGTGGTTGTCAAATGATGAATCAATGTCCTTCCATCCCTCTATTTGAACAGCCCTCCATCATTAATGGTATGTTATTATTTCTAAAAGTCAAGCCATAGTTGAGGCTACCCTAGTATAAAAGGACAACCCCTTGTTTCTTGACCAAGACCCATGAAAAATGGTACATCAAAGGTGCATTTGTATATAAGGGGTGGGGTCCATTGCATGCTGAGCTCAGATGATCTCAGAAAAAAATACAAAGGACATTTTTACTTCTGTACAGATGTACAAGACAGATTTTAGTAACATTTAAAAATGAAAAGCCCAGACAGACTTTCCCGACATGATCATCCTTTGTATACATTGTATACTGTAGAGACATTCCTTGGCAGGTAATTGCCGTGCTTCGAACATGCTGTGCCTTTCTCGGCCATGACAGATAAAAATGATGCCTGTTTTCATCCGGTCAAATTATGCTAATTTTGGACAATGGGAGATCATGCCACCATTGACTCTGGCTTTAAATTCAATTTGAACGACTTTGGGGTGCAGCCCTTTTGTTTTTGAAGTGGGTCTAAACGCATTGTCCGTGATGCGACCAATGTCCACATGCGGATTTGGGAAAGATACCTCATGCTTGGGAGCAGCTGTCGAAATTTGAGATATCAATGCACCTTTGGAAGTCTGCAAAGTCTAGAGCGTGTGCACCTGAGACATTTGTTTGCATGTTGAATTTTAAAGCCTCCAGGACGATGAATAGAATGTGTTTGCTTGCGAAAATAAAGGGAAGAAAAGGAACAGATATGGTTAGCATGCTTAGTTGGCTTGACATGCATCGTAATTACCTTCATGAGTTCAAAAGATTTTCCTCCTCTGACAAGCCCCAAGAAACTAAGTAAATATCTTTCCAAGAAAATTCCCATGAACTTGTCTGTGGACATATCAAGGACAAAGCTGAGCGAAAACTGTTTCTATGTGTTGGCTGTTCACTCCATAATGTCCCTACTTCACAATGGGGACAATTCATATTTATCCGCAATATTTCTGCATGATTTGCTGTAATCCATTCTGCTTTTAATATGCCGGGGAAAAAAACATGCCTGAAAATTGCTGGCAGTGGAAAAAAGCCCAAAACAATGCATGACTCTGCCTAATGGACGAGATGCATGCAATTGTGAAAGGCTTTTAGCATTATATAATATTTGAAGCAACACCCACTGTGCATTAGTTGGTTATGCTTGAGGGAAAAAGAGGACGAAATCCATAAATACTGGAAACAAATCAAGATAAAACCCCTTGGGGACTTGTTTTCATGTAATTATCATCCGCAATATAAATTACAATGGTCCAATAACCATGATAACACAATGAGATTGTATACATGTAGTCTTGTGCTCACATGTATAGGCATGGATATTCCGAAAATATGTAATATTCATGGTTGGCAGAATTGACCATCGCATTATTTTCAGAGATGACCCAGCAATCCCTGACATCTCAAACAGCTCGAGCAATAGAACATCTCTATTGACCAAAGTAACTCCAGTGCAAACGGATCATGGCAAAACAAAGATGCCTGACAAATTGGTTCAATCGCGACACTTGCAAACACCGGTGGGATTCAAGTTTACAGCGCAAACACAGCTAATAGCATCAGCCAGTGTCTGCGAGTTGGCTGCACGGTTTGGCATGTCCCCTGTTAAAAACCTGAGAACTGACCCCTTGCTACACAACGGGCACACTTTCCCCTGCATTAGATTTGTTGGGGAAAATGTCAGAAATTGTGTAAATCCTCATGAGTGCATGTTAGTTGAGTTTGAACACACATCCGAATGTCACATGAGTAGCTGACTGGACAGTATTCGTGACAGAAGCTAGAAAGTACATGAACGTGAAATTGTTTGTTTACGTATTATCACATTAGCTGGAAAAGTTCAGGTGATATTTGGTAACTACTTCAACCATTAATGGCACATGTTTTGACTTGCCACACAAAACGATAATATTTAAATAAGTTATTTTGTAGAACTTTGATATTATACCCAAATAGTCACAATAATGTATGTATCTATTAAACCTTATACCCAGAAATATTTCATGCGATAATACAGTTCAAATAATTTAACACACTCATTGTGTTGACATAAAATTGGAAACATAGTTTGATGCACTTTAAAAATGATAAAGATAAAAAAAGATATCACAAGATAAAAAAAAAAAAGTCGAAAAATAATTTTAATCAAATTTCTCTCCTTCCCGACCAGGTCGCCACTGTGACGTTGACATGCTGCACGAGCGTTACGACCGCTGTCCCCCGGACGTCTGTCACCATGGCGCCCGTTGTGTGCCGCTGATCCGAGGCGGTTTCCGCTGTGAGCAGTGCGAGACAGACGGGGGCACCACCTCGGAGTGCACCGACTGTGCAGAGTTGGACCACCGGGACCGGTTCTGTGCGCTGAAGACGCGGAGTTTCTCCGACGGGTCATTCCTAATGTTTCCTTCGCTGAAGAGACGGCACCGCTTCAAGATCCAGCTCACGTGAGTAATTTAAGTTGTAAATATGTATATTACAAACGTATTAAGTTGTGAATATTTCATATTCAATCATTCATACTTGATATTTAGAATCATATCTGTGATGATAATATATTTTTTCACAAATGTTTTTTCGAGAAAATAATTTTTTTAATGTATTCAGGTTTTATGTGAATGCATACTACAATGTGTATTGCGTTGCTAACCATTTGTCAACACAACATCTCCATGAAATCTCTGTGATTTGTCATCACGTCTCGTCCGTTTATGTGTGTGCCGACCAGTCCTCAAACCCAACCTAAATTGCCACTTACATTACATAAAAGGGAAAATAATATCATGGAGAATAATTTTCACCATACTTCATCTGCACCCCAGGGTGAAGCTTTCGTTTACATAGCCGAAAATATAATGCTACTACAAATATTTGTCCTTGCCCAGCAGAAAGCAAGTGCAGAATGAACACCCCCCTCAAATGAGGAAGCTTGGGGAGAAGGGTCTAAAGCGTGGAGAGAAATGGGTTCTCTTGGGCAGTTTGTAGCCCAATGTAAATGACACAGCTTTCCTCAATATCAAGCATGAATTCGCAAGTATGATTAATTGTGGAACCGACTAAACATGGTTCTTTCATTCAAGTAGCATATGAAAGCAATATGAGGTACTTGTACCATCCATAAATTGGAATATATTTTGTGACAGTTTTTTGGCCCCCAAAAAAAGCATTCAACACCATAATCATATGAGTGAAATTTATCAGAAAGAGGCTTCTAATTCTGACTACAAGAAAATTTAAATTTCCAAATGATACATGCATGTACTGCATTCATTCATGAACAGTATGCAGTATTTAATATCTGTACTTATTATTTGTGTTGTGTGAAAGATAATAATAGAGCTTTGAACACAAAAAACTGATTTCATTGATAAATTTACTTTCATCCTGTTTGATTGAGCAATCCCTCCCACTAAACACAGGCTGTATCAGATATCATGACTGTGAATTGGCCCATTTAGGGAACAATAGGGTATTGTCTCATGGGGTTTTACTTCACACAGACAATTGCCTGCTAAGTAGTCAGCTGGGAATAGAATGTATTACAACACAGCAAAAAAGGCTCTCAAATGGTATAATTGCCTGGGAAAGGCACTTTTAGGAAAATCCAAATAGAACTTATACAGGCCTGAATAGCATGAATAGTGTCATTTTGGCAGCTTTTCTGAATTGTGTCAGATTTTGTGCCTGTTGGAAAAAGCAATAGAATGTAAAATGATAATATCAAATGTAGAATGAATGCGAGTTGAACATGATCAGCTTTCACGGATAGTGCATATGAAAAGTGTCATTTGATGCGAATTGCTAACTCAGAATATACATCATCATTCCCGATTAAATATAATTACTGCCTATCGCATAATTACATGTAATGTGTGAATGAAGAAAATATTATTAAATCATGTTAAATAGTGTGGAATAAATAATGAGTGTTGCAAATTTTCCATTGAGTATACATCTATCATTATCACACACCTTTTAACAAATGCAACCCATTCTGTACCAATACTTTTACCATGTTTATTACTGTTACTGCGTCTGACTCAGCACATGAAGAGCCCATATCAGCATCGCCACCCTTCTCCAGAAATCATCATCCTTGCATGCAAGCGAAACCGTCTCCAAATCCCATAGCACCCTACCAGAAAGCAGAAGCACAGAGGAACCACCCCATAAAAACCCCCAGCGAAACCCCAAAATTTATCACTGACCGGCCCCGTTATCCCTTCCTTTCCCCACGTATGCAACGCTCCCATTGCCCATAAATCGCTCGCTTCCAACCTAACCTCTATTCTTCCAGGTTTGCGACTCGCTCGAGAGACGGTCTCCTCTTCTACAATGGCCGCTACAACGAGAAGCACGACTTCGTTGCCATGGAGATCATTGCCGGGCAGGTCCAGTTCTCGTTCTCGTTGGGCTCGGAGGTCGTGACGCGGGTGCGGGCGTCCATATCGGGAGGAGTGAGTGAAGGGGCCTGGCACACCGTCAGCGTCGTGTATTACAACAAGGTACTATACATGTAATGTAGCGTCAGCTTCCGTATTGTATTTTGCATGACTTAGTAAAAAATGTAGATCTAGTTTAAAAGTGCAATCGACATGCATTTTACTACATTGCAGGAAGAGTGTTTCTATATCTTCTATGTTTGCAATTAGAACTGGAAATAATGAATCATGTACATATTGTCTGTACAACAATGAAATATCATTGCAATGTGATGATATTATCCACACACAATATGACATCCTTAAAATATTGGGGCACAATATTAAATACGGCAGATAGCTCAGCCACTGCTTCCAACCGATCAATCGATCATTCTCTCATCGAGCAATCACCCAGATGAATTTGTGGGAGGAGAGTTCTACTGCTGGCATCTTGTTTAATTTACGCCACATTACTAATACAGGGTGTTTGTACTCCAAGGGGGAGAACAGGAAAATCCATCCTCATGGACTGAGTGAACCACTGCTTTCCCCTTTCTGTGGTTGATGTAAACATGAGCAATGAGTTGGTGACAGTATCTTGTGGACATCAGCAGGATGTATTTGCACTGATCCTGAAGACATCCTTTATTTTCTGTTAATGGTGTTTGATGGTTTTGCCCTCACTGGCAAAACCTAGAACAATTCAATGTATACATGTATGTCATAATGTTCTTTGCCTGATGCGGATGTGACGGTCTGTGAATACCTTGTTGAATACTTGATGATTCAAAGGCCCATATATCAAAAAAAGAAGAAAAAGGAAAATCTGTCCGTAGTAATAAAATTTGAATTCACCAGGAGATCAAACACATCAATCTTTCTTTGCTCTGTCTGCTTATTGCGGCTTGTGTCATCTCGAGCCATTTGATATCACATGGACATTTCTGCTTTCAAGACAAGTCATTTATCACGGCATTATCCCTATCGTATTTGCTGGCAGTCGTGTCTGCGTGCGTCGAAGCAAATATTCTAGTCACTCTGAATGGACCATCACATTCTCTTCTCACAGCGTGGTCATGCGTCCCCATGCAGTATCTAAACCACCGCTTTTCGCCCCACCACAATTCATTTCACCCCTGCAGACACCCCCCACCCCACTCCCTCTCTCTAAGGAAAAAAAACAAATCAGTATCGTCTCCCTCCCAAATGTCTTCCGCCGAGACGGTGGTCATGAAATATCACCCCATGGGATCAAGGGTGCAGAAAGGCGCGGGGCGATACTGTGACGGGAGGATTTGCGTGACGGGGTGAGGGTCTTATCGTGTCACCCGCTAGCGCCGTCTTCGGATCTGTCTTGTGTCCTGTCCAAGGAGCTGGGAAACGGATACAAGTTGTCGATTTGTCACGCTGGGTAAAGGGATGTAATATGTTTGAGGGGAGAGGTCTGGTCATCTGGCAATCGTCTCTGTTTGTGGTGATCTGTATTGACTGTTGAGTGTTCATTAAACAGCTACATTCAATAGCGATGTTTTGAGGTTATTCGTTGGAAAATCAGTCAAAATACTTGCTTCAACATGTTTCCAGGCGTCGATTTCGAATCGGAGGACGTTGAAATTCTATCAAAAAAAAAACGCAAAAATCCTGTCACCAGTTTATTGTGTGGTCTTGAAAGAGATCAGAAGTGAGAGAAAAAGTGCCAAAAAATCACTGAACAGTCCATAGAATTATTTGTACCCTCTGCACTGTTTTCCATAATCCCCGATATTGGAGCTGCGGCTAACCACCTATTCCGCCAGGGCCTCCCAGTCCAACTCCCACTGTGTAACACCTGGGGGAAAATCCATCACAAATAGATAGCCAATCAATATGTTATGAGCGTGTCCGTTGAGGCGGGATCTGTCACAATGCTAATCCCGTGACTCATGCAATTGTCTCCGATGAAAATATTGGTCTCCCCCTTTGAAGCATGCGAAACATGCAATAACGTGACATAATGAGCCTCAGTGCTTTGAACATGTTGAAGATGAGCGTTTATGACCTCGGGCGAGATTATTATTGGAAAGTTACTTTATAATATATACATCCACCATGGTGTAGATGTGCATGAATAAGCGTCGACAACAGGCACTATATTATTTGCCGAATACAGGCTTATGTACATCCTTACTCATCAAATGAAATGTCAATATTTTCCACCAAGAATCCACTTCTATTAATGCAATTTTGAACAAAGAACCAAAGTGGCAGACAGCCTGTTTGATACATTGCTATCATACACAATGAAATAAACTCCAATTAACATGATGAATCTGGATTAACTTAACCCTACGTGTATGAAATCCTTGTTTCCCAGACGGCGACACTGAGCGTGGGTGAGTCGTGTGACACTGAGATCTCGATCCAGTACGGCGAGACCCTCGGGGATGACTGTGCTGCCCGGGTCACTCAACACCTTGAAAACAGGTATGTGCAGGGCCAGGACGATTGGTGATGTATACAGTTGTTGCTAATACAATTTCTGAACAAACATGTACTTAGTATGCATTCTTACTATTATCAGCTGTCGTGTATGTTTTAGCTCATTTTAGAGTATATTTAAGCTACAAATCTTTACCTGCTATTCAGTTTGTTGAAAGTAAACATTTTGTGTCAAAAATTTTTCTCCCTACCTGACACCCCCTATCCATACAGATGTGCCGACCCGCTGCAGTTCTGTCACCGGTTCCTGGACCTGACCGGTCCATTCCAGCTGGGGGGTGTCCCCACTCTCCCCACAGATTTCCAGGTGCAACACTCGCACTTTGACGGCTGTATCCGGGACGTGCACATCGACGAGGACTTTCTCGATCTGGACAGCTACGTTTACAACAATAGGACGCATAGGGGGTGTTCACCGAAACAGGAACGGTGCCAGAACGAACCCTGCCAAAACGGAGGTGTGTATACATGTACATGACTCGCTTTATGAGAAGAGAATAAATATTGAATATTTAAAAGTTTCAATCTAGAAAATGAACATAGAAATATCCTACGTCATCCTACAATGTGCCTCATTCATGTACTAACATACTTGATGTATGCAAGCACCTGATGTATTTGCTATGAATTCCTAATACCCAGGAGTATGTGAGGATGTGTGGGACAGATACCACTGTACGTGTCCTGATGAGTGGGGCGGCAAGGACTGCAGCCAGCGTGAGTCTAAACACAGAAATTCCAGCGATAATATCCTATTGTAAAGTTGTGTCTTCAAGATTGAAATTGTAAAAGTATTGATTTTTGTCAGAAAAGTTAGCAAAGTTATTTCAACGAATGGAAGTTACTTTAAAATCTTGAGAACAAATTCTCACCACTACAGGTATCGAGGCACCAAATCAACTCTCCGGCAACAGCTACCTGCTCTTCCACAAAGTCCCGAGTGTCACACTGCCATGGTTCAATGGTGTCGCTTTCCGAACCCACCAGAGGGCAGCACGGATCATATCCATACAGCTCGGCGACAGGACTCCAAGTGACCCCAGTGAAAATATACACATTGATGTAAGCTTTCCACATGTGTTATGTCTACATACAGAATACAATTCCAAATGTGTATATTGCAGATCATAGATGATATTGAAAGTTGAGAAGTAAAAAATCCAGGTTGGAATGTTTTGGGGGTTCTAATAACATGTGATAAAGATCGATGAATAAAATCAAAAATATTTACTGTATTAAGCTGGTGAATGGCTACATTGAGTACAGCCACCCTCGAGTGACCTTGACGTTGGATGGTGTTGCCGTTAACGACGGGAAGTGGCACTACCTGGAGGCGCGCTGGCTCAAGGACCCCCAGTCCCTGGTCCTCACTCTCGACTACAGACAGTATGAGGTGTGTATTGGGGGACGGTTTCTGAATCTGGATCTTTTCTTTTGTTAATTCAGCATGCACGTTCCTCAACATACATGTAGCGCCTGAGATTATTCAGAATATTTCAGAATATTCATTCATGTTTAGAAAACAGCTACATGTATTTAGTAAATAATGAAACATATAATTTTCTGCAGGTGACTGCGGATGTGGGGAACCACACGTCGGTGGCCAGTAAGACTGTCCGTAACGTGTACGTCGGGGGACAAGTGGACGAGATCAACCAGCAGGCAGTCGTGACCATGGGCTTCACTGGCTGCATCAAGGTAGATCTAAGAGTAGTGTAAAGTAAATGAGTTCCCTTACACGCCTTACATCAGAGTACAGTGCAGTTCCTATCAGAAGTTTCTGTTCTATTGATTAGCCAGTCCTCTGACTATGTTAGAATCATCTGCTAATAGCATAATAGAATCATAACACTGTCAGAATTATGAGTTGTGTGTGTTTTGACACTACAAAACATCTTCCCCCCAGGATGTTCGAGTGGGTAACAGCATCAACTCTGTGTTGTCGCGGCCGGTGCGGTACAACGTGCGGCCGGGCTGTGAGCTGGAAGACGTTTGTGAGAGTGCCACCTGTCCACAGCTCACCAGCGAGTGTGTCGTAGATCATGGGGAACCTACTTGTGCCTGCAACACTGGTACTAATGAATTATTGGCCCCAAAACAATTCATTTACATATAATTTGACAAATTATACGAAATGCATCTGGTAGTCGAGCAAAGACTTTCAGAATATCATTTATCAGTATTAGCTATTGCAGGCATTCCCAACAAAAAAATGCACAACCAAATAAGAAACACATTGTAGAATCTGAAATACTAAAAATAAGATTTTTTTTTTAACCTGTCAGGTCTTCTCGGCTCGGAGTGTCACCCGATCTGTGAGCACTACAACCCCTGCCACGAGGACTCAACATGCGTCGTCATGGCTGCCTCGTCGACCGGCTACACCTGTCGATGTGATGAGAACCACGTCGGCCAGTACTGTGAGCGCCGAACCAACGAACCCTGTCCCTCCGCCTGGTGGGGCCAGCCCATCTGTGGTCCCTGTAACTGCCCCATCAAGCGAGGCTTCGACCCCAGCTGTAACAAGCTGACTGGAGAGTGTACATGTCGGGTGCGTATTTTGGACCAAGTTGCAATGAAGAAACTGCCATATGATTATGGATGTTTAGAATCAGCACCGTTAGTTCTTCTCCAGAGAGTAACCATTTATTACGAGTTTCAACAAAGCAAATTATTTTCCCCATGTAGGAGCACCACTATCGACCGGGTAGCGGCGACACCTGCTACCCTTGTGACTGTTACAGCATCGGCTCCCTCAGTCCGTCCTGTGACGTCGAGACCGGCCAGTGTCAGTGTAAGGAGGGCGTCGTCAACCGTCGCTGTGATGCCTGCTCTGCAAAGTTCGCCGAGGTCACCATCCGCGGCTGCGAGCTCCAATACGATGACTGCCCTAGAGCCATCCACAGCGGCATCTGGTGGCCAAGAACTCCGCTGAATAGAACAGCCGTCCACGACTGTCCTAGTGGTGCTGATGGCCAGGCCATCCGTTTCTGCGACGCTAAGGACAGCTGGCATGAGCCGAATCTCGTTGCCTGTTTGTCGGATGGGTTCGGTAAGCTCTTGGAACAACTGCAGCATCTCGAGGATGGCTCCCTGCGAATCACGCCGTACCTGGCGAGGAATCTCGTGGCGGAGATGGATGCTGCGACCCGGTCGACGGACGAGATGCACCTGCGAGACGCGAATGTGACATACGCTGTGATGGTACACGTGCTACGCTATGAGAAGGAACAGAGCGGCCTCAACCTGACCCACAAACAGGACAGAAACTTCATACAGGTAGAGCCTCAAGCAATCAGCAAATATATTTAGCACATAATAAAACCAATTAGGTTCTGAAGTGCCTTTCCAGTGTGATGATGTTTGTGATATGAAAGCAATCGGTATAACACAAGCCAAATGATAAGCAGAAACTGACAACATTTTTCTCGGTGTGTGTAGTGCTCACTCAACAATGTCAAACTAAAAATTCAACTCCTCCCTGTAACAGAACATTGTGAACACGGTTGGTCGGCTGCTGGACATGAAGAATGCCCGCCACTGGCAGATCATCAACCGCCTGAACTCCGGTACGGTGGAACTGCTGTACTACCTGGAGCAGTACAGCATCACCCTCGCCAAGAACATGCACCACCTCTTCATGCAGCCCTTTGACGTCGTCCACCCCAACATAGGTACGTGGTCCCGAAATTGCGAAAAAAAAAATAAATAGAAGTATATTAAGGGTGTTGAGCCGTCAATTTGTTTGGATGGTGTGGGGGAGGATGGTGAAATTTCTGTGATTGTGTTTTATGCAGATTTTTTTGGCACCCTGTGATAGTACTTGCATAATTTCTCGAGTTTCTAAGCTGCTATCTATTTCTAGTGTTTGGGTTGGACACCGCTCTTGCTGACAACCGAACCAACATCACGATACCGAAGTACAACAACAAAGTGCGACGTACTGACATATTTGACCATCACACGAACATGGTTCTCCCAGCGCAACTCGTCAGGACTAGAGATGGTTTGCCCAGCTTTGGTAAGTGTTGGCCACTGCAAGTTTGTATTTCATATCATATTTTCAAAAATTCGGCAGAAGACGTTTATGGAGTTCTCACAAAATCCAAATGTTTCTAAAGATGAGAAGTGAAAATTTCTGTTGAATAACGTCTACATTGATATGATGGAAGGAAAGTATTGATTGGTGTTTTCTCTGCGGCCAGGTTTCGTAGACACCGGTGCCACTCCAGGCCACAGTGCAGTAATCTCTTACATCATGTTCAAGACGCTTGGGGACTTGATGCCACAGAACTATGCAAGCGGCATCAGGTAATGGTCTCGCCTATAATGATGTGTTTTTGTCCGGGGAAGAATCAGGTGTTTGCCCACGGTTTAAATGGGAATGTCTTGTTCAAAGTTGACAAAAACATCTTTAAAATTTTGGGTCATGCGTGATATTTAAACAAATAGGTGGAAGTCATGCATGAATTTTAAAAAACTGGGAAATTATGAAAGATTTTAAGCCATAAATCCTGGTTTGCAGGAAAATGGACAACATCAGTTTAACGGTGAACAGTCCAGTGTTCACCATCAACGTTGTGAATGGACGGAAGGTGGTCCGTGCGACCACCAAGGCACCGGTGACCGCCTCACTGATGGAGCTGACCACCCAAAGCCGAACCAGTCCCCAGTGTGTCTTCTGGAAACACGTTGTCAAGTATGTTATCAACGGGGGTTTTATTTTACGGGATCTTCTCAAATGCAGTTTGTACTGTTTGTCTGTACTAGAAAATTTTCATTGCTTGTTAGAGAGATAAATTTTGAAATTAATCGAACGATTGTACAACAAAATTAATGTACAATGATAGTTTCACGTCAAAGCCAAAAAAATGATTATTACTGTCAAGTTGCTTTGTGAATAAATCAGAACATAGGCAAATATTAATAAAAAATTAACCTGTTATAATAACCATGTATGTAATAACCTATATTCCTGCACACAGTGATGGTGGGGTGACTGGCACCTGGTCAAAGGAGGGCTGTCAACTCATCAAGCGAGAGAAACGCGAGGTGCTTGCCTGCTCCGAGGGTAACCGTGACAACTGTACGTCCGCCACGGAGGAGGTCGTCACATGCCAGTGTGATCACATGACCAGCTACGCTGTCATCATGGACATTTCCGCGACCGAGGTCTGTGCTCTTTGGTAGTTTAATGAAGTGAGCAGAATGATAATGTGTTGATATTGAACAGGAAAAAGCAATGATTCAAGACTTCAGTTTGTAGTGGCAGGCATCGGCAAAAAGAGACCCCCATTTTAGAGATTTTTCAATCAAGAATTTTGGATAGTGTGATGATTTTGCTGTCAACATAATGAAAACAAAAATGTGATGATTTTAAGCTTTCAAATTTATGAGAGAAATGAAAATGAAGCCCAAAAACATAGTCTTAGATTTCCACTATCTACCAGTACACTACAACCTAATCCACCTCTGTTCCCACAGTATGCCCTGGAGCCCGTACAGCTGGAGATAGCGACGTACGTCTGTGTGTCTGTCTCCCTGGCCTGCCTCTTTGTGGCGATGGTTCTCTTCTGCTGCCTGCGAGCCTTCAACTCAAACGTCAACAGCATCCATCTTAACCTGACCTTCAGCCTCCTCGCGTTACAGCTCATCTTCCTCGTCGGCATCAACCAAACAGACCCAGAGGTGTGTGCATTGGAGAGCTATTGAGAAATACCTGGGAATTGATGGTGTAGGACAGTTGGAATGAATGAAATTGCTCTTGAAGCTTCCAGTTGAAATGCATCCATGTCAGTAGTATGAATGTAATCTGTGAATAAATCAGCAAAAGGTGGAAAATTATGACTATAAACAAGTGGTAGAAATCGACGAATATTGCTTGACTGATGTATCGTTTTTTCGCTTTACAGATTGCCTGTCGTATCGTCGCCATCCTGCTGTGTTACTTCTACCTGTGTTCTTTCTTCTGGATGTTTGTGGAAACTCTGCATCTTTACCGCATGATGACCGAAGTCCGAAACATCGACGTCGGAGCCATGAAATTCTACTTCCTCTTGGGATATGGTCAGTGGCATCAGATTTCGTGAAATATTGTGGTTATATGATCAAATTTAGCACACAATAGTGCTCGTGTAAGCTGTTAGTGTATTTATGTTTGAGTGTCTTTGTTATTTTCAGTAATACCAGGAATAATAGTCGGTCTGGCTGTTGGATTAGAAACTGAAGAATTCGGAAATGACACTTTGTAAGTTTCCATGAACATTTAATTGAGATTATGGCAAATGAGGCATTACATTAGAAGAGAATAAAATATTCACTTGGACATTTGTGCGTATTTTCAGCTGTTGGCTGCAAACAGATCGTCTCATTATTTGGAGCTTTGCCGGGCCAATATGTTTTATATTTGGGGTGAGTGGAAATATATGTATGGTGAACTAGGAATGTCTTATTAAATCCCAAAAATAGGTGTGATTTGTGATAACTTTATGTGTTGCTTTTGTCCCATCAGTGCAATGTGGCAGTGTACATCATGGCCCTGAGAGCAAGTTGCCAGAGCAAGAAAGGCAGCCCAGACTACAGCCACATAAAGTGCGTACAACATGGCTACATTATGACCTACATACTCTGATCATAATGCAAACAATTCTTGAGCAAATCATTGCAAAGTGTAAAATGTTGTTTTGTCTACTTGAACTGTCATACCTATTTTTGTACTCAATGCACATCAGTGAAGTACATTTTATTTTCTCCCCACAGATTATTCCTGCATGCAGGCCTCGTCTTGTTACCATTGCTGGGGATAGCCTGGGTCTTCGGGCTTCTCTCGGTTAATGAAGAAATACTTGCATTCCACTATTTATTTGCAATATTCTCGTGCCTGGAAGGCATCTTCATCCTTCTCGCATACATCATATTGTCCAAAAATGTGAGTCACGATGTCTATTGTATATATATCTCACCTTAATTTTGTCATTGGAATTTCAGTTGTTTTTGTAAGAAATTGTAAACTTAAATACTGATATAAATCTGAACACTTGCAACATATGTCACTGTAATAACTCACAAAATACTCTTGGTTTGGCGTCTGACATACAGACTCGGCATCAGCTGAAGTACCGGTTTGACCGGATGAAAGGGAAAGGGGACCCAGACGACAGCCTCAACGGCACTCGAGCTTCCATGCTCTCGGTCAGTTTCCATTCCAGTCTGTGGTAAACAATTAACTCTTGCTATGAAATCATAATAGAATTCTGCCACAGTTGATGAATAACAAAGTCCTCGGTTTTCGAATTCTCCCCTTGTACATGCAGAGATCTGCACTTGCCTATCAAAACGACTCGAGTTTGGATGGAGGTTTGACCCGACACAGTATCGGGATCTCTACCAACTCCACGACAAGCCGCTCCACAAGTAAGAACAGCAGTGACCTCTACCGACAGAACCGCTACTTACAGTCATCGAGCAGCACCTCAACCGCAACCAATGTGCCCTCCGCATACGATCTGCCACCCAACGCCGGGATAGCTCCGTATGGCTGGCACCCAGATGGCCGAGGAGGTTTGTTCTATCAAAGGCTGTGTACATTTCGTGAATATTTTTGTCAACTGTTGCAGAATTTTTACATGTAAATTCACATTGTGAATGGATCTCGAATTGAAAGATAAAATAAATCCACAAAATATTTATATTGATCGATTTCTGTACCATTATGAGATTTGATTTGATTAAATTATTGATTTGATTATTTTGATAAAAAAATAACTCAAGCTGCTCATGAAACATTAGAAATACATTGCCGCCATCTACTCCTGCACAGACCCCGACACGGGCGAGAAGGGTCGACGGAAGGCACGTCGAGACTCAGACAGTGACAGTGAGCTCTCTGCGGTGGAGCACCCAGACCTCGACCTTGCCTCCAGTCACTCCAGCGATGACGACGAGGACGACGGGACCTTCCGCTGGGGAAAGTCCCCCAAAAGTGAGTTGGTTCTCCGGGTGGACGGAATTGTCTTGCAAGATACACGGGAACGTAACCGTGCCGAGGCTTCGAAACGTGGACCTTCATCACCCCCAGTGGGTTACCCGAGGGTGCTCGTGCAGACCCAGTGTTGATAAATTGCATGTTTGGTGTTTCACGGAGTGCTGCCTGATGCATGGTACTGAAGAGCATGTATACTGTGATATGAGCCAAATATGGCCGTGCTATGACCTGCTGAGCTTCAAGGAAAGTGCTTGTATGTGAGGCGACCAAGGGAAGGGACTTCACATATTCAAATGGTGCTATCATTGTTGTAAAATGCTGCATCGTCACGAAATATATGTTTGGTACGATTTTACCCACCAGCCATCTTATCATGTGCTCTTAGTCACCACTGCTACACATTTGCTGCCTACGAAAACAAGCCCAAATTCTGTTCCTTGTGTATATTGCCAAATCATTTATGCCCATTTATTTTGTTGTGTGACTTGTAGTTTTGTTGTTCACTTTTGGAACACCTGTTTATTAACTAGTAGACTTTGTGATTATCTGTTCAACCCAATTACTTGATCTTTTCTTCACCTGGTACTCTGTGTAAATACCTTTGAATGTTGTGAGTTTATTGACATAAGTGTGATTTGCTTGCTTGACATGCTTGTGTATAATTTGTTTCCTTTATGTTTTCTTTCATCCCCCATCTGCAACCCTCCACCAATCATCTCAATCACATAAATAACTCCATTTGAACCTCCAACTCTATGCTTCTTATTCATCACCTTCGTTCCTCAAAACTTTTCACCGTCACACTTCTCTGTATATATCACCTCTATACCAACCACATACCTCGCACTGAACAAAAAACTCTTCCCAAATATAAACCCCACGCCACTGACACAACCTTGACCTCACAAAAAAATATCCAGTCCTGACCCACAAGAAAAAAGTCAAGCCGCTCACGGTCGCCCTCTCACCGCTCAAGAAAAAGCCCCTGACCCCCACAACGATCACCCCCACGTCCTCGGGCTGCCCGACCCCCCAGAAAGTAGCCCTGAATGACACGAGCCTCCTGACTCCCCCGGTGGTTCCCCCGCCTTACCCCCAGGCCCTCGGCTCCCCCAGCCCCGCCCACAGCACCCCCACCCCAAGTAAGTGTGCTGCACATGCATGACCTGTGCTTTGGTCTGTATTTTTGCATGGTATTTTAAATCCAAGATAAAAAAAATAATGAATTTTGTTGAAATTTATAAATGTCTAATGTGTATGCATTTTTAGCAGGGAAACTTGAAGAACAATGCTATTTTTTGTCTGTTTTATTTTTTCGATATTGTAACATCATTTCAAATGTTGTAGTTTGACATCGAATTTTTGATAAAAAGTAATTTAATCTGTGATCATTTCCGTTATTTATGAATGTGTGACTTTTCCATATCAAATCAATTCTCTTCCTGTCAGTTTTGTACTGTTGTTGTTCAAATGATTTTTTGTGAAGTATACAATCATAATTTGTTTATGTTTGTTTTCTCTGTTAGTGTTGTGGATTCTTCTATGTGGCCTGTTCCTTTTCAGCTCCCCCATTTTATCATAGAAAACCTCCACCAAACTATTGGTCGGCAGACTCCCTGTCATCCACAAATATGGAAGGCACACCCACGAAAGCCCCACAGAATGGCCGGCTCAGAAAGGGTTCTCCACCCATAGCGGGTGATCCGAAATACTCAGGTATGCATGCACTGATGTCGTCAGGAATTTTCTGAATTTTTGTCTTCCAGGTTTCAAATATGACTACCCTAATTTCAGTTAAGTTTCTGCTTTATGCATCTAATCTTTGTGTTGTATATAAGTATCGTATGTTAATTTTTTTTTTTTTTTGTTGGTATTATGAAACTTTTTGTTGACATTATTCTTTTGCTATTTATGAACATTATTTTACTTTTTGAATGCTTGTCAGCCATGTCTGTAAATGTTCGTGGCTCTCACTGTCTACCCAACCCTTAACCTTACCGACACAGGCAGCCGCGGGGGCCCCTCTTCCCCCACCAAAAAAGACGGCCTTTCACCCCCGAGGCCTGGCAGTGCCACCCCCTCCCCCCCAGGCCGCGACAAAGTCATGGTCCTCTCACACAATGGCAGTATTACAGACTCTGAGTAAGTTTTGGTTTCTTTTTGTTTATTTGTCTGAACTAGTGTTTGTTTTGAATGTTATGCTTTATGCGCTGTTTTTAAACCACAGTTCCAAAATTAACCAGGTCTTTCCCTCGGAATTCCTAAAAGGCTAAACATTTCAGGCTTCACTAAAGTCTACTATGAGTGGGTTTTTCTAATGTTTTTATGTACCATAACAAAAGGCTTCTCGCTTAGCAAAAAATATTTCTTGGCATGAATTTTCAAAGCTGTCACTTCATCAGTATGTTATTACCTTGTGTTATTTCACATTCCTATATCAATAAAGACTATTATCTCTCTATGAGGGTGGGAACTAAACATGATTTATAGACTCACAGACAGTGAAGGTTCAATAAATTCAGAACATATTGCTATTTCAATTCTGACAGGAAACACCAAATTCGTATATATTCAGACGAAAACAAAACATTTATTGACAGAATACTTTTATATAATTTCAACATTGATGGATATTATATTCTGCACGAACACATCAGCAGTTGGAAATTGCACAATTTTGCTTCCTAGATTTTGAACCACAAACCAGTTTTTGTATTCACATTATAACTAACATTAGCTGATTGCTAATTCCGTTCACATTTTGAACCCAGCTAACTTTTGTGTGTTTGCGCCGCTTTTGGTTTTCAGGCTGCAGACGCAAAAGTGAACAAGTAAGCGATGTTCTGTGCACTAGTCGTTTCGCTGGTGTTACTTAAGTTAGCACTTTTTCACTGTGTTTTGCTTGCTTGCTTGTAGCATTGACCACAGACACCTAGGCAAATATTTTAGATGTTAAAACAAAGCAGATTTATGTTTTTCTCTTGAATTTGTTTGATGTTTCCATGTTGTTGAATATTTTACATCAGTTTTAGTTCTCCTATATATTATCATTAACATATCATAGTTGAGAATCTAAGAACTAAATGTATGTTTTGATTTTACTGCTACATATTTTCCGGGGCCAGAATTTCAAATCGAGAAATGCTAACATGATCATTTCTTCCAAAATCAATTCAGTTTCGACCCCTATTTCATCAATATCCTCGGGATTTCTCCAGAAAATCTGGCCCTAGTTTTATTATCTATACTTCTCCCCTGTTTGTCGCACGCATCTTTTTGAGTGTCGTCTTGTTTTTGGTGTTGTGCAGAAACGGGCATGAAACGACTGTGTGATCGTGCCGTTCTACTCCCCGAGTGCGTTCCGCTAGTCAGCCTGTGATAGAATACGGTCTCGACCCGTGTTGTTTGTGTCTTCCACTCGTGCTAAGCTACCACCGACTACCCTTCATGCCCCCGCTCCCCCCCCCCCCCCCCCCCCCAATCATTGCTGCACGTAGCATGTGCATGACGGAACATACCTTCCCCCGCTCCCGCCCGCAGAACAGTACTCACCGAGAGCAGGCAATCAAAGCTAGAATAAATCTATCAAAGTGCTGCATTGTATATCTTCATTGTGTTCATTTTGATGTAAAGCCAAAATATGTTTGTTGATACCAAAGTAATTAATTTGCTGCTGCAATGTTGGGCTTGCATGTTTCATAGTTTGTACTGCAGTTTATAAATAAAAATATGTTGGTATTTGATACTACTTTCGTATGGGAGTTTTTAAGTATTTATTGAAATGCGATGAGTGATTGAGATGTGTGTTAAAATAATAATGCATATGGCGATAAATTTTGTTTGATAGCTCAATGCATGCATTACTTGTAGGGCGATAATTTTATGCTGTCACAACTTGTTTTAAATACTGGTATATGTAATTGATTGACTGATTATAGATAGATATAACATGATCGCAAAAAATCAAAACGTCACGGTGCATTTCATGTTCATTTGAATCTTCATTTCATGACACGTGTACGTATATAGTCATGGATCATTGAAAGAGTTCATATCATATACTTTCATGGAATTGTTGAAATATAGCAGTGTATGATAAAGTACAGTGAACCTTTGTGCCCATCATTACTCAGTTGCAAGTTTAATTTTCTATATGATAATTGTTGTTATATCGATGTGTTTGATACCATTGCATGTTGTGTGTATTTAATTGTATCCCTACCTGCATTTATTTAAGTGATCATGATATGCATGTTACTCAACTAAAATTGCCAATAAAGTAACTGCTGATATTTTAAAGGATATTTATACTTTTAAAGTAGCGTAGCAATTTGTAAAAATTTGTAAGTATTTAAGTTTTTACAATTTTATTTTGTACAATGGTCGGTACTAATTCACAAATCAATCGCAGTTCTGTAGTTTGGTCACACAATATGTCATTAAGGCTAACTTGCTCTTTTCGAAAAATATACAGTGTACAAGTATAGAAATACATGAATATGCATGGGTTTTATTCTCATGTATATGCAAATGGTATCATGTGATCACTGTGCCGTTCTCTTATAGGTCAGTCTTCTCAAGCACATCAAGTGATTCCTCCCACAATGACTATGGATGGACGTGAGAAAATTAAGTAATCTTATTTTGTTATAGTTTAAAGTTTTCGCCCAATAATACTTACCAAAGAAAAATTAGCCCCTTTGACAGGAAGAAATTGTCAACTTAGAAGTTGGGTTCCGAAATTTGAACCGCTGCATGAACATTCCATTTGTGATGAAATAATGTCACTTAGTGTGAGGAAGGTATAAAACTTTTGGAATTGTGTTAATATTTATTTGAAATTGGCTGGTGAATATTGTCATGTATAATATAAAGTTACGACCAGTATTGTGGTCACTTCAAAAATGTTGTTCGTGTGTATGTGTGTTCAGCCAATCACCTAATCATCAAAATCAAATCAAACTGGTGTCTGTTAATCATGGCTCATAGTTGATATTGTTATTGTTGACTTTGAATGTGTGGTGTCAGCATAAATATGTTTGCTACAGCGAAATTAGATTGTGTTGTACATAGATTCATTGCTTTGAAGTTGATCATCGAAATATGTTGCACATCCCTGATGACACGTGCCACGTTTTCACGCTTTACATGTGGAAGTTTTTTTTAAAAGTGAAATAAAATTTCATGAGGCCTGTATGACAGTTGTTTGTATTTTCAAGTATTTTTCACCACATCAAACATCACTTGAAATGTTCGGGAGTTGCTTAAGTCTTCCATGAAACAATAATGAACGATAAAAATTAGACTAAAGGCCAAGGAAGGTTGCTGGATAATATCAGTTTTGTCTTTTAGATATTAGTCCTTTTGTCGTGTGACCGTGAAAATAAGGTCACTGGTTAAATTCATAGTCACAAGGATATCAGCATATATCATTTCCTGTATGTCCATAATCATGATAATGATTCTGAACTTGTAAAATCAAAATTAAGCAAAATGTTTTGGGCTCAGACCTTGAAAATAAGGTCATGAGAATATTCAGCATACATCATCATTTCCTATATGTGCACAACTGTAAAGTCGATAATAAACAAGATATTAGCCATTTTGTGCTCTGACATTGAAAACGAGGTCAAATTCAAGGTCATCGAAATATTCGGCATACATCATTCTCTATATGTCCACAAGTTTAACCATTTTGTCCTGTGGCATTCAAAATGAGACCAAACGTCATACCGGTAAGAATATTCAGCATTATAACATTTCCTATACATCCACAATTGATTCCTAAGCTGTAAAGGTGATAATAAGAGATATTGGTCATTTTGTGCTCTGACCTTGAAAAATGAGGTCAAATTCAAGGTCACGGGAATATTCAGCATATATCATTGCCTATATATATGTCCACAATAGATTCCTAAGCTGTAAAGTCGATCATAAGCGTGACCTTGAAAATTCCGTCAAGTTCCTGAGGATATTCTGCATTATAACATTTCCTGTACATCCACGATTGATTCCTAAGCTGTAAAGGTGATAATAAGAGATATTGGTCATTTTGTTCTCTGACCTTGAAAAATGAGGTCAAATTCAAGGTCACGGGAACATTCAGCATATATCATTGCCTATATATATATGTCCACAATAGATTCCTAAGCTGTAAAGTCGATCATAAGCAAGATTTAACCATTTTAAGTTAGGACCTTGAAAATGCAGTCAAAGGTCGAATTCAAGGTCATGAGAATATTCAGCATATATCATTGCCTATATGTCCACAATTGATTCCTAAGCTGTAAAGTTGATTATAAACGACATATTGGCCATTTCGTTCTCTGACCTGGGAAAATTAGGTCAAATTCAAATTCAGGGTCATCAAAATATTCGGCATACATGATTTCCTATACATCCACCATTTATTTCCAAGATGTAAAGTCGATAATAAGCGAGATATTAGTCATTTTGTTCTCTGACCTTCAAAATGAGATCAAAAGTCAAATTCGAGGGCATCAGAATATTCGGACAATATCATTTCCTACATCGATAATAAGGGAGATAGCCATTTTGTGCTCCGACCTTGAAAATGAGGTCAAAATCAAGGTCATGTCAATACTCAGCATATATCATTTCATATGTGTCGTCAATAATTGATTCCTAGTCTCTTATCCCAATATTAAGTGAGATAGTAGGCATAATGTGTCCC
Source organism: Terebella lapidaria (assembly GCA_949152475.1). Lineage (NCBI taxonomy): Eukaryota > Metazoa > Annelida > Polychaeta > Terebellida > Terebellidae > Terebella > Terebella lapidaria. The sequence goes on along the minus strand of OX424555.1, from coordinate 54,942,837 downwards.
ATTATAAAGCATCAGAGAATTAAACATGGGAAAGTAGCATTTGGGATCCGCCGACAAAATGAAAATGGCCACCACGCGCAGACCGGCGATTCAAAGGCAACTAAACTTATACACGTCACAGAGGTACGTACATGAGGGGAATCTTTTGAGACAAGAATCTAAAAACTTAGAAAATGGCCGCCAAAATCAGAAATTGACCATTTTTTGTCGAAAATGGCCGCCATTTGAAAAAAAAGATGCGATCAGAAACTAAAAATACCCCTTTTTAAAAATATTTTTAGGCATTTTTGTGCAAAATTTCCGAAAGATTCCACCATTAACTTTAGCTGTATGTCCACAATAGAATCCTAAGTTGTAAATTTTATAATAAACAAAATATTAGCCAAGCTGTCCTGTGAGACCTTGAAAATGAGGTCAGAGGTCAAATTCAAAATCACGACAATATTCAGCATATTCACAATATTCATGTCATTTCCTATATTTACACAATTGATTCCTAATCTGTAAAGTTGATATTAAGCCAGATATTAGCCATTCTGTACTCTGACCTTGAAAATGAAGTCAAAGGTCAAACTCAAGGTCACGACAATATTAAGCATATATCATTTCCTATCTGTCCACAATTGATTCTCAAGTTGTGAAGTCGATAATAAGCGAGATATTAATCATTTTGTTCTTTGACCTTGAAATTGAGGTCAAAGGTCAAATCCAGGGTCATCACAATATTCGAACTATATCATTTCCTATATGTCCACAATTGATTCCTAAGCTGTGAAGTCGATAATGAGCGAGATATTAGGCATTTTGTGCTCTGATCTTGAAAATCAGGTCAAAGGTCAAATTCAAGGTCATCAGAATATTCGGCATACATGTCATTTTCTATATGTCCACAATTGATTCCTAAGCTGTAAAATCAGTAATAAGCGAGATATTAGCCATTTTGTGCCTCACCTTGAAAATGAGGTCAAAGGTCAAATTCAAAGTCATCAAAATATTAGGCATACCTCATTTCCTATACGTCCACAATTTAGTCCCAAGCTGTAAAGTGGATAATAAGCGAGATATTAGCCGTTTTGTTCTTTGACCTTGAAAATGAGGTCAAAGGTCAAATTCAAGGTCATAAGAATATTCGGATTATATCATTTCCTATTCGTGCACAATTGATTCCTAAGCTGTAAAGTCGATAATAAGCGAGATATTAGCCATTTTGTGCTCTGACCTTGAAAATGAGGTCAAAGGTCAAATTCAAGGTCATGACAATAATCAGCATATATTATTTCCTATGTGTCCATAATTGATTCCTAGTCTCTAATCTCAATATGAAGTGAGATATCAGGCATAACGTGTCCCATTATAAATCATAGGAGAATTTAACATGGGAAAGTCATGTGATTTGGGACAGTTGAGAACATGAAAATGGCCGCCACACGCAGACCGGCAATTCAGGGGGCAACGAAACTTATACACATCACGGAGGTATGTGAGGGCAATGTTTTGAAACAAAAATCTCAAAACTGTCTGGCCGTTTTTCGTCCAAAACGGCCGCCATTTTGAAAAAAAAGCGATTGATGCGAAAAGATTGACCCGTAAACTTTAAAGATAAAAATGTGGACGGACGACGCCGACGGACGACGGACGTAACGCCAAGCCAATAGGTTATCGGACCATAGGTTCGGTAACCTAAAATGTGGATGAGGGTCGCAACGCCAAGACATTGGGTTATCGGTCCAAAGGGACGGTAACCTGAAAAAAAGTGGAGATAAAAACTGCAAAAATTCTGTAAACTTTAAAGATAAAAGTGTGGACGTATTCGCACATTTGGTATGGTAACCTAAAAATCACCAAAGCGCTAAGAAAGTTTGCCGGAAAATTATAGTGTTGAGAGCCACAATTGTGTGATTTTCACCAAAATTTGCCACTAAATTTTTGCCAAATTCAAAGTTAACACTGAAATATGACTTTTCATATTAATGTGTCAATATTTAAACCAAATCTTGAAATATTATAGTAGTTTACTAAGCATAATAGTGTAGTATGACATGTACTCCCGTAGGATTTTTGTGTCAAAATTGATGTTTTTGCATTTTGTGGTTCATTTGGGTCCATAGTATGGGAAAATGGCGGGGTACAAATTTTCCGACCTCTGGACCCCCCTGTGGGGGACCTTTCCTGTCTGGGGGGTCCTGGAACTGATGATACTATCAGATCCACCAATATTTGACCATCTTTGTGGTTTTGATGTCAAAATGGGGGTTTTTGATGACGATAAATCCACTAATGACATTTTAGAAGTGAGCAGAAGTGAATATGATCAATTTTCAACGTACGCGTAATGGTCGCGGTGGCCGAACGGGGGTCCAATAATGAAAATTCGTCAATTTAACAAATAATGTCATGTAGTATATTTTTTTCAGGGTTTTCAGGTATGAGAAATTGAATGAAGCAGTTATTTATATCATCAGACCACTCATTTTAGAGTTATTGATCTTCCAGATATATAAATCGATGAGATTAAAAGTCTTCGTTCTTTTACGAATTTTGTATTTCTTCATTTCACACAATTATACATGATGATGCAAATGTGAATTAATAACGGAATATATGAAGCAATAACAATATGATACACAATTACTGAAATAAAATTACACTTGAGCTGACACATGAATAAATGACATTATTTTGAAATGATGCACAAAGATTGTATGATGTCGGTTATATATTTGATAACATGATTTCTCAAGTATACCCAACTGACCATATAAAATAATATATCCATATTGTCAATACCCTGTTGATATTACAATGCACATACTTGAAATAAAATCAATCAAAGAAAACTCTCATCCACTAGTCAATTGCAAGTCACAATTCAAAGGAAACTTAATCGCCAACAGTAGCACATCCAGACAACAAAAATAACAAGGTTTCTATAACACCATTAAGATAGCACCAGTCAAAGAACAAAATGTCTCATCGACCAGAAAAGACAGAGAGCAGAGGATAGTGAACCAATCAACCAGCCCCTCGTTATTCCAACGAAACTCCACCATATTCCTTAGACATCAAGTACTTGGAGGATCCAATCATAAACAAGAAGCCAATACCTTTTGAGGAATTCCTACCAGGCAAACGACATGTGAAGTCCAAGAACTACACAAAACTTGGTTCCTTGCAAGCCATTTTACAGCTAAAACAACAGTCCCGGAGAAGGATCAGCAGATCATTTGATGAATACCAGCACCAGATTACAACAACAGGTGAACATATGGTCATAGATCAACAAGTGACAGCAAGCCAAGAGGTGAAAGAACATCAGCTGGAAACGGGTGATCATCCGAATTGCCAGTCAGAAAGTTAAGACGTCGAATCCCAGCATGCCAAGCTGACAAAGACAGACATAATGCCTACCTGGGCAGCACCAACTCACTGCTTCTGTCATTTTCACACCAAAGCCAGACGAACTCGGAGGTCATCACTACTCTGTTCAGGAAGTCAACCACAGACTATGAAACTTTGTACACATTCCTGATGCTGACTCAGGGGATCTGCAATGTTGTTGTCAGACCAGAAAGGAAAACAATCATCACTCTAGATCTAGACGATGTGCAACCGTGCCCTCCAGATTCAGCAGTCGGTTGGCCCCTCGCGTTTTTCGTGATGTTTCATGTGGGCCTCTGGATCAGGATGCAATGACTGTATGTCGTCTGCAAGCTCAGTCATCTCAGGATTTCGGTCATGGAAAGCTGCCTTGTGATCAAGGCATTGAACTTAGAGTGGTCCAGGCAGTATGACTGAAAAGATTGCATCATATTTCATCATCATGATTTCCATACCTGTTGTGATGTGATACTCAATTCCATGCTTGTACATGTAGTCTTTGCCACCGAAGCTTCCACAGAGGGCTGCAGAAGTGTATGTACCACTCTCGATGGAACCTGTGTCGATACCACTCGCGTCAATGGTTTCTCCCAGACTATGCAGAGCAAAGAATGCAATGTGAAGTGCACCTGCTTGGAAAATCCAGTTCTTATTGCCAACTGACTGCTGAATCTGGAGGGCATGTTTGTACATTGTCCAGATCCAGAGTGATGATTGTTTCCCTCTCTGGTCTGACAACAACATTGCAGATCCCCTGAGTCAGCATCAGGAATGTGTACAACGTTTCATAGTCTCTGTAGTTGACTTCCTGAACAGAGGAGTGATGACCTTCGAGTTCGTCTGGCTTTGGTGTGAAGAGGACTGTGACAGGAGCAGTGAGTTGGTGCTACCCAGATTGGCATCACGTCTGTCTTTGTCAACTTCGCATGCTGGGATCTGAGTTTCTACTTTCTGATTGGAAATTCGCATGATCACCTGTTTCCAGCTGATGTTCATTCACCTCTTGGCTTAACTTGGTGATCTACGATCATATGTTGACCTGTTCTTGTAATCTCGTGCTGGTCAATCTTCAGATGATCTGCTGATCCTTCTCCGGGACTGTTGTTTTTGCTGTAAAATGGCTTGCAAGGAACCAATTTTTGTGTAGTCCTTGGACTTCACATGACGTTTGCCTAAAAGGGATTCCTCAGAACGTGATAGCTTCTTCTTTATGATTGGTTCCTCCAAGTACTTGATGTTCAAGGAATATGGTGGAGAAGTTTCGTTGAGGTTTCGTTCGGCCTGGTTGATTGGTTCACCATCCTCTGCTCTCTGGTTTTTTTCTAGTCGATGAGGCATTTTGTTCTTTGACTGGTGCTATTTTAATGGTGTTATTGAAACCTTATTATTTTTGTTTTCTTGAAGTGCTTCTATTGGCGATTTACTTTCGTTTGTAATCTGATTTAATTGGTCGATGCGATTTTTCTTTCATTGATTTTATTTCAAGTATGTGAATTGTAGTATTAACCGAGTATTGACAATACAGATGTATTACTTTATATGATCAGTTGTGTAAACTTGAGAAATCATGTTATCAGATATATAACCGATATCATGCAATCTTTGTCCATCATTTCAAAATAATGTCCTTTATTCATATGTCAGCTGAAGTGTGATTTTATTTCAGTAATTGTGTATCATATTGTTATTGCTTCTTATATTTCGTTATCAATCTACATTTGCATCATCATGTATAATTATGCATTTCTAAAATGAAGAAATACAAATTCCGTAAAAAAAATGAAGACTTTTAATTGCTTCGATTAATATATCTGGAAGCTCAGTAACTCTAAAATGAGTGGTCTGATGACATAAATTATTGCTTCATTCAATTTCTCATACCTGAAAACCCTGAAAAAAATATACTACATGACATTATTTGTTAAATTGACGAAATTTGATTACTGGACCCCCGTTCGGCCACCGCGACCATTACGCGTACGTTGGAAATTGATCATATTCACTTCGGATCACTTTGAAAATGTCATTAGTGGATTTATCGTCATCAGAAACCCCCATTTTGACATTGAAACCACAAAAATCGGTCAAATATTGGTGGATCTGATAGTATTATCAGTTCTAGGACCCCCCGGACAGGAAAGGTCCCCCACAGGGGGGTCCAGAGGTCTGAAAATTTGTACCCCGCCATTTTCCCATACTATGGACCCAAGTGAACCAAGAAATGCAAAAATATCAATTTTGACACAAAAATCCTACGGGAGCTATTTTGGTGACAAGTCATACCGCACTATAACCCCCTAATGGAGAGAAAAATGGAAGAAAGAAGACCAAAAAAAATTTAAAGGTGAAAAAAATGGCACAAAACAAATAGTGACTTGCTTTTAAACAATATTCTTCTGCTGACCCGTGGAAAAATCAAAATGGAACGCAGTCCGACGCTTCAAGAGCAAAAAACTTTATTACAAAGGCACATGAAGAGAGTCCAATGCATAAATTGAAAAACAAATTGTCTGAACAAATCCAAAACACACTTTTTGTCGGAAACGTAGGCCATTTGCAAAAAAAAAATGAAAAGGTAGTTTCTTGTAGTTTATGGCCACATCGGGTCTGATTATGTAAAAAAAAAAAAAATACAGCCCCTCCCACCCCCCTTCAATTATTGTGTGCATATATACATGAAGTGTTTGTTGCCTAAGTTCGACTATCTTGATGCAGCTCTTGCCGCAGCTACAAAGGCACTGGTGTGAACGTTTATAGAAATATACCGAGTTACAGAAAACAACGCTGGTGTTAGTAGATCTATATGCTGATCTCTGTGAGGACCATAGTACAGAAGACGGTAGGGTTATCATCCGATTGTGTGTTCCGGTTGTGCAGACCGGGTACATTATCAATAGGGTCTGTAAGTCTCGTGCCGTCACGGTGTGATTCTGGGGACCAACAAACACACACCTTTTGTGTTACCTGAGTAGTTTGAGTTCTAACCGGAGTTCTACTCATATTGAACAAAAGGTGTATGTTTGTTGGTCCCCAGAATCACACCGTGACGGTACGAGACTTACAGACCCTATTGGTAATCAAGTCGACCCTAATCAATACGAGTCCATTGTCATGCATTCCCATTGCCCCCAAGGTCATCAAACATCATAACCCGTCGTGACACAAGTACAGTAGCACATTTAGTTTCGTTTTGATATTGTTATCTGCTTTGTCATCTTCTTTCACTATTTATAGCAGCCCTTCAATTCAAATTCGCTATATAGGCCTATCATATAGTCGCACCAAGGATATAGAGGATCCTTGGTCGCACTGTCCAATTTATGCACATGTCAGCGAAATAACAACAGTATCTACTGGCATGCACGGGAAGCTATATCGATCGTATGCCCGCAAAGCTTTTATCGATCGGTTTCGTTTTCCTCTCATAATTTTTTTTATGATACCATCGCGATTTTTCTGCAGAACGTTGCAGCCTTTCAACAACATGTTCAAACTTGAACCGAGGCTCAGTACATCAGTGTAATCTTCAGCATGTATACGTACACACAGTGCGCAATCAGTTTGAAGATTTGGTCACTGGAGGTGGTGCTTTTCTGCAAATTTCGCGGAAAACAGGCAAGGTAAATTTTAGGCTGTTCAGTTTGGTGATGCAAATGCATACTAAATCCGAAGAACTACTCAAAAGAATACGGTAGTTACGTTCAATATACTCAAAACGGATTATTAGCAGCGATTAAACAACATGAGAGTAGATATTTTTTGATGCAGAGCGAGCACAATGTAAACATTCCCCATTTATCACCCATTCCACCCACAAACGTATCAATTGCTCCGTTATATTTGACTGTGTCACGCATCAAATTTGACATTAGATTAGCGATTCAACACTTTATCGTAAGCATACGTTAGAACCATGGGGGTTCCTCTGATTTTGACAAAATCTTTTTGTTTTTGTGGTTTGCCGAGTCCCATATGAGATGCAGATGTGACCCACTAGGCGATGCATCATTGACCCACATAGGGATGAAGAAATGTACCACTAATTTGGTCCATGAAATTCGTTTTTCTTTGTAGAAAATCCCCAATTTATTAATTTCATGTAATTTTTTCCTAATTCAAAACTTCTAGGATGGAATAGTACACGAATGAACGTGTCATCGAATATTAGGGTGTTATAAAGCAATAAACTTGCATGTGATGGTTATCGTGGTGCATAGTTTTGAGAAGTCTCATTAACAGTTCAGGAACGCGTACAAGATCACAATGGAAGATCTAATAACCTATTATGATTGATTTCATTAATCATCACCCATAACACTGGGTAAACATGAGAGTACCACAGTTGTGTGAACAGAGTGGACGGACCATGCAAGGTGCACTCAAAGACATATGGAGTTTCAGGGGACACATTACAGAACAAAATATATTCTGTAGAGGAGGTTAACGTGAGTGCATTGACTATAGCTCCTGGGAAGAGTCCAGCAGCCAAAAAAAAAAACAGTTCATGATGAAACAAAATCATTGAAGAAGAAAAATTTATTCGGAAACAGTTATGATGATGCAGGCAAATCTCATACTTCCTTCACTCCCCAGAACGAAGAGTTACAGGCAATTGTCGAAATGTTGCCAGAGATGGTGTCTGTTCTTCGACAACATGGTCTTTTTTGGTGCTCATTTCCGTTTAAGGTGCGCTATGAGCACATTAGTGAGCTATGGTATATTTGAGTTGGTGCTAGGGGCCTCTCTAGCCAATGAGGGGGGTTAGATCACCATGGTGAAAGTCAAATACCGCACATTACTCTCATTTCCTGGCCTAATGATACTTCTCAAACCATGCACCACGATAACAATCACTTGCAAGTTTATTGCATTATAACACACTTAGATTTAATGAGACGTTTATTCGTGTACTATTCCATTCTAGAAGTTTTGAATTAGGAAAAAATAACATGAAATGAGTAAATAGGGGATTTTCTACAAAGAAGAACGAATTTCATGGACCGAAACGGTGGAACATTTCTTCAGCCCCTTGTGGGTCAATGATGCATCGCCTAGTGGGTCAGATCTGCATCTCATATGGGACTCGGCAAACCACAAAAACAAATAGATTTTGTCAAAATCAGAGAAACCCCCATGGTTCTAGCGTGTGCTTACGATAAAGTGTTGAATCGCTAATCTAATGTCAAATTTGATGCGTGACACAGTCAAATATAACGGAGCAATTGATACGTTTGGGTGTGAAATGGGTGATAAATGGGGAATGTTTACATTGTGCTCGCTCTGCATCAAAAAATATCTGCTGTCATGTTGTTCAATCGCCGCTAATAATCAGTTTTGAGTGTATTGAACGTAACCACAGTAATCTATTGAGTAGTTCTCCGAATTTAGTATGCATTTACATCACCAAATTAAACAGCCTAAAATTTACCTTGCCAGTTTTCCATGAAATTTGCAGAAAAGCACCACCTCCAGTGAACAAATCTTCAAACTGATTGCGCACTGTGGTACATGTGTGTATAGATTAACACATTATTAGACACAAAACCGACAAGTTGAAACTTGTGTCCACGTGCAACTTAGCAAACTGAATTTTGGACCCCGTGCGTCATCGCTTTTGCTAATCTGGCTTTTATTATCTTGTCTAAGTACATTAATAACAATTACACAAGTAATCAGTGAATATGTAAGATATTATATTGAAACACTTGTTTTTCATTTTTTAAGTTGCTATCATGATGTATGCACATATTCATATGATAAAATCAATATAACATACGATGTGCACTACATTTAAAATATAACATACAAACACAGTAAAACATGTCCCAAAATATCTGCAGTTAAGAACAATTCCCCCAAGATAAAAAATATAAACCAAAACACATGTACAATACTTCGATTTACACACTATATCACCAGTAAATACCTAAGGATATGTAAACAATATAATATTATGGTGTACTCGAATTTCCCCCAATAACCCATGCAGCGACTTCACGGTAAATTATCACAGTTTGAGTAGGTCTACTAACTGGCAAGAATTAAAACAGGTCAAGCAAGCATTTTGTCATACGAAATCATAAAGAAGTAACTGAACATATTTTAAGAAAACAAAGTTTGAAACTGGCCTTTTTCGTCGAAAATTAAACTTTTAAGTTGCGAAAATAAAAAGAAATGAATAGATCTAATACGTCCCTCTTAATAGTTTTTCAGTCTTTCTTTTCCACAAAGTTCCAGAGAAATTCGACCATAAAATTTAAAGATGAAAGAATGTGGACGGATGACGACGTCGACGACGGACGGACGGATGCATGATGCAATATGTCACTATATGTTATATCGTACCAGAAATAACCTGGAGTAACCGCTTATACACGAATGTGCTCTCATTGTAGCAAAGGCAAACATTTTTATGTTAAAGTTTCTGTCTCAAGTTTTCCGGCCACGACTGTGGAGCTTTCCATGGACTTAAAGGATGCTGCAACTCTGCGAAGGCTGTTGTTCGTAGCCTGGCAGACCGCGAGCGATCCTTGACAGTCGGTACTGGTAAAAGCTGATCGGCTGGAGGTAGTTATTCTCGATCCAAGCCATCTTGAGGGTCATTATCTTCATGACGCGCCTCTGCTGTCCGCCGATAACGACCGTGTTTCTCACGGCTGCGATCATCTGGCTCGCGTGGGACAACTCCTAGAACTTATTCGAGAAGTCGCCGCATAACTCATCGCTTGGAAACAGGACTTTCCCGATCAGCTCGTCAGGACTAAACAGGACAACCAACTTCAGCAGAGCGTCAGTCTCGGGCTCCGATAGGTAATGGTAATTTCGATAATCAGCCGCCTGAGGTTCGGGTTGTTCAGCTGCAGTACGGTCGTGATACAATCCAAGTAGTACATTAACTTCGCCTTTGGATTGTTCGGAACTGTAGTGCTCTGACCAGTTTCCCGCATACCAAATTGGTTGCGCCGTGCGAGGAATCCGCCCTCTGCCATTTTCTTTGTTTGCCCCTCGTCTGAATACCTGTATGAATGGAGCTTTCATACATGACCAACTCCAAAAATTGTATGTTCTTTTGATTTCACATGGGCATGAACATTTTTACGGTTTAATTTGTGTCGTGTGCACTTTAGTGAAGACTTTATTTTAAAATTTAAGATGATGTACATATAAGGCAAACTAAATTTTATAGGCCTACAGGAATATTTAAAATGGTCACATTCAAAATAGGTGTGAAAGAAAGAAAAAAAAATGAAGAAAACAACAATCATAGGCCTAGTGTATAGGATTATTTCAGATTGTCGTCTATAGATTTGGGGGGGGGGGGGGGGAAGAGATCAAAACACAACCATAAAAGATCACAGCCAAAAAAAAAAAAAAACAAATATAAAGCAACATTTATACGATTATTCGGAAACTCAAATACATTGGGATGAAAAAAAAAAAAAAGAATGATATACGAAAACAACATTAATAGGCCTGGTCTGCAGGATTATTTGGTATTGTCACACTCAATATAGATTCGGAAATAAAAATAATGATAGAAAAAAAGAGATCAAAACACAACCATAAAAGATCACAGCCAAAAAAAAAAAAACAAATATAAAGCAACATTTATACGATTATTCGGAAACTCAAATATATTGGGATGAAAAAAAAAAAAAAAGAATGATATACGAAAACAACATTAATAGGCCTGGTCTGCAGGATTATTTGGTATTGTCACACTCAATATAGATTCGGAAATAAAAATAATGATAGAAAGGACATCAAAATAAAATCGTGAAAATCATAATTAAAAACGCTCAATATATAAAAAATTCATTAAATGTAGTTTACCTGCAGGTTCAGGAAAGCTATGTAACTCCGAGCGGTGTGTCCCTAACGACAGAACTTCTTCAGTGAGTTCGAACTGTCTTCGTGACCGACCTCTGTCACAACTGATTTACATCGTCAGCCTGTCGCTGTCAATCGATGATTCACTGACCAATCATAGAGGATGGATTCAGGTGATTTTTTTTCTGGAAAACCCGTTGCGGGCATGTTCCGAAAACCACCCGGGGGTTGCAGAAAAATTCAGCACGCACTATCATACGCTTGTTTATATTCACAGTGCCGAAACCGACTATGGTAACGCGCATTACCATAGTAAAAAATGGCGACCGGTATTTGTGGTTCGAATTTGATCGAGCTTAACAACTTAAATGAGAGGCTATTTTGAAGCATTCAGAAGTCTGTGGTATGAAGTTGATTGTGCTACACATAATTAATCAGAAGAGTCATAAAAAATAGGCTTTTTCTACGAGATATCAGCGATTGAAAATCGTGGCTGACTATGGTAACGCCCGGGTCCATGGCTACATTGACTATGGTAACGCACAGTGTCGACTATGGTAATGCATTCACCACTTCACTGCAAATAATATATATAACACAAGAATTGGACAGTAATTTACGGAGCCCCTGAGGTGACATACCAGATATATTTATTAATCCGTGCGCACGAATTAGTAAACCGTGGCCACGAATTGGTAAACCGTGGCCACGAATTAGTAAACCGTGTGCACGAATTAGCAAACCGTGCGCACGAATTAGTAAACCGTGCGCACGAATTAGTAAACCGTGGCCACGAATTGGTAAACTGTGCGCACGGATTACCTTAACTAATCTGTGGGCATGATTTAACAATCCGTGGGCACTATTTAATAATTCGTGGGCACGATTTAACAATTCGTGAGCACGAATTAGTATTTCGTGGCCACGGATTGGTATAACTAATCCGTGGGCATGATTTACCAATTCGTGGGCACGAATTAGTATTTCGTGCCCACGAATTAGTAAATCGTGCCCACGGATTGTTAATTCGTGGCCACGAATTATTAAATTGTGCGCACGGTTTGGTAATTCGTGCGCACGGATTGGTAAACCATGCGCACGAATTGGTAAACTGTACGCACGGTTGGTAAACCGTGTGCACGAATTAATAAATATTTTCGGTATGTCACCTCAGGGGCTCCGTAGTAATTTATACGATATTCGCATATATACTACAGGGTATATATGTCTTTTTTACGGAGCCCCTGAGGAGACATACCGAAAATATTTATTAATTCGTGCGCACGGTTTACCAATCCGTGCGCACGATTTACCAAACCGTGCGCACAATTTAACAATTCGTGGCCACGAATTAACAATCCGTGGGCATGATTTACTAATTCGTGGTAAATCGTGCCCACGGATTAGTTATACCAATCCGTGGCCACGAAATACTAATTCGTGCTCACGAATTGTTAAATCGTGCGCACGAATTGTTAAATCGTGCCCACGAATTATTAAATCGTGCTCACGGATTGTTAAATCATGCCCACAGATTAGTTGAGGTAATCTGTGCCCACAGTTTACCAATTCGTGGCCACGATTTACTAATTCGTGCGCACAGTTTACTAATTCGTGCACACGGTTTACTAATTCGTGCGCACGGTTTACTAATTCGTGCGCACGGTTTACTAATTCGTGGCCACGGTTTACTAATTCGTGGCCACGGTTTACCAATTCGTGGCCACGGTTTACTAATTCGTGGCCACGGTTTACTAATTCGTGCGCACGGATTAATAAATATATCTGGTATGTCACCTCAGGGGCTCCGTACTTTTTCATGTTACAGTGCAAATTTTTTTTTAAAACTGCACATACTTGATGTAGTACCCTTCTGAAACCCATGCTAACACTGTGAGATATAGAACCACTGGGTCGCATGTAATTATAGCCAATTGCACTGATGAGAATAAGCCGGGTACATACAGACACTTGATAATTTGATGACAACAAGATCGAGATGGAGTGAAGACAGTTTGCGGACGATGTTCCAATACATGTAAATATGAAAACACTGTCACTTTCCGACGTCACTGCAGCCCCTGGGGCCTAGTGGTCCGACGCGTCGGCGTGCCTACCGATGGATCGGTGCATACTTGTTCGAGCTTTTAATTGTCAAGATTATCAGTTATAACTGTTAAATGCATTTTATATGGATGGCTGATGTTGGAAATACACGTACAGTATAATTCTGGAAAACTATTGTGTGGACGATAAATTTTTACTGTAACCACTCTAGTAGGCACTGCAGCTGCAAACATAAACCTATTGAAGCGTAAAATAAATCTGTTGATAATGAATGTATATTTTACCCTGTGTGATTCCAATATCTCACACACGTATTGTATTTTAGCATTGGTTAACACATGATGTATATAATTGCAAATGATCAACCATTACATGCCTTTTGGTATATAATGAGAAGTGTTATCTTCCCTTATCACAATACAATTTGTACATTGGTTTAGTGTATAAATATATCTAAGTATTTGGAAAACAAAATATGGCTATTTACAGTAAATTCGAATGATTTAGTACAGTTTCATAATTTGAGTTTTTTTCGCGTGTTCAAGCAACCATCATAACAGCCTGAGCGACGCGGAGCGTCTGAGATGGCTGTCATTCACCCTCGGGACGGAAATCGTTTGGACATCTTTTCAACTAAAAAATCAAAATCTTACACAACTATACCTTCTAGGCCTCATCTATATACCGAGAGGACATAGGGGATACATATTTGACAAACAATCAATGATTTTATCCCTGAAATATCCCAACTTGAAATCGCGAACCGGATTGTGACAACTTGACACATCTCATGGGCGCATCCATTTTTCAGCTGTATTGACCTCACAATTCACTAGGTGGTGCCACTTCTCATTATCTGAGATCGAGTTGTGGCGCCACCAAGCGAATTTGATGTCATACTATTGGGAAAATCGCTCAGGCTGCCATCATAATAGCGCAGTTGGTAGCATAATTATACTGATACTCTGCAATCATTAAAATTTTGATAACAGCTCATTCCCAACACTATCAGAGTGTTATGTGAACATATCGAACAGATAAGAAATATTTTACTCCCCTAATATTGTGCGGTACACGATTTCAAAAGCTGTACGAACCATCTACGACTGCTCAGTAGGAGTCGCAGATTTTACGTCCAGTGGACGTTAGTTTTCAACGACCGACAGCTTGGTGCACACCAACTTTCACACCGACGCAGAATTCACGACGGACGTTGGTGTTTTTACGACGGACGTTGTCACCGACGCTTATAACCGACGGTTTGGTGCACTAGGCCCCTGAATACAGAAACAATTCAGAACAATTAGGGAGCCTCGGACAATAGGGAGAAAACATACATGTATATATACATGTGCAGTAAATATTGACATAGTTTATTAAAATGGGACACTTCTTGCCCCTCGCACATCATTTGAAGGAAAGTCAATTGCCTCAAACTAAGTTCCCTACTCCTCGTACTGCTCAGTATATTGATCAGAGATAAAAAAAAATGTGCGAGACGGATAAAATGACATTCACATGTAGTGTGTAAAAAGTAGATCATGGAGTAACATAGTAGGATATTTGCAGTATAATTGGGATCTAAAGTCTCAAAGAGTTTGGTCCCACAGTGAGTGCCGACATACCGGTTTTGGTATTTACGCAGACAAAATCCATCACAACACATTTATTTCCCTTTTTCACACGGTTTGTTCTTGATAAGATAAAATGCCTAGATAGAAAACAAGATGAACGGTGCCACAGGAATGACCCACATACTCCTGTAACTTCTGTTGTATGATTTAGCCAACATGAACTGTGATACATGTTTAGTAAACATTGTTTACACGCCAAAAACACCTGTCGGCCTACGGATTCTTTACGAATCGCTCTCAAATATCGTCAATTTACATGTGCATGTGACTCGAACGCAGTCTGACCAGTGACGGTCGCGGTGACCAGATCACATGCGACTGGCGTGCAACTGAGTCGCTGCGACTGATAGTCTGACAGCAGCTTAAATCAAACATTCATTATCTCCCGTTATTGAAATTCCTCAATATTTCTGACAATTTGATTGGGAAGTGCACAGATTTGTAAAAAAAAAAAAAAAAAATTGGCTTCATGCCAGACCCTGCTTTTAATCGTAAACTTGACGTTTCTCATCATGTTTGTCATAGTTCTGAAATAATAACTTTTATGGAGTTGCTGACCTGTGTACAGTAATAACATCGCAGATATTTTTTACATGGATATGCGATAAAATAACAGATGATTCGAGAGTTTTCAACACATACTCTACCCCTCAAATCATTGTTATGTTGACAATATAATTGTTTTTGTGTACGAAAGACCCATCGCATTACCATAGTCATTAAATTTCCTACAAATCACATTACCATAGTCTGAAATTCGCGTTACCCTAGTCAGGAGACAATTGTCCACCCTCCGTTTCCACTAATATGTCACCAAGTGACCCATTGCACATAATCGGGATTAACCTACATGTATCGATTTCGGTATATTTCGGAGATCCCCTCGATTTATGCACGTTGTATGCATATAAATTCACGAGCAAATTCGAACCACAAGTGCCTGTCTCCATTTTTGATTATGGTAATGCGCGTTACCATAGTCGGTTTCGGCACTGTGTTTGTAGGCTTTGGCCCGCTTCAGTATTGGTGTCCAGTTTTAGTCGTTCACTTAGGGACCAGGAAGTTGCTCTCGTACATGTGTATCATCCATTGAGAGCTGTGTTTCTTTGAAGTATAAATACGTTTGCAATTACAAGTGTGTTTTGATCAAACATAACTTGTTTTCGGAAGATCGGGTAATACTTTGACGGGAATGGGACTTTACAAAGATTACGACCAGGAGCTGCAACGACTATATTTCTTTAGCTTACCGGACCAAAGGTCCGATAAGCTATTGTCGTCAGGTGGCGTCCGGCGTCCGTCCGTCGGCGTCGGTGTCGGTGTCGGCGTCCGCGTCGGCGTTGTAAAACGCTGGGAAGAATCTGTTTGGTGAATATTCCTGTAATTCATAAAATATGTTCTGTGGGCCCATATCTCCGGACCATTTCTTTTTTCGTCGATTGAATCGATTTTTCCAAAATAGCGGCCATTTTTGTCGAAAAATGGCCAATTCTGGATTTTGGCGGGCATTTTCTCAAAAACTGTTCCATCAGATTTGAGATTTTTGTTTCAAAAGATTCCTCTGATATACCTTAGTGCTATGTATAAGTTTTGTTGCCCTTGAATCGTCGGTCTGCGTGTGGCAGCCATTTTGATTTTTTCGACCGGTCCCAGATAGGAATTCCCCATGTTAAATTAGCCTATGCTTTATAATGGGGACAAATTTCTCCTAAAATCTCACTCAATATTGGGATTAGACATTAGGAATCAATTGTGCACATATAGGAAATTATATGTGCCGATTATTCTCGTGACCTTGAATTTGACCCTCGACCTAAGTTTCAAGGTCACAGCTCAAAATGGCTAATATCTCGCTTATTATCGACTTTACAGCTTAGGAATCAAATGTTGACTCATAGAAAATGATATATGCTGAATATTTACTTGACCTTGAACTTGACCTTTGACCTTATTCTCAAGGTCAGAGCACAAAATGGGTAATATCTCGCTTATTATCAACTCAACAGCTTAGGAATCCATTGTGGGCCTATAGGAAATGATATATGCCGAATATTCTGATCACCTTGAATTTGACCTTTGACCTCATTTTCAAGGTCAGAGCACAAAGTGGCTAATATCTCGTTTATTATCTACTTTACAGCTCAGGAATCAATTGTGAACATATAGGAAATTATGTATGCCGAATATTTCAATGACCTTGAATTTTACCTTTTACCTCATTCTCAAGGTCAAAGCACAAAATGGCTAATATCTCATTTATCATATACTTTACAGGTTAGGAATCAATTGTGAACATATAGCAAATGATGTATGCCGAATATTTCGATGACCTTGAATCTGACATTTGACCTCGTTTTCACGGTCAGAGGAAAAAATCGCTAATAGCTTGCTTATTATTGACTTTACAGCTTAGGCATCAATTGAGGACATATAGAAAATTATATATGCCGAATATTCTTGTGAGCTTGAATTTGACCTTGACCTCAATAAACTGAAACCGATACAAAAGCAAAGTATATCTTTAACAGTACTAGTCAGTTCCATTCTAGTTTCATATCATTGTATATTAGGCCCTAACACGATCGACTTACGTGGAGCAAGTTTTAGGCGTGAATGATGTGCAATTATTCTCATGACTTCATGACATTGCCTTCAGCTTACATATAACTGTCTTGGGTCCGGTAAGCGCAGAGCCCTACGGCTCTATGTTTTTTCTTGCGTCCTGTTTGAATAAAACTACATAAACTTCTGGGAAACGGGCAGTGATAAAATGAAATTGCTAAAAACTTGGATATAGCGCTAGAAAGATTGTCTGACGCCATCTATTGCAGTTTTGAACACTTCACGTAAAGATAAAAAAATGATCAGCATATTATTAAGAATGTAATTTAAAACAAAACAATTCTGATAGAATTTTTCATAAAAGGAGAAAAACATAGCACCAAGGGTGCTGTAGCTTACCGGCAATCATGAGAAACGCAGAGTATTGATTTTCCAACATATATATTGTTACACTGATCTTGAACTCTAATTGTCAAAACATGTTCGTAAATGTTGCTGGAAACACATTTTCTGCATGGACTATAATACGAAATCAAATTACACATCACAAAGGTACATAAAGAGAATCTTATACATTATTTTGAGAAAAACTGTCTGAATAGATTTTGACAAAATGGCCACCAAAGACAAAATTCATCGTTTTTTACCTTTCAAGGTCATTGAAGGTCAAATTCAAATTCAAACCGCAATATATATGATTTCCCATTTGAATGTGCCAATACTTAGGCTCTATTTTGAAATCTTCTATGAGTTTACTCCGCACAGCTCCCATTACATGTATGAAGGAAAAATTGGGTGAAATTTTCCAAGTCCCAAAAATTTTTCAATGGGCCAAAAAATGTTCAATGGCCAAAAAAAATTTTTTTTTTTTTGCTGGAAATGGCTCAAAACGAATAGTGACTTGATTTGGGACAAAAATTTTTTTTTCGCCAACCCGTCAAAAAATCAAAATGGCCGCCACACGCAGACCGGCGTTTCAACGGCAACGAAACTTATACACGTCATAAAGGTACATGAGAGGAATGTTTTGAAATAAAAATCTCAAAACTGATCAGACAGTTTTTGAGAAAATGGCCTCCAAAGTCCAAAATTGGCAATTTTTCGTCAAAAATGGCCGCCAAATTGGCAAAAACGATTCAATCAAAAAAATTTAAAAAACGTTTTTAGATACTGGCCCAAGGTATGTTCTGACAAATTTATGGGGAAATTCATCATGTCAAAAAAAAGTTACACACCCGGACGGACGACGGACGACGGACGAAATACCACGACATTAGCTAATCGGCCCAAAGGGTCGGTAAGCTAAAAATGAGAAATAGAAGTAGTTCATATTTTGCCCAGAAAATTCATCAACGACTAACATTTGCATTATTTATATATGGAAAGATGGTTACAAACTTCATGAATATTTTAGCTACTTAGTGGTTTATCAATTCCAAATTTATGAGCAGTAACGTTCAAACATTTAAATCAGAAACGTACTTTCAAACATTTATTTAGATCAGAAACGTACCTTCAAACATTGAAATCAGAAACCGTGATTCAAGTACGTGCACACACTACATACAGGTATGCGTGTATTCATGAACAAACCCGTTTTATATGTTTCAGAACTTTTGCTTGAATAATTATTGTAAATACATTTCCAATTCAAAAGAATTTAGAACCCCTCTATGTTCTATACCAGATCAACAGTGGGTGCATTTTCGGAATGCACTGACAAGGAACATGAAGGTGATCTAGCAGTTTTCTTGTGAATCACGAATCCACATATTAAATAAATTTTGTTAATATTTCGTACATTTTGTATAATTTTGAGTGGCCAATATGCACAGCAAAGTTAATCATGAAGATATCCAAACTAGTATTATATGTTCCTAGCTATTTACAGACGTTTCACTCCAAATTTGGGAGAGTATGACACTGTACGTAGGTGGTATCATATAGGCTTACAATAGTGTACGATTGCAGGACTGCCCAATATACTTGAAAATGACGTACCGGTACGCGATATTTACCCTCTCCCCGATAGGGGGAGAGGGTATTGTAATTGGGTCTGTCCGTTTGTATGTCTGTCTGTTTGTCTGTCTGTCCGCGCGCATAACTCGAAAACAAATGGTCCGATCTCCCTGAAATTTATAGGAATGAAGCGGTATCACCGTGGCTCGGTCCTCCTCATTTTTTGTCAGAATCGAATAAAAAGTGTTGCCATGAAAATCACATATTTGGCTATAACTCTAGTTCTAATCAGTATTAATTTTTCAAACTAATTTTGTATTTTTCTCTGGCCAATTCCCGATCCTATGGTGTACGACCGATGGTCGTAGGACGAAAAGTCTCCATTATAAATTGGGGGTCACGATTTCGGTTATTTTTGGCCAGCGACGTTTCAGTGCAAATGTCTGCGCTCATAACTCAAAGGCAAACGGTCCGATCGATTTGTAATTTATAGGGCTGGAGTACTATGATAGTGGCTCAGTCCGTTTCAAATTTTGCCAAAATCGGATGAAAACGGTTGCCATGGCAACGGAAAAAAGAAAATCACATAATTGGCTCTAACTCCGGTTCTACTTGATATTAATTTTTCCAACTATTTTTGTATTTTTCTCTGGCCAATTCCCGATCGTTTGTTGTACGATTGATGGTCGTACGACGAAAAGTCTTCATTATCGCCCGATGTAAAAAAATTGGGGGTCACGAATTCGGTTATTTTTGGCCAGTGACGTTTCAGTGCAAATGTCTGCGCTCATAACTCGAAGGCAAACGGTCCGATCGATTTGAAATTTATAGGGCTGGAGTGCTATGGTAGTGGCTCAGTCTCTTTCAAATTTTGCAGAAATCGGGTGAAAACGGTTGCCATGGCAACGAAAAAAAAATCACATAATTGGCTATAACTCCGGTTCTAATCAATATTAAAATTTCAACCTATTTTTGTATTTTTCTTTGGCCAATTCCCAATCGTATGGCGTACAACCGATGGTCTTTAGACCAAAACTCTCAATTATCGCCTAAGGTCGAAAATTTGGGGGTCACGATTTTATGACTTGTGAGTGTTCTGAGATTCTAGACCATATTGTGAAGCCAATTATCAATCTATTTAAACCGTTTTCGTTCATGAAATGTGCCTTGATAATAGAAACATTACGGTGAAATTTTACAGTTTAATATTGAACTATGAGGTCAAGGTCACAGAAGAGGTCAAAATCGAAAAGTTGCAATAACTCCGTTTATATACATGATTAATTTTCATTAATATTTTTGTATTTTTCTGTGATCAATTCTCCATCATTTCCTATATGACCAATGGTCGTACAATCAAAATTCCCCATTATCGCCCAACGTCGAGAATGTAAGGGTCATCAGCTGAAATTACCGATTCATAATATTGCAAGTAGTAATAATTTAGAAACCACTGAAGATATTCAATAGAATATTTTACGCAATATAAATCTGGGTGAGTCTAAAAATTTTGGAAGGTCAGTGTCAAGAATTCATTCTGTGGTCGAGAATGTGGTCAAAATAGAGAATTCCCAGGAACTCAACTTTTATTAATGATTAATTCTCCCATGATTTTTCTATGGCTAATTACCGACCATTTGATATATGACCAATTGTCGTATGACCATAATCCCTAATTATCGCCCACATTTAAAATACAAAGGTTATCAGCTTTAATTTTAGTGACTGAATCTGAAGGGCGAGGGTCTGCAATCTCTGATTGTCTCGTTCTTTTTGTGATGGATATTTTATGATAGTGTTCAATGTATTATGTATGCCGTTATCTATTCATATTGTAGATTTCTATGTCATTATCCGGACCACTCCATATTTAACTATGATCAAATGCTCTATTCACGATCAGCAACATATTATATTGGCACCTGACCACCAAGTCAAGTTTTACCAGTAACATGTTCGATTGCATACATGTATATGTACCTCTAGATCTTTATCCATTGCATTTAAAAATAAATCGATCTGCTCAAATTTCCATTTTTAGGATTAAATTTAAAAATACAAGTAGAATTTCGAAGTAGAAACATAATGTTGTTTCTAAGGTAGAAACAAAATGTTGTTTCTGCTTCCAGACGAACATCTTCGAACATTCATGACTACAGGACATAAATGTGGATTTGATTTCTCTTATCATGCTTGTAATCAGTCCAAAACGGGCAAAAAAAAAATCATTGCATAAATATAAAATGACCCAACGGTTAAAATGTTTACCGGAGAAATGTAGTGTAAAGTCGGAAAAGATCATTTTTTGGACAAAATATTGACCCTTTGGACATTTCAAGGTCATCAAATATCAAATTCAAGGTCACCTGTCAAATAGTCATATGTCAGTTCCTATTTGAATGTGCCAATAACTAAGGTCTATCTCCATATTTTTTCAGGAGTACAGTCCAAACTGCTCGATCTATTATAAAGGACGACGGACGCAACAAAGGTTATCGGACCATAGGAACGGTAACCTAATAATGTCTGCACACCCTACATCAAGGACAGTAGTGCTACCATAGATCTTAGGAGTGCCACGTTATGACAAAGTCACAGAACTCATAATGTAAGAGGAAATTCGCGAAAAAGGTTATGTCTGAGTTCAGGTATCAAAAAACCTAGAGTACTTTAAATCAATTCGATCACTGATATCGAACGATCTTCATTTCACAGTATGTCTGTTAAAAAAAAAAAGTTACATGGAAGCAGAGTATAGTGTACAAAAGAACAATCACAGTGATTTATAATTACAACAAATTGAATCATATTTATCACATGTATTGCATACATGTATAAAAAAACATTGCAACATAAATACAATGATGTATAAAGATGTCAAGTTTTTACATGAATAATTTGCGGTATATCACTTTCCGGTAACTGGTGACGTTCTATATGTAGCCGGGTATTCATTTATGGGTTGGAGCTAAAGTTATTCCTAATAGTTATTATTTGTTGTAGTATGGTAATTCCACTAATGACGTCACTTCCACTGTAAGAAAATACTATAAAAGGCTTTGGCGCCAAGTCCAATGGCCACTTGCCAGTCTGACATTCATCATCGCACTTGTATGATATAGAACACTGTGAATAAACTGCACTGATTCTACCTGTGTGTCCTGGAGTCTACTTCCAAACGGCGACAAATGGCGCAGTCGGCAGGATAAACGAATATTTCGCCGTGAGCCAACTTCCCTAGATCAGGGATGGTCAGCAAGCAGGGCACACAGGTAGCGAATTTCTACACTTGTTTTCTTCATTTTGCACGTACGATCATCGCCTTCGGCTGGCAAGTGGACCGACGTTGATCAGCAGCCCGATTCAACTCAACTTTCTTGCGTATTGATTTTCTACGGCCGAGCGACCCAGTGTGTGAGGTGATTGTGAAGTCTCCGGTATTTTCTACGCTGCGCTTCGTCTCCGTGTGCCGTATCCACTGGACTGTTCCTGTAAGTTTTCTCCTGGACTGTTGTCTACGCTCGTGTATCGTCATGCTGATGGGTAGAATTCCCGCGGATCGCACAATGGGTGAGATTCCCGCGACCACGCTGTGATGGGTAGATTCCCGCATGCGACCCGGTTTGCCATGGACACGCCATCTTTCTCCGTCTTCGATGGACCTGTCGTTCCTAGATCTTCATGGAGCGCGCACATGGTTTCTCTGAATGACACTTTATTGGGACATTTTATTATTATTCGTTTCCAAAATACCTTTGTAACTGTTGAAACGCTGATTAATGTATTTGTTCATATTTCACTGCCAAAGGTTCTTGGGTCAGTTCTACCAAGTTTGAAAACATATTTTGTGTATGAGCCTGCGGGTTTTGCTGCTGATCAACTGGTCTTTGTAATATTTTGTAATATTCATTTGTTTGTATGGTCATCATTTGTATATAGTATCATTGCTTGAGAATTTGTTAATATTGTTGTATGTAAGTTGGCTATGAAAGTATCATCAGGGTTTTTAAATGTTTCACTTGCACTGTACAGTTATGATGACTTCAGGTTCCACATTAATATTATTGTATTAACCAGGTTCCCTATGAAGTTAGTAAAAATATTTTGACTACAGTAATTAACTTGTTTAATAGATTATCCAATAATGGCGTATTTATTTACTGTGAATGAAGTTTAGTAATATTTCCAGTGAATATAATTCAATTAATATTGTCATTGTAGTTCATGGTTTGCATTATGATAACTTTTTGGTGTGTTGGAAAAGCATGACTAGCTGTTGTCTAGCAGGACTTGGTGTTTGATTTTTGACATCGTCAGGTTGTCATTTCATGGTGTGTGGTTCAGGTTGGTAAGTTATAGATTTATTACCAGATCTATATATTATATTTTTCTGATTACGCATAAGTGTGTTGTTTCTCTACACTTATCTGATTTGTTTAGTTATAGTGTATTGTACTTTTGTAGTGATTAATCGCGGTAATATCTCTGCAATGTACACTCTTCACTTGGTTGAGGCATGACTAGCTACGTCTAGCAGGGAGTTCGTTATTTGTTAGTGTGTATTTTCGTGGCAGAACTAAAATATCTGATAGTGTGTGTTAATTGCATTCAATGCTCTAATGGTTTGTGATAATTATCTTACTTCGTGTGTAATAGTTTTATACCTGTGTTATAGTTTAGTATCGATAATACTCTCATGTTTGTACTTAGCTCAATATCTGTGTCGTTGCAAAGCGTCTCTTTATACTGGTATCCTGTTGTTACAAGTTTATTTTATGGTGGAGATTATTCTCCTCAGATCTATTTTGAAGCCATTAATTATTGTACAACCGTGGTAGTTGACCCTTGTGTAGTATTTTGTATACTCTTGGTCTTCTATAGTGTTGGAATTGTTTCCAATATTTCTTTGCATATCACTATGCTTACTTTATATCTACCAATCGTACATCTATTGCTTATTGGTTTCACTTGTAATATATAGGATCAGTTTTCGGATGTTGTTCTGAGTTCAACGTTAGTCATTTATCTGTTATACTTCATAATGTCGAGGACGACATTTATTTTTGTGGGGAAGTATGTAGCCGGGTATTCATTTATGGGTTGGAGCTAAAGTTATTCCTAATAGTTATTATTTGTTGTAGTATGGTAATTCCACTAATGACGTCACTTCCACTGTAAGAAAATACTATAAAAGGCTTTGGCGCCAAGTCCAATGGCCACTTGCCAGTCTGACATTCATCATCGCACTTGTATGATATAGAACACTGTGAATAAACTGCACTGATTCTACCTGTGTGTCCTGGAGTCTACTTCCAAACGGCGACATATAGTCCACAGCTTTTGTATAATTATCGAAGTCGGCACACCCGTGGTATACTGTAATTGGCAATATCTCAAACCATTTTAAGCAATGTTTTCCTATATCCTCAACCTAATACCTGAACATTTTCATCCCTAATCCTACATGCAGCTCACTGTGCGGAATATCGCAGACGTTGCAGACTTATCATTCAGCGCAATTACGCGAAAATATCGACCCAACTTCATTGCTTCTTACTGGCTTTCTTACTTGGCCCACGGCTCATAATCGGTTTCGGCTTTTCATACAAACTTGTTTGTGGAAATCGAGACGTTGATGAAATAACATGTAATATATTACGTATCACTGTGTACAATTTAGCAAGTATGGTTTTATGGTGTACGCGGGACAGCGCTAGAATGGTTCAATGACTATTTATCCAATAGAAAGCAATTTGTGTCTTATAACGGGGTAAATTCGGGAACAAGGGAAATAACATGCGGGGTACCACAGGGATCAGTCTTAGGACCACTTTTGTTTATAATATACACTAATGACTTGCCAAATGTATTAGGCCACTCTAATTCCATTTTATTTGCAGACGATACCACGTTGTATTGCTCACACAAAAATTTGACTCATTTATATACCATAATGAACGAAGAATTAGGCAACTTGACGGACTGGTTTAAATCAAACAAGCTTTCACTAAATGTCACAAAAACAAACTACATGCTATTCACAACCAGTAATAACAATGACGATAATCTAGAATTGAAATTAGCCAGTCATGTTCTGGAAAAATGCAAGTGCACAAAATTTTTGGGAGTTCATATAGATTACAAACTGAAGTGGGATGAGCATATAAAGGTAGTAAATAAACGGTTACTAAAATCTTACTTTGCAATAAATAGAGCCAAACAAATGCTACCGAAGTCGAACTTGATTTCTTTATACTATACATTAGCATATCCCCACCTAACATATGGTATAACTATATGGGGAGGTACTCATGCAGTACACCTAAAAAAATTAACCATACTTCAAAAAAAACTTGTGCGATTGATATCCAACGTTCCATATAACACACACACTGAACCGCTCTTCAAAGCACTAAATTTCATGAAACTAACTGACATTTACGAACTATACGTTGCTAAATATGTATTATGTGCCTTGACTGAGAAAGTGCCGAATTTATTACAAAAACTTTTCGTACCATCGATTGGTGTGCATGAGCATAATACCCGGCATAGTGCAGCACTCAAATTGAAGTCCACAAATAATAAAAACGAAGCTGTCTGTCGGTCTATTAGGCACAATGGCCCAATTATATGGAATAAACTTCCCCTGTCTCTCTACATGAATATTCACCAGACATTAGTTGGTAAGAAAACGTTCTCCTCACGCTTCAAGCGGGAGACATTGCGGGGCTATCGCGGCTAGGGATGTGCAGACTCGGACTCAGCATGGGCGCGGGGGCGTGTCGGCGCAGTGGGGACAGATAGCGGCAGACAACTTACAGCACTTAACAACCTTGTATAAATGTTTATTTTTGTCAAAATTACAAATATTTGCATGTATATATAACAACATATAACAAACAGTTTATTATGTGAAGAGCTGTGGGGTGCCTCGTTTATTAATATTTTTCATCTCTCCTATCGTGTAAATATGACTTCCTATCACTGAGGTCTACAGTCTAACAGACTCTATCCCCACAGCTCAGGGCTATACATCTCATTATTTTAACATTGTAAAAAATATCCTGTACATTTGTATGAATGTGTATAGTTCCTGAATAAATTCAATCAATCAATCAAAAAAGTATTATACTCACTTTCCCTGTTTATCAGTACATTGTGGATATATCCGTATACATGAACATACACATGTACTTTAAAAGCATATTAAAATGTCCGTGTAAAGTCAAATTCATCTGTCAGTGAAACACGCTTGTTGGCCATAGTTTTGTTTCGGATAATCGGATCAACTTGAAAGTTTGTGTGTCTTAATGGGTGTCATGCCACAATTTTTTTTTACCAACTTTCAGAATTCTATTTCAAAATAAATTTTAAAAGTTGGCAATCTATCCCCAATGTTAAATTTAAGTACAAAACGGGATTAAATGAATTCCATCAAACTTAGGGCTTCTATCGTGTTTATACCCGTACAGAATGAACCTATCGCGTTGATTTTGAGCCGGAGGCACAGTTGGTGTATATTGAGATAAATATGTTTATTATGAAGCAATACATAACAAACATCAAATAAAAATTACTGTTTTTTTGTGCCGACTCTGAAATTCCATGTTGGCGCTGAAATTCAACATTGGGGTCGATTGCCAACTTTTTCATTTCTTTAGATAGAATCCTGAAATTTGGTGAAAAATAGCGGCATGATACCCAATTGAGACACACAAAATTTCAAGTTGAAATTTTGTAATTTCGCAATATGTAATCTAGTTAAATATTGAAATTTATTGAGAATGAGAGAGTGACAATCACATGCATTATTTTTAGTTCGCCAAGTCAGCTGCCTGCAGTTAGAAAGGAAGTCTTCCATCAGAACTGTTTCATTGCGTGGCACAATCGGCTTCATCTACATGTAGACTCTACATGTATTCTTGCGGGGTCACATATCGAGTTCATGGTACCACAATGCTGCAGCTTGTGACGTCACTTAGTTCGGAACTTTGCAAAAAAAAAATGCAGGTACTTTTCGAGTCAGTTCGTGGAACCGTCAAGTTAAGGCTGGTTTACACGATCGAACTACTTTAACTCAATCAGCCCGACACCCGTATATTATACGGGTTTGACGTTTTCACGTTGGGGCCGCTGCCCGTATATTTACGGGTTGAGTAAACTACAGTTGAATACTTTTGACCATGTCTGCATTTTGTGCAGTTGCGGAGTTAAAACTCGCAATAAAATAATTATGTAAGAATTTATTATATATGGCTACGAATATTTGAGGAAATTTCTCAATAATCACGCTTCAAAAGTTGTGTGTTTGAAATTTCGATTTTGAAATATTTGAAAATTCAGTCCGGCGCTGCGTTTTCAACCGCCATTCAGCCCAGGCAGCGACTATAGGCCAGAGTTCTGAGGCATGACGTATCTGTGTATTCATGACGTCACACGTCTGGTTGCATCCTACCGTATTCCCTCTGACCTTGTTCCCTACCTTATTCCCTCTGGCCCTTACAGGCGCATGCTGTTTTGTTCCTTGATTCTGCGAATATGTACACGTTTGAAGTGCCATAACTTTGGAACGATATCAATATGAGGTGAAGACTGTTTCTTTCAGTTGAAATAGTGCTTCTACATAACCACAAAAAACATAATACAACCAATTTTCATGACATGTGTACGTGGTCTATGTAATAGTACGTGCTCCATGCCTCGAATACTAGTACCCGCATGCACTTAGATCTATATATGAGGTATAATATAATCTTCAAGATTTATCAGTTGAATTGGTCCCATATTATATAAGGTCCGGCACACCTTCGGCAGATAAGGAAAGCAGAATTGAACAGCCCGAAATAGCGCTAGCCTGCATCAGTTATCTCCCACCCCCTCCCCCCCCCCTCCATGTATTATTTTGCTATCTTGGGCGAGTCTTTATTGTTCATGACTTACCCGGTAGGCATAAGATAAAAAATGTTATTTTTAATGACTATGTCAAAAATGTCAATACCTTATTGGTTATAATAGTAGCACCGCGAGCCCAAACCTCCTGAAGCAGCGCGCGCAAAAATGATGTCAAATCAAGAAAAACTCTGAATAATATACCTACATAGGGTTCAATCCCCTTTATTATAATCCAAATGTAAGAAAGCGAGTCGATAGGTTCTATCATGCTTTATTATCCCGTAAAACTGAGAACAAAATAATAACAGACGTATAAATATCTAATGACCAATTAACCAGTAAAATATGAACACATCAGGTATGTAGTTCGAACATACATCTATATACAGCAATGTCAGATAGACAGAGCTAAACCATAATACATGGAATAATAAAATACACAGAGCTAGAAATGACTGAGTCATACAGGATACTAAGTAGTTATATTATTAATATAACTGAACGACTATCCGTAACTGCATTATGATATTATTCCTGAGAATAATGACTATTTGTAACTGTTGGGAATGAAATATTTGTGAACTGCCCTGTCTGAGGCTAATAATATGCCAACAAGCAAAAAATATATCCGCTCATGAACCTTCCAGCGATCCAAAGAAAAAAACGACACAATTGTCTCATAAATATGTGGATTAGAAAACTTCAAGATGCTTCTAGAAAGATATGGAGTGATCTACAACAAAAATCGAACATTTTTGGGGAGAAGAGGCCATGGGCGCTTTACTATTACTTTACTATTATGACCAATATGGTGAATAAAATAAGAAAAAAAATGATATAGAGTCAAACCTCCCATTAGTGAAAGTTCAAGGGACCAGACCAAAATGTTCACTAACTGGGTGTTCAGGGAAGAATGGGTTTGGGGTATTCTTAACGAGTCGTGACATTGACAATTTTTTGTTATTTTGGAAGACATGGTTTATGCTGAACAGAACCAGTAGAATATCAGTGAACAAAATAGTGTACAAGTATTTGCTTTATGTAATGAACCAAATAAAATGAAATTTATTGAGAAAAAAAAATAAGTGGATCACAAAAAGAAACAATTTTTTGCTTAATTTGTGTGCATTTGATGCCATTCAAAGTATGAATTCGAAAAGTAATTAAAAAAAAAAATGTTTATATTCATTTCTAAATATAGACTTCCTCATTTAAATGATGGAATGAATACTGTCTTTGTATTTGTAGTACCACATGTAAAATATCAAACAATGCTTGCTGCATCTGTATCGTGTGCATGGGACAAATTATGATTGGTAAAGTGCATAAGAACATATTTCGCATGCCATAGGTCTTTATTATTTTTCCTGATATTTTCTAAACA
Source organism: Terebella lapidaria (assembly GCA_949152475.1). Classification (NCBI taxonomy): domain Eukaryota; kingdom Metazoa; phylum Annelida; class Polychaeta; order Terebellida; family Terebellidae; genus Terebella; species Terebella lapidaria. Next base: position 54,913,128 of record OX424555.1, on the reverse strand, counting down.
TTCAATACATGAAACAAATGTGTTTGTACACAATTGTTAATATAGCACATTATGATATTCTGATAATAATCCTAACTTCGTCCGCTATAATATCTGTCATTGATAATGAAATAATAATCACATTATGTCTGTAATTCAATACACATTGTCAAGTAAAAACATCAATAACAAAATTGACCTGAATTCTCATCATATTTATGGTACATACATATGGCCAATTTTTTTTTTTTTTGAGCCAGTGCTACTTCTATCATTAAAACCAACTACCATTTTGTCATAATCGTAAGTATGCACATTTTTCTTTCACCACATAGTTACAAACAATGTTCCAAATAAATCGTATATAATTGAAAGTTATAGATCTAATTTAAATTTAAAAAAAAATTGGGGTCACATAGTCATACACGGGAACATAATTAGAAGTTGTCGCTAAATGAACCTGACAGCCAATATCAATTTTCTTCATATTTTACATCTTTAACATGACCTTGACTGATTAAAACTGGTGTTATGCATTCAGGTGAAGACAATATTTGTATTTCAACACATATGACCGTATTTACTGGCTTGCTTATATCATTACAGCATGATTTTTTGCAGAGTAACATACGCAACGCCAGAAAACATCTCTGCTGTATCTTAATGATAAAACAGGTTTTATTACTCCAAATAGCCCAATAGATGCTGCATTATGATTCCATGATTCATTTCTTGGTTTTCCAGCTAAATTTACCCAATCATAAATTTTTTTTTTATTTTACCTTAATGTCCACTTTTTGGCCCCCGAAAAAAATAAATTGGCCATATACAATATCTCCAGCTCACATATCTAAATTCTCGAATGCTTACATCACCCATCAAACACACAAAATATTATGAAAGAAATATTTACAACGGTCCGTGCAGCCCATGTCAGACTCAGTACAAATATACATGTACAGGCCAGAGATCCCATGTTAACCCCGACACAAGGCAAGACATCCCATGTCAACCTCAATACAAACCTAGAAATCCTACATCAACCTCAATACAAGGCCAGAGATCTCATGTCATCCTCAATACAAGGTCAGAAATCCCACGTCATTCCCAGTACAAGGCAAGAAATCCCACGTCATCCTCCATACAAGGCCAGAAATCCCATGTCACCCTCAATACAAGGCCAGATATCCAACTTCACCCTCAATACAAAGCCGGAGATCCCACGTCACCCTCAATACAAGGCCAGAGATCCCACATCACCCTCAATACAAGGCCAGAGATCCCATGTCACCCTCAATACAAGGCCAGAGATCCCACGTCACCCTCAATACAAGGCCAGAGATCAAATGTCACTATCAATACAAGGCCAGAGATCCAACTTCACCCTCAATACAAAGCTGGAGATCCAACGTCACCCTCACAAGGCCAGAGATCCCACGTCACCCTCAGTACAAGGCCAGAGATCCCACGTCACCCTCATTACAAGGCCAGAAATCCCATGTCACCCTCAATATAAGGCCAGATATCCAACTTCACCCTCAATACAAAGCCGCAGATCCCACATCACCCTCAATACAAGGCCAGAGATCCAACTTCACCCTCAGTACAAGGCCAGAGATCCCACGTCATCCTCAATACAAGGCCAGAGATCCATCGCCATCCTCAATACAAGGCCAGAGATCACAGCCATCCTAAATACAAGGCCAGAGATCCAATGTCACCCTCAATACAAGGCCAGAGATCCCACTTCACCCTGAATACAAGGCCAGATATCCCACATAATCCTAAATACAAAGCTAGATATCCCACTTAATCCTTAATACAAGGCCAGATATCCCATGTTATCCTAAATACAAGGCCAGAGATCCAACGTAATCCTCCATACAAGGCCAGAGATACAACGTCGCCCCCAATACACAGCCAGGGATGCAACGTCACCCTCTGAATGCACAAGATTCCACGTCACCCCCAATACAAAACCAGAGATCACACGTCACCCTCAATACCAAGCCAGATATCCCACATCATCCTTATTACAAGGACACATATCCCACTTAATCCTCAATACAAGGCCAGAGATCCCATGTCGCCCTCAATACAAGGCCAGATATCCAACATCACCCTCAATACAAGGCCAGAGGTCAAACATCACCCTCAATACAAGGCAAGAGATCCCATGTCACCCTTAATACAAGGCCAGAGATCTACGTAATCCTCAATACAAGGCCCGAGATCCCACGTCACCCTCAATACAAGGCCCGAGATCCCACGTCACCCTCAATACAAGGCCCGAGATCCCATGTCACCCTCAACACAAGGCCAGAGATCCAACATCACCCTCAATACAAAGCTGGAGATCCAACGTCACCCTCACTACAAGGCCAGAGATCCCACGTCACCCTCAGTACAAGGCCAGAGATCCCACGTCACCCTCAGTACAAGGCCAGAAATCCCATGTCACCCTCAATACAAGGCCAGAGATCCAACTTCACCCTCAATACAAGGCCAGAAATCCCATGTCACCCTCAATACAAGGCCAGAGATCCAACTTCACCCTCAATACAAGGCCAGAGATCCCATGTCACCCTCAACACAAGGCCAGAGATCCAACATCACCCTCAATACAAGGCCAGACATCCCATGTCACCCTCAATACAAGGCCAGAGATCCCACGTCACCCTCAGTACAAGGCCAGAGATCCCACGTCACCCTCAGTACAAGGCCAGAAATCCCATGTCACCCTCAATAGAAGGCCAGATATCCAACTTCACCCTCAATACACGGGCAGAGATCCCATGTCACCCTCAATAAAAGGCCAGAGATCCAACTTCACCCTCAATACAAGGCCAGAAATCCCATGTCACCCTCAATAGAAGGCCAGATATCCAACTTCACCCTCAATACACGGGCAGAGATCCCATGTCACCCTCAATAAAAGGCCAGAGATCCAACTTCACCCTCAATACAAGGCCAGAGATCCCATGTCACCCTCAACACAAGGCCAGATATCCAACATCACCCTCAATACAAGGCCAGAGATCCCATGTCACCCTCAATACAAGGCCAGAGATCCAACTTCACCCTCAATACAAGGCCAGAGATCCCACTTAATCCTTAATACAAGGCCAGATATCCCATGTCACCCTCAATACAAGGCCAGATATCCAACTTCACCCTCAATACACGGGCAGAGATCCCATGTCACCCTCAATAAAAGGCCAGAGATCCAATTTCACCCTGAATACAAAGCCAGAGATCACAGTAATCCTCAATACAAGGCCAGAGATGATAGCCATCTTCAATGCAAGGCCAGAGATCCAATGTCACCCCCAATACAAGGCCAGAGATCCCACGTCACCCTCAATACAAGCCCAGATATCCCACGTCATCCTCAATACAAGGCCAGAGATGATAGCCATCCTCAATGCAAGGCTTATATGTTGCTGATTCTAAATAATGACTCTACTCAATCAACATTCAATGACTATATTTACATATAGCTTAATGCAACATAATTACTTCGCCTATATGTAGCTGATTCTACATAATGACTCTATTCAATCAACATTCAATGACTATATTTACATAGATGGATGCAACATCATTACGTCGCTTATATGTAGCTGAATCTACATAATGACTCTACTGAATCAACATTCAATGACTATATTTACATAGATGGATGCAACATAATTACTTCGCTTATATGTTGCTGATTCTACATAATGAATCTACTCAATCAACATTCAATGACTATATTTACATAGATTGATGCAACATCATGACTTTGCTTATATGTAGGTGATTCTACATAATGACTCTACTCAATCAACATTCAATGACTATATTTACATAGCTCTATGCAACATCATTACATAGCTGGATGCAACATCATTACTTCGCTTATATGTTGCTGATTCTACATAATGACTCTACTCAATCAACATTCAATGACTATATATACATAGATGGATGCAACATAATTACTTCGCTTATATGTTGCTGATTCTACATAATGACTCTACTAAATCAACATTGAATGACTATATTTACATAGGTCTATGCAACATCATTACATAGCTCGATGCAACATCATTACTTCGCTTATATGTTGCTGATTCTACATAATGACTCTACTCAATCAACATTCAATGACTATATTTACATAGTTCGATGGAACATCATGACTTTGCTTATATGTAGGTGATTCTACATAATGACTCTACTCAATCAACATTCAATGACTATATTTACATAGCTCTATGCAACATCATTACATAGCTGGATGCAACATCATTACTTCGCTTATATGTTGCTGATTCTACATAATGACTCTACTCAATCAACATTCAATGACTATATATACATAGATGGATGCAACATAATTACTTCGCTTATATGTTGCTGATTCTACATAATGACTCTACTAAATCAACATTGAATGACTATATTTACATAGGTCTATGCAACATCATTACATAGCTCGATGCAACATCATTACTTCGCTTATATGTTGCTGATTCTACATAATGACTCCACTCAATCAACATTCAATGACTATATTTACATAGCTTGATGCAACATCATGACTTTGCTTACTATATATGTAGCTGATTATACATAATAAATCAACATTCAATGACTACATAATGACTCTACTAAATCAACATTGAATGACTATATTTACATAGCTCTATGCAACATCATTACATAGCTGGATGAAACATCATTACTTTGCTGATATGTTGCTGATTCTACATAATGACTCTACTCAATCAACATTCAATGACTATATTTACATAGTTCGATGGAACATCATGACTTTGCTTATATGTAGCTGATTCTACATAATGACTCTACCAACTCAATATACACTGAATACACTGATATAGCTGAATCGATTATGACTATATTTACATAGCTGGCTCAACATAATGCCTCGCTAAAGAGCGGGCCGACAAGTGTTTGACTGCTAGGTGGTGGCCCGAAGGTCCGGACTCCGCTAAAAAGCGGGCCGACAAGTGTTTGACTGCTAGGTGGTGGCCCGAAGGTCCGGACTCCGCTAAAGAGCGGGCCGACAAGTGTTTGACTGCTAGGTGGTGGCCCGAAGGTCCTGACTCCGCTAAAGAGCGGCCCGATGAGTGAGTGACTGCTAGGTGGTGGCTCGAAGGTCCGGACTCCGCTAAAGAGCGGCCCGATGAGTGAGTGACTGCTAGGTGGTGGCCCTAAGGCCCGGACTCCGCTAAAGAGCGGCCCGACGAGTGAGTGAATGCTAGGTGGTGGCCCGAAGGCCCGGACTCCGCTAAAGAGCGGCCCGATGAGTGAGTGACTGCTAGGTGGTGGCCCTAAGGCCCTGACTCCGCTAAAGAGCGGCCCGACGAGTGAGTGACTGCTAGGTGGTGGCCCGAAGGTCCGGACTCCGCTAAAGAGCGGCCCGATGAGTGAGTGACTGCTAGGTGGTGGCTCGAAGGTCCGGACTCCGCTAAAGAGCGGCCCGATGAGTGAGTGACTGCTAGGTGGTGGCCCTAAGGCCCGGACTCCGCTAAAGAGCGGCCCGACGAGTGAGTGAATGCTAGGTGGTGGCCCGAAGGCCCGGACTCCGCTAAAGAGCGGCCCGATGAGTGAGTGACTGCTAGGTGGTGGCCCTAAGGCCCTGACTCCGCTAAAGAGCGGCCCGACGAGTGAGTGACTGCTAGGTGGTGGCCCGAAGGTCCGGACTCCGCTAAAGAGCGGCCCGATGAGTGAGTGACTGCTAGGTGGTGGCCCTAAGGCCCTGACTCCGCTAAAGAGCGGCCCGACGAGTGAGTGACTGCTAGGTGGTGGCCCGAAGGTCAGGACTCCGCTAAAGAGCGGCCCGATGAGTGAGTGACTGCTAGGTGGTGGCCCTAAGGCCCGGACTCCGCTAAAGAGCGGCCCGACGAGTGAGTGAATGCTAGGTGGTGGCCCGAAGGCCCGGACTCCGCTAAAGAGCGGCCCGACGAGTGATTGACTGCTAGGTGGTGGCCCTAAGGTCCGGACTCCGCTAAAGAGCGGCCCGATGAGTGAGTGATTGCTAGGTGGTGGCCCTAAGGCCCGGACTCCGCTAAAGAGCGGCCCGACGAGTGAGTGACTGCTAGGTGGTGGCCCGAAGGCCCGGACTCCGCTAAAGAGCGGCCCGACCAGTAGAGCATTAACGAGATAATCTCCATCGATGCTGCTGCCACTTGTAAATCCCTGATATCTACAGCTGTTGCTATGCATAGCCATTTGAATTGAAACTTTGTCATATTGCATGTTTTATGAATACTGTGCTTTGCAAATCATACACACAAAATCATGCTCAGGCTTGGAATGGATGTTGACACAAGAAAAGTGGCACCAACGTCCACATACATCACAGCACACCCATGACTGGCGGACTCCTGGTTTGTTGCAGTCTGGGATGTCACAAACTGTTCTCTGTGCAGGGGGCTTTTCTGCTGCTTCTAACAACCTGCACTTGGCATATTGTCTCATGGCAAGAGCATGGCTGTGAGATAGATCTGTCAATGGCAACCCTCTCAGCAAAGCCCAAGCATTCTGGGGGATTAACGTACAAATAATGTATGATCAGTACTTTTATAGCCTGATACCTAGGTATATATTTTTAACACAATTGCTTAACAGTTTACAAATTGTGTGTTACATACAAAACGTACCAGCATAACAAATGCTCCGCATGCATTGCCATCTTTCTGGCGTGAAGATGTTAGTTTTCCTTTCCTCCACTTCATAGTGATATCATTGTTATGATTGCTTCGAATATCCATGTACTTTCTGGAACATATGAGAACAGACCCACATTTACATGGATGCAATACAGGTGAAAAATTTTCATGTACGCAAATCTTGGTTGTTTCAGAGGTCACAATTAGACCATTCGGTCGCCGACAACCGTATGGGTATATCCCCTTGATGCCCTACAAGTACAGTATCATCCCTGTTGCCCAAATGTGTTACATGTAATTCAAACGAATGGATTATTTAACATCACAATAAGGATTATTATTTATCGTCACTTACTTCCAACGCCTGAAGTATTTGTCCAGGGTTTGACTGTTCCCCATAGAATCCAGAATTGATACAGTCATTTCAATTGTGTTGGCCGCCAACAGAATCCAGTGGTTCCCCGATACATTTATTGGCATCAAGAGCCACTCATGCAGGTTGAACTTCACCTGCAGAATCAGGAAAGGAATAAAGTCAGAATATGCAAGTTACATTTCGAACCATGATCATTGGCATATTTAAAGCAACTGCCTTCGAAACCAATCAATATTTTTTGAAAATTATATATAATGTTGAACATGTGAAATGAACTGAATGAGACGTACTCATATCAAATGTTATGATTAAAACCAGTCCTCTGGAGAATTTTGCTCATTTGAACAGACGGCTCAGGCGCAAATACAGGAACTGCATCCATCACACTCAGATGTAAACAAAGCATGAAAGTGCAAAATGGACTGACAATTCCACATACATCACGATGTATCACTGATTATTGTCTCATAACCACACCATATATGCAGATATAAACCAGAAAATGTACTCGATGTGGACTTTTGAGAGCAATTTGGCCATTTGTTTACATTCGGGTTTGATGGATACACTTCTTTTGTTTATATACAAAACTGGTATGAATGTGTGTTAAAACGGATGCAGAGACAACTCGGACATTTGTAATAGTCAAAATCATTGTGCATATGTTTTGTTATCTTGTATTATATGTGTTGCAATAAAATGTAGTTTTGAAAAAAATATTGCATTCATTCGAAGGCAGTTGCTTTAAATGGAGATAATTGTTTCAAAATTTTTTGAAGATTATCTTGTTGAAAGCTGTAATACCGTCATAGGTGCATTTGAATAAAACACTTGATCCAAATAATGAGTGGTCCCCATTGAGATACAGTATACATCATGAAAGTGTAACTAACCTTTTCAAATAGCCAGTGTTCATATCTGTCATGGTCCCACAAGACAGATAGATACGACGACATCACAAACACATGATGATCATCCTGCAGATTGGCCTCTCTCCTCATTAAAGCGAGGAATGCATTGATGACCTAAACGAAGGTGATACTGAATGAATGATATTGTATCACCGTGTGGTGTACATAAATGATATGTAATATTTTTAATTGTTTCGTGATTTTTCATTTGTTTATGCTGACACATACCCTGTCAGTTATCCAGTTAGGATGCTCTAATGATTTCAAGTCACTGCCATCTATCATTTCACCACAAACATGGTAACGTTTGCCTGTCTCCATTTTTTTAACAGTCGAGATGGCTGACAACTCACACATGACCATGTCTGCTGATGAAGGTGTACTGGTCGCTTCTGTGGGATCTGATTGTTACAAGTACATGTAATTTAACAATTTTGCTTCGAAAAAAAAGCTATTATTAATTTATTTATGGAAAAATTACACAAGGAGTCTCACACAATACAAATTTCATTTCCACAAACCAGAAATGTGTTTTGAACGGTGAATGATGAGCTGGCATCGCTTCAGGAAACTCATACCGCATGTCTGACACAAAAAACCAGGTGCATGTTTTAGGATTCCCTTCGAACCATTCGCGTCCCTTCGTGTCCCATGATCTGCACAGGAAACATTCATACATTATGAGTCAAATAAAAGGTCAGGCATTGTCACATCTAAAACAATTGCCCATAAACATGATAAAAGTAGACGTCAAGTCCTAAAGATGCCTTGGGGCATTTTGACTCAATTGTGTTTCACTAAGATTGGTGATTATAAACACGATAAAGGATGGCGACTCAGCAATAATTTTGGCCCAGGCCCAAGTTCATGTATAACATGTAGTCTAGGGTGACGAGTTTGAAAATAAAATTCTTTCTACTGGACGATACACCTATTATGAAATATTGACTGAAATAAAAAATACTGACTCAGCATAGAAAATTAGCCCAAGGGCTAAGATATCTTTACTGGACAGTTTTGGTTTTGCAAATTATAATTTTTATAATAATTATAATAAAAAATATTTCTGAACATACATAAATTCTGTCAGGTACAAACAATTCTGCAGCAAGAATGTGCGAAAATTTCATCTTGTACCAAAAAAAGCAAGCTCTCAAACACCACGTTGCATGAATCAGCTATTGGGCATTCATCTGGAGCCCAAATGATCATGGCTCGAGTGTGGTTGCTGAGAGCATCTCGATTCACCATCAGATGTCAGCACCAAAAGCCATCCGATTCAAATGTTAGGAGGACCATTGCACAGGAACATGTTCTCCAAAGAATGCAATGTCTTATACTGAAGGTTATGTCTGTACAGACTGATCAAACAATCCCAACATGATCAACAATGACATGACCTTGGGCACGGGCTACTGTTCGACAGAAAATGAGAATGATATAGATGATATTTCATTGTCAAATTAATTTGTGTTGAGCTTTCCCATGTCTATGTTTATGCTGGCCATACCCCTTGAATATGCACACGTCATGACATGTACAATTAAAGAGGCTGGAAGAGAAATATTTTGTTGATCCGAAGCTTAGAAGAACATGTTGCTAATATTATTTGCAGAAGGTAAAACATGGGTTGGTTTATTGTCATAATTTTTTTTAACTACATACAAGTTCATACATGTATAAATAGTGTTTTGCTCTGAAAGAAACTCTTCATTTTAGGCCGTATGTTTCAATTAGAACGGGTTTCGTATGATCTCATGATCAAGGAGTCAAGAAAGGGAAAAGATCCAACATAGGAAGTAAAACTGAATGTTGCAACATTTTCGTCAAATGACAAGTGATCTTATAAAGTTATATGAACCCTTAAGATTAGTGGTACGATTATGGACCACAAACTCACATTTTGTGGAGGCATGAATCTCCACCCACATGGACCAATTATACAATGTACCTCATCGAAATGGTACCGGTAATTAATTTCCTTTTTTGATTGTATATAAAATGTTAAGACTTCTTTGAATACTCGATCACAAAACAATATGAAATACATATATCCCCTCCTCTCAAACCCCTGTAAAAAATTCACAGGAGTTTCTATATTTAGTTGGCGAATATTATGGATTCCAATATGTTAAAATTGTGATGAATTAAGCTACTGGTGACTATGTCGACTAAGTACCACTAGCAGAACACTTGACAACATTAGCAGTGAATAAACCACAAATGATCAACTTTCTAAGATGCCGACACAGTAAATAAATTATTGTGGTCAATTTTTGGTGTGATTTTGTAGTTTTCATGAAAAAAAAAACATCTGGACTTGGTTTTTATACTTTGGGTTTGAACTAATGATTCCTATCATTTGATATCAAAATAATTACTCCATCATAGTTATTGGTAAGATTAATCATTAACCAATCAATAGTTATGGTCAACTTTTGGTGGATATTTCTTATGTTTTGATGAGAAGAGATTTCACATCTCTAACTGATTATTGTAGTGTATGTTTGAAATGATGATTCGTATCATTTGACATCAAAATAATCATTCTAGCATAGTTATATGTGAGAGTATGACTAGTTTTGTCAAATTCGAGAATATTATGCGATCACGGAGTTCACTAGGGGGTAGTGTTAGGTTCATTTGATTTCTAGCTGTAAACTTGGTTAAAACCTTTGAATGGTTTATTTTGGCAGTATGGTATATATTCTGGGGTAATTTTAGTGAAATTTTCGTAAAGATGAAATAGATTTGTGAGCTGTCACACCCAAATTCGCAGGTCTCAGATTGTGAAATCGAAGGCAATTTCGGACTTATTATTATGTGTTTTCATGTTATAATACAAAACTTACACCATGAACTGCTGCAGATGGTATTTTTCTTGATTCGCCATGTAATTCCAGACATTTTGACACCAAAATGATAACCCTAGCTTCATTATTCGCGATTCAACAGTCTTTATGTGAATTTCAAAACGAGAAAAATAACCGCGGCTTCGTCCGTATATAGAATTGTTGGAACAGCAGTACTAGTAACTTGTTCACGTCCGGTCACAGCTGATGTGATGAGGTCGAATACTTCATCTGTGTGCCCATATTCTCCAAGTACTGCTGCCCCTCGACGATTGTGTGGGGCCATATCCTGTCTTGATGCACTCTGGGAAAATTTTAACATTTCCCTCCACGTTCCATCTGTCATCCCACTGAAGTGACCTGCAGAAACCCCAAAAATTAAAATATTCAGCATTATTCCAAAGCTAATGTTGAGAATCAGATTGAAAATCATTATATGTATGGTGGTTCAACTTCAAATATCATATACTACTAGTATAAGGGAGTGTAATATTGCTTGTGTCATATATTTTGTTTATATTTTGAATCATTGTGTTAAATGTCTCCAAAATATCTTTATGCCATTATAATATACATCTATATTTAAATAAATTCCTTCAGATCAATGTGTGTAAACTGGCTCCTGTTCCTAGAAAATTACAAAAATACAGTCATGTACACGTACTTGTACGTTGGTATGACATATTACATTGTACTTGTATATTCCATTACCTTTCAGTATGTCGATAATTGACTCTGAGGCACAGGAAAAAGTCTCCGAATTCTTTGCTGCAAAAAAATGATACATCATTGTGTAATATGTACTGCCGATATGACTTATCACTCTGCTCTACTGTGGAGACAACAGTGAAATATCCTTGGCAAAATTACCATTTACGATAATCTCATGAAAATACTATCATTATTTAAATTATAGTTTTTTTATACCTTGGGGTATTTTCTTTTGTATTTGTAACTTCCTGATCTGTCTTTTCCTCTTCTTCCTCACTGGCAGCTGTTTCTTCCTGTTGTTGCCTTCCGGCACCTCAGTGGTTACTGCCAAGCCGTTTTGCATAGGCACACCTTTACGCAGATCAAGCGTTATCCTCTCAAGTCGCTCTTCGGCATCCTTGAGCAAAGCAGCATCCTGACAAATGAAGCTGACATTGTGAAGCAGTTTGAGCGTAGCTTGCAGTTTGTTCCTGTATTTGACAATGGTTCCATCAGGGTCGGATTCTTCAAGATCAGGACTCTCACAGGCCGGCATATCACTGGTGTCTTCTGCTGTACTGTCTATGCTGAGGCTCGGCTGACACTGGTTAGGTAAAGACAATCCAGACAGAAAGTGCGGCTCCAGTGTAAGATATGGACTATCTCGGTAGGATAGTGGCAGATCCTCCCACTTCACTGATGTTGTATTGAAAACAGCAAAGAAATGCTTGCAAATCAAGAAATGCCTTGCAAAATCTTTGCAGTCACAATGGGGTGGAGTAGTCTCATCTCCCATATGAACATGATACCAGCTGCCAGAAGTTTCACCCTTCACCTCAAATGTGCCAGCTGTAAGGCGGTGGACATCTTCCTTAGGGAAAGACTTTGCACTTTCCAGTCGCTTCATCATGTGCTTCATCACATCCTGTGGTTTGTTGTGAAGGAACTCCGGAACTGACGCTGCAAAACGTTTGTTGTGGCTACTTTGCATCCAGTTCTTCACAGCATACTGATGAATGTGGTCAGGCACATAATCCTGTGTCACAACTTCCAGCATATTGGACAGTGTCCCTGTTCCCACAAGGCGCAGATATGACCCAAGCTGTGGTTGAGAGCTTCAATCCCATTGTTTGTGGTGATGTGAAGAAAGAAACCCACATCATAGAACGCTTGACACCAACGCTACATAAAAGAATGTAAAAAAATAATTGCTTGAAATTGGTTAGAAAACAAAGATGCATATATTCGAAGATTATAAGCTCATTCGGATTGAGGTTATAAACATTCATTAACCTGTTCTTCATAATCATAATAATGAAAGAATATTGAAGAAAATACACTACTAGTATTAATAAGTACTCAATTATTGGATAACTTTAGAATAGTCTTTGATATGTTAGCAACCAGTTTGAGAGAAAGCAATAAATTCCATATTAGTAAATCACATTAAACAGAGTTAATGCAATTCCAAAGATACTACATGTATGTACATGTAAGCAGCATAAGCAAGACCAAGCTATTAGCGTATATACTTAATTTTTGAAATATTTTGAAAACAGTACTGTAAACAATATGTTTACAGTGAGATATAATATATAACAGCAGGCTTGGATGTATGACGTGTTATGTCAATAGTCATGATATCAGATTTAAACCAGAATAAATTAATCACCTCAAACAAGCTGTCTGCATGTTATAATAGAGCACACCAACACCACTAAAAATATTAAGGCAAATTAAAGCAGAATAATGGTTGTAGGAGAATAATGATTGCATACAATAAAAACTACACCACCATAAAAGAAACTACAATCACATATTATTACCTTTCTGTAAACTGTTCAAAATGGAGCAAAGGGAATACAAATCTTTATCAAATATTAATATATTTCATTTCAAAATTAATCTATTTCATTCCAAAAGTGTAAATTTATAAGTGATCATTTGAAAATAATTGTAAATAATTTAATTGGATATAACCAGTTCTGAAAATGTGTATACAGCCTTAACTTTACTAAACATAGCACCAAGGGTGCTGTAGCTTACCGCGAATCACGAGAATTGCACAGGGTATTGATTGTCACACTGATCTTAAATATATTGTCAAGACACTGCTATTGCTACTGCTGGAGGAGTAGCAGTAGCAATAGCAGTAGCAGTAGCGTCCCGGCCTTGGTTCAAGCTGGGGAGTAGCAATAGCAGTAGCAGTAGCGTCTGAATCCCAGACCACACATTGGAGGAGTAGCAGTAGCAATAGCAGTAGCAGTAGCGTCCCGGCCATGGTTCAAGCTGGGGAGTAGCAATAGCAGTAGCAGTAGCGTCCCGGCCACGGATCAAGCTGGGGAGTAGCAATAGCAGTAGCAGTAGCGTCCGTCTCCCACACCAGCCCTTGGAGGAGTAGCAATAGCAGTAGCAGTAGCGTCCGTCTCCCACACCAGCCCTTGGAGGAATAGCAATAGCAGTAGCAGTAGCGTCTGAATCCCAGACCACACATTGGAGGAGTAGCAGTAGCAATAGCAGTAGCAGTGGCGTCTGAATCCCAGACCACACATTGGAGGAGTAGCAGTAGCAATAGCAGTAGCAGTAGCGTCCTGGCCTCAGATCAAGCTGGGGAGTAGCAATAGCAGTAGCAGTAACGTCTGAATCCCAGACCACACATTGGAGGAGTAGCAATAGCAGTAGCAGTAGCGTCCCGGCCACAGATCAAGCTGGGGAGTAGCAATAGCAGTAGCAGTAGCGTACGCCTGCCAGACAAGCCCTTGGAGGAGTAGCAATAGCAGTAGCAGTAGCGTCTGAATCCCAGACCACACATTGGAGGAGTAGCAGTAGCAATAGCAGTAGCAGTAGCGTCCGCCTGAAAGACCAGACCTTGGAGTAGCAGTAGCAATAGCAGTAGCAGTAGCGTACTGGCCTTGGTTCAAGCTGGGGAGTAGCAATAGCAGTAGCAGTAGCGTCTGAATCCCAGACCACACATTGGAGGAGTAGCAGTAGCAATAGCAGTAGCAGTAGTGTCCCGGCCATGGTTCAAGCTGGGGAGTAGCAATAGCAGTAGCAGTAGCGTCCGTCTCCCACACCAGCCCTTGGAGGAGTAGCAATAGCAGTAGCAGTAGCGTCTGAATCCCAGACCACACATTGGAGAAGTAGCAGTAGCAATAGCAATAGCAGTAGCAGTAGCGTCCGAATCCCAGACCACACATTGGAGGAGTAGCAGTAGCAATAGCAGTAGCAGTAGCGTCCGAATCCCAGACCACACATTGGAGGAGTAGCAGTAGCAATAGCAGTAGCAGTAGCGTCTGAATCCCAGACCACACATTGGAGAAGTAGCAGTAGCAATAGCAGTAGCAGTAGCGTCCGAATCCCAGACCACACATTGGAGGAGTAGCAGTAGCAGTAGCAGTAGCAGTAGCGTCCCGGCCTCGGATGAAACTGGGGAGTAGCAATAGCAGTAGCAGTAGCGTCTGAATCCCAGACCACACATTGGAGGAGTAGCAGTAGCAATAGCATTAGCAGTAGCGTCCGAATCCCAGACCACACATTGGAGAAGTAGCAGTAGCAATAGCAGTAGCAGTAGCGTCTGAATCCCAGACCACACATTGGAGGAGTAGCAGTAGCAGTAGCAGTAGCAGTAGCGTCCCGGCCTCGGATGAAACTGGGGAGTAGCAATAGCAGTAGCAGTAGCGTCTGAATCCCAGACCACACATTGGAGGAGTAGCAGTAGCAATAGCAGTAGCAGTAGCGTCCGAATCCCAGACCACACATTGGAGGAGTAGCAGTAGCAATAGCAGTAGCAGTAGCGTCCCGGCCTTGGTTCAAGCTGGGGAGTAGCAATAGCAGTAGCAGTAGCAGTAGCGTCCCGGCCTCGGATGAAACTGGGGAGTAGCAATAGCAGTAGCAGTAGCGTCTGATTCCCAGACCACACATTGGAGGAGTAGCAGTAGCAATAGCAGTAGCAGTAGCGTCCCGGCCTTGGTTCAGCTGGGGAGTAGCAATAGCAGTAGCAGTAGCGTCTGAATCCCAGACCACACATTGGAGGAGTAGCAGTAGCAATAGCAGTAGCAGTAGCGTCCCGGCCTTGGTTCAAGCTGGGGAGTAGCAATAGCAGTAGCAGTAGCGTCTGAATCCCAGACCACACATTGGAGGAGTAGCAGTAGCAGTAGCAGTAGCGTCCCGGCCATGGTTCAAGCTGGGGAGTAGCAATAGCAGTAGCAGTAGCGTCCCGGCCTTGGTTCAAGCTGGGGAGTAGCAATAGCAGTAGCAGTAGCGTCCCGGCCTCGGATGAAACTGGGGAGTAGCAATAGCAGTAGCAGTAGCGTCCGCTTCCACGACCATGCGGAGCAATAGCAGGAGCAATAGCAGTAGCATTCGGCTCACGTACCAGGGCCGTGAACAGAACAGTAGCAATAGCAGTTGCATGGGAATAGCACGTAATAGCAAATTTATCGTTCAGAATATACATTGGCCGACATAGCAGAATAGTGTGGCGATTTTGCCCTAAGCACGCGGCAGGTGATTGTAAACATAAATGCCATTTATGTGGCCTTTTTGTACTTGGCCTTGTTTTGACATGCTCCGTTCGAGCGTGCGTTGCCACGGCGACGTATTGTAATTTACGCTCCAGTAAACTATAACAATGGATCGATTTAACCTCGCGTGCGTCCTACAGTTTGTGGTGTATTATATATACACTGGAAGCGACTCGTTCGAGGAGATTGTCCAAGATCGAGACTAGGACGCACACGAGGCTCGTCATGAGCTTTGTGTTCCCTGGGTCTGAGTAGTGGGCTCCTAGAGCCCTGGGGACGATTTCCGTGGGGAGGCCCGGGCTGGGAGAGACGAGTTGCTGACTCGGGGGCCTTCGGCCCTGTGGATCGCCAGCTCTCTCCCTTCCCGGGACATGTGACAGAGGCTCTGGCCAGCATGTCGGACTGTACGGGGTTCCGTCCCCGAGGCAGACCGCGGCTCGCCAGGCCCCGCCAGTTAACACCGTGGTGATGAACCAGTTTCTGAACGGTGTCCGTAGGCCTGGGAGTGTCGGGTGGGCTGTTACCTGGTTACCGTTAATGATGAAGTAGTTACCGTGTCCGCCGCGACCTCCGGTGAGCGGCCCTGCCGCGAGGATCCGGAATAGCGGATGCGCGTCCGCAAGGACTCGGATGAGAGAGGACTATCCTCGAGGATCCCGAAGAGCGGACGGTAGTCAATAACTTTACATTGGTGCCGTGACCAGGATCAGTCCGACAGTGTTCCATCGCAGCCTACCGTCACAGTGTTGTCGCCTCCTTAGTCCCTGGGGATCGCCCGCTCCTCAAGGACGTCTCGAAAAATGACAAGAGCGAAAGAGAAGGCCAAAGATAAGGCCGATGAATCCAAGGGGAGGGATAAGGGTGGAAATGTCGCGGACCACACCCGGTCGCGCGACAGCCCCCGTGAGACGTCTCCGGATGACTCCGGCGGCCGGAAGGAACGCGCGGAAACCTCCGTGGACAAGACCCCGTCCGCGGAGACGACTCCGGCGTCCCTGGCTCCGTCTTCGGACGTAGAGTCGGGCCCCGCGGGGCCGCAGCAGGAGTTGCCGTCAAGGCCGGACCTTGACGTGTTAGGCGCGGTGGGTGGAGCTGGCAACGGCTCTACGCCGCGCCCGCCCGTGCCCAGAACAGATCCGTGGCAATCGGCACCCTTCCATAAGACGCCTTCGAGCGTCCGGAATCGAGCGCCGATGCATGCGGGTCCTTCTGGACGAGCGGACCAGTCATACCAGATGCCGCACCCGGCCGGGTGGGCTCCCTCGCGGGCCTCCGGCATGGGTTCTGGTCGGTCCGCACCGGGCAGTGTGGTGGATCAGCTCACCGACGCACTTGGCGAGCTGGCTCCCCTCGGGCGCTATGACCGCGCCCGGTCGCCCCATCAGGGACGATCAGACCGGCGGAACCGCTCCCCTTCTCCGCTGTCACAAGGCAACTCGGGGCCTTTGACGGAGAGGGAGAGGTGGCTGATATCCGAGGCGCTTGTACTGTTCAAGCGGAATCAGCTGCATTCGAGCGTTGACCCGTCGGTCACCCTAAGTCCGGGGATGTCTGGGCCAGTAGCCCCTCCCCAAGTCCTGCCGAGTCCGCAGGCGCCAGTGGCCCCCGCAATGGGACCCGCGCCTGCCCCGCGGCTCGGAGGCACCACGTTGGCGACCGCGTCGACCGTTCCGACGGTTGGAGCGCAAGCCGCGTGGTCGACTTACCCTGGCACGTACAGTGTGTCGGACGGGCAGTGGCAACAGGCGGCTCCGGCCCCAAGCTTTGCCGCCCCTTCTGGAGCCTACCCAGTAGGTTCGATGGGAGTCCCGCCCGCACCTAGCCAGAGTGGGTTTTCAGCGGGAATGATCCCGGCGGCAAACGTGAGCTTCCCTGCTCCTATGTCCGCGGCGTCGATGTTTGCTCCGGCAGACTCCGCCGCAGGCGCGGGAAGCGCGCGGAACTTGCCGCAGTACACGGACGACCCCGGAGCCGGGACCGCACGTCGGGCGCGTAGCAAACGCGATGACGGGCCCGACCACTCTTCGTGGCGGAAACGGTTCAACGGGGATAACGCCGACTTGGAGGACTACTTGCTCCAGGTATGGCGTACCGCCGTGTACGAAGGATGGTCCCAGCCTGAAGCTGGACACGTCCTCGCGGGGAGCCTGGAAGGGAAAGCTCTCCGCGTGATGCCGTGTCTGCCGGTAGGAACAGTGACGTTCGGCGAGGTGGCTCGTCAACTTCGCCTGCTGTTCCCGCCGACGACCAATCGGCGGCAGTCTGAACGAGAGTTCAAGGCGCGTATCCGCCAGCCGACTGAGTCCGTGACAGACTATGCGTACAGCTTACGCATACTCGGCCGGAGAGCTTTTCCGGACATGGACTCCAGACGGTTTGAGACGATGCTGATCGATCAGTTCATCGATGGCCAGCCTTACCACCTAGCGTACGGGCTGGCCACCCATGAAAAGCGATCGATGGAGGAGGCGATAGACTCCGCGCTTGCGCTTGAGATGGCTGTCCGTCCTAGACAGTTGCCTCCAGCCTCGGCTCCGGCCCCGGCTGTACCCGCGCAGGTGGCGACTCCTCCTCCGGTCAAGGCATCGCAGGTAACCCCGTGGCAGGACCCGGTCGTCCGGGAACCCGCCAGGGAACCTACCCAGCAGTGGGTTAGTGCGCCGGCACCCTCTACAGGGGCGCCCGCACATGCGGCACCGGTCGCCGCGCCGCGCTCGCCTTCGGACGAGTGCGACATGGAGGAATACGACCTCGGCGCCGCGCAGATGATTGCGCACTGCGCCGGGCTCGAAGCTCCGGGAGCCGCAGAATGTTGCGCGTTCACCTCCGGACCAGCTCAGAACCGTCCCTGCTACTTCTGCGGAAAGCAGGGACACTTTTGGCTGAAGTGTCCGGAGTTGTTGGAACGCCTGCGGTCGCGCGGATACCAGGGAGCTCTCCCTGGCCCGCAACGGAGGAATTCCTTCCGGTCTGGTCCTCCGGGACAGCAGAATCGGAACCCGCGGCAGGGAAACTAGATCCGGACGTGGTGGCGACCAACACTGCGTCCGGGGATAGTTGTTCGGTGGCAAACGATGCCGCCCCACCCGCTGATGAGCAGGACGGACTCCAAGTGGATATGACTTCTCCGGAAGTAGTCCTTGGAGACCAGTCTAGCTCCTCCGCGGCTGAGGCGGATGGCGAGGACTCCGTAGATGAGCCCAGCGCGTGCGAAAGGTATCGCCCGACCTGCGCGCTGGTGAGGGACCCCTGCTGGTACCTGCCCCTGTCCTTCGGACGGGAGCCGGTCCGGTTCCTCATAGACTCAGGCTCGGAGGTGACCCTCGTGGCCGCCGGAACGTTTAGGAAGGAGCCCGCACTCCGCAACCTCGAGTTGCGAGATCCCGGACCGTACAAGCTCTACGGAGCGGGAGACAACCGCATCCGTATCCATGGCATCATCGATCTGCCTATTACCCTTGGGGACAAGGTGTATCTGACAGAGGCGATCGTGGCGGATATCGGAGCGGCCGGGATAATTGGGATGAATTTCCTACGGGTCCACCGGGTGATTGCCAACTTTAGCGCTGGCGAGTTCCGGATGGGAGAGGACACACACTTCCTCTTCCGCTCGGGCCCGATGCATTCATTCCAGATGCGGACATCGCGCACTGTAGTAGTGCCGCCAATGAGTGAGATGATCATCGAGACGAGGCCGCGGCGTCCCCGCATGCCCCTCGATGGTCGTCCGTGTATAGTGCAACCCGTGAGCAGTTTCGCCGCAGGAACTGGGCTCGTGCTGGGTGGGGCCCTGGTCATGTCCAACCCCCGCGCGATGCCCATCCTCGTGGTGAATCCTACGGATGCTCCGATTGTACTGAAGCGCGGATGCATAGCAGCTACTGCTATTCCCGCGACTTCGAGTCGTGTCATCCCCGACGATCCGGTCTGCCGCGCTGCGTGCGCGACGGCGGCCGCCGGAGATGATCCGTTCACCCTGCCGGACCATTTGGAATCTCGGGTTCCGAAGGACCGGTTGGATGAAGAGCAGCGCCAAGCGCTCCGCAGACTGCTGCGGCAGTATGCGGATGTGTTCATGGGTCCTGATGGTGCGGTTGGCAAGACTGACGTCGCCAAACACCGCATCGACCTCGTGGACGAGCGTCCTCTCAAGCAGCGTCTTCGTCGGGCAGCGATAGTGCACCAAGAGGTCATAGACCAGGAGGTGCAAAAGATGCTCGACTTGGACATCATCGAACCCAGTGACAGCCCTTGGGCCAGTCCTGTGGTTATGGTGAAGAAGAAGGACGGCTCGTGGAGGTTCTGCGTGGACTATCGGAAACTCAACGATGCCACGCGGAAGGACTCATACCCTCTCCCGCACATTGAAGATACCTTCGATGCCCTGGCCGGGTCGCACTATTTCTGTGCTTTGGATCTGGCCTCCGGGTATTGGCAGGTGGAGATGGAGGAGAGGGATCGGGCGAAGACTGCCTTCGTTACCAAGAACGGGCTCTACCAATTCAAGGTAATGCCGTTCGGGCTCTGTAACGCACCAGCGACGTTCGAGCGCCTCATGGAGATGGTACTCAAAGGGTTCCTCTGGAAGCGATGTATGGTCTACATCGACGATGTCGTCGTGTATGGCCGGTCGTTCGAGGAAACCCTCACCAACCTCCAGATGGTGCTCCATCGCATCCGCGGAGCAGGGCTTAAATTGAAGCCAAGTAAGTGCGAACTATTCGCGCAGGAAATCCTGTACTTGGGCTTCATGGTAACGGGCACCGGAGTGAGACCAGACCCCGCAAAGGTGGCGGCCGTACAGAAATGGCCTCCGCCATGTAACGTGGCGGACGTGAGGTCCTTCTTGGGCTTCGCGAGCTACCACCGCAGGTTTATTCGCGGCTTTGCGGAGATCGCGCGTCCCCTTACTATCCTCACGGAAAAGGGCGCCGATTTTGTTTGGTCCGCCGAGCAGGCTGACGCCTTCTCGGGACTCCGGCAGGCCTTGGTAGTGGCCCCGGTGCTGCGGCACCCTCGTCCGGACTGCGAGTTCATCCTGGACACTGACGCGAGTAACTTTGCACTCGGCGGTGTCCTCTCGCAGATCGTGGACGAGCAAGAGCAGGTAGTAGCTTATGCGAGTGTGGCCTTGAGCCGCTCTCAAATGAACTACTGTACCACTCATCGCGAGTTGCTCGCGGTGGTTACGATGACCAAGCGCTTCCGGCACTATTTGTTGGGACGCCATTTCCGTTTGCGGACTGATCATAGTTCGCTGAGATGGCTCCTCAACTATAGTGAGGCCGATGGCTTGGTGGCGCGGTGGCTCGTCAAACTCCAAGAGTATGACATGCAGATAGAGCATCGCACTGGTAAGTTGCACGGCAACGCGGACGGCCTGTCCCGTTGTCATAAGTGCAAGAATCCGGGTTGTGCAGGGATGGCACCATTCCAGCAAGCCGCGGATTCGTCCTCAGACTCGGAATTGGACGTTCCGGGGAGACCGCAGGCCGCCGCCCCCTCTAACAACACGGCGGCCGGAGCGTCTAGGGCTCATCTCCGCGCGCGGACCCGCCGATATCGGCGAGGGCGTCCCGCATATGAAGCGGAGGTGCGGCTCAGCTCCAGCGAGTCTTCCTCGAGTCCGGCGGTGTACTCCTCGTGGGTACCCTCGTCCTCCGGAGAGTCTGAGTATGAGCGGTCCTTGCCCCCTGTGGTGATGGCCGCTGCGGCGCAGCCGGACGCGACGGATGAGGAGCCTAATTACTTGGGTGGCTACTCTCCGGCGCAGATAGCTGCGGCGCAGAGAGCTGACAGAGCTCTGGCACCGGTAATCACAGCCCTTGAGGCCGGCCAGAAGCCCTCGAAGGATGAGCGAAAGACCTACAGGGAGGAGACCTTGTCTCTAGTATCTCAGTGGGAACGACTCTCCTTGAGGGATGGCCTCTTATACCGGCGCTATGAGCCACCGACCCCACTGCCTCCAATATGGCAGTTGGTGCTTCCGGCGGAGCTGCGGAAAGAAGTACTCCACCAGTTGCATGACCTCCGGGTGACCGGTCACTTGGGAATCCGGAGGACCGTCCATAGGCTACAACAGCGCTTTCATTGGCCTGGTAGCGGCTTGGACGTGCAACGGTGGTGCGCAGCCTGCCCTCGGTGTCAAGCTCGCAAAGGAGTCCCGACTCCTGGCCGCCACCCCTTAACCACGGTTAAGGCGGGCGCGCCGTTTGATCGGATAGCTCTGGATATACTGGATACCCACCGGGTCACCCCGCGCGGTTTCCGGTACATCCTGGTGATATCCGACTATTTTACCAAGTATACCGACGCCTACCCACTGCGCCGCCAGACTGCGGACGAGGTAGCTCGGTTATTGGTGAATAGATGGGTGGTGTACCATGGGGTACCTAAACAGGTACATTCGGATCAGGGCACACAATTTGAGAGCAACCTGTTCCGAAACCTAGCACAGATGCTAGGGAGTACCAAGGTGCGGACCACCCCCTACAGGCCCCAGTCTGATGGCCAGGTCGAACGCTTTAATCGATCGGTCCTCAACATGCTGGCGGCCTTTGTGAATGATCGTGCGAATGATTGGGATGACCACCTCCCGTATGTCTTAATGGCGTACAGGTCGTCGGTCCACTCTTCGACCGGAGTTACTCCGCACGCGATGTTGTACGGCCGGGAGTTAAATTTGCCCGTGGATATTATGTATCCAACTGCGGCAGAGACCGGCGCGGTACCCCAGTGCGGTCCGGAATACGTGGAGTGGATTCGCCGCGCCCTGGCGAACGCCCATGATTTCGCGCGCGCGCGCCTGGACAAGTCGGCCCTCCGGCAGAAGCGAGGCTATGACGCCCATGCCAAGGGTAGGCCAGCTTTTGCGGAAGGCGACAAGGTGCGCTACTATTATCCGCCGCTTAAGCAAGGCAATAAATTTGCTAAGCCGTGGATAGGCCCGTTTACCGTACTGAAACAGGTGACAGATGTGGACTACCGGATCCGGAGGGATTCCGATCCGGACAGGGTTCTGGTTGTCCATATCGATAATCTGAAGAAGTACGAGGGCCCGCTTGTCATGGATCCGCTAATTCAAGATGCGGAACCAGATGATGCTCCCGTATGGGATCCGTCCGGTCAGCATCCGCGGACTCCGGACGAGCGTGTGCGCCGTATGGTGGGCCTCCCGGACCTCTCTGACCCGTCAGATGATGGACTGGGTGGCTATCAGCCAGATGACGGCGATCCGCAGGTACCCCCACTCCCTCCAGTACCTGCGGATGACGGGCGGCCACGCCGGAAACCACGTGCACCAGCCCGGTATGGGTGGGAATAACCTTCCGCCCATGCGGATGCGTCTGCGGTACCCGTCTGTCATACTATGGATGGGTTTTAGGTCGTTCCGTGAGAGTCCGCACGACTTACCTCCGCGGGTGGCTACTTTGTGGCCATCTTCGGAGTTGAGGTCCGCGGAGACTTTCATGTCGTAACGCCGCCGCTCCGCATCCGCCCTCCTGTAGTTTCTAGCGCCAGGGACGTGCGGATGGCCTGTCCGCACCTTATGGACGGCTGTCCGGCGTATTCCGCACAACGGTTACGCTGGCCGGACGAATTTACTGATTCGGCCGGACGCCCCTGGTCCCGGGACAACCTCTTATATGGCCAGACTGAGGTTGGGATTTACGTCCGCTACGGGAGAAGCGTCTTCCCACGGATTTGGGGAACTGGCTCTGAACGCGGGGATAGTGTCCGCAGATGAGGACTGATGTCCGCGGTTCGTCCGCGTGACTCGTCCGGCGTCCGCGGCGCTTTAAGATGACGCACTTCGGTGTAGTTATCCCCCGTGAGCCACTACTGTAATTGCGGTTATAGTAGATTAAGGTTTCTTACGGCAGGAAACCGACTATCCATTATGATAATGGAGCGGTTGTTAAGTCCGCGTGTGCGGACCAGCCGCGGCAGCGGGTGACGCTCGTTCTCGTCCGGATCGTACCTTACAATACGCGGTCCGGCCGGAATGACCGGAACCCCGGCCTCCTTCTAAGAAGGGGGTCGTATATTACATGCGCAACACTTGTGGTGGCTTCTAATTCCAATTTCATCTTCATTGGATAAGGGCAATACGCCGTACAATGGTAGACGTCCGGCCTGGACTCCGTCCGCGGGCAGCCCCGGACGTCCGCCGGCTATTGCTTTCACCATCTTTGGGCGCCTCTAGATTGGGCGCCGGTATGAAGGGTTCGCCCCCTAACCAGTGCGGTTATGGACCATGCCGGCTCCGCGTCTAAATCTATTGGCTCCGCGCTCCGGTAGTCGTTTGAGGAGGCTCTGGGCTGGACCGGGCACCGCTCCGCGGCCGGGCAGTACGTCGGGGATGCTAGTGGGCGCTTTGCAAACGCCCATAGGGCGCCCGATTGTCTGTCCGGACGTCATGGGTATGTCCGATCGCCCTGTAAGCGTGCCAGCGGCTATGGGGAGTGATTTTGTTTATTTTCCATCTCATTTATTATTTATGGGAGGATTATAAGCCACAAGTGTGTGCGTGTTTCCCGTGGAAATGCTATTCTTACTCATTTATCCCATATATGAGAAAGTTTAGTGATATATCTTTTCCCTGGTGCAATAGAGAGTAAGAAATCGGGAGATTTCTGCTTTCGCAAGAGGGGTGTAGGAGATTGTGTACATTGTATCGAAGGCTGTATGCCGTGATCTATGAAAAGCATGCAAGCGGTGGTGGATTTATTTTCATTGCTGCTTGAGCGGTGTTAAATTTTTATTTATCGCTGCTGATAGGGTGACATAATCGTAACACCCACAAGTAGTTTGGCTTTTTGATACATTGTATACAATCTTTAACCTGCGAGGGTGATTAACTTCACGTCATTGATCGCCAGTGCGAAAGCTATTGCTAATGACTGCTGTTAATTACTGTAGTATTTTAGCGGGTTCCCCCGGGATGGCTTGTGTACACAAGCCACCCGTATACATGGCATGAAAGGAGTCACCGGGGGGAGATGCGTGTATGGGAATGCGGGAATGTAAAACGTCCTTTTGTCTGTCGATCGGGTAGATGCAGTGAATAGACGTTTCCACGGGAACGCGTCATACGATGCGTGTGCAGTATAACTGCCAACACTTGATGCCTTTAATCGATGTAATTCGACACCTTCTCGTCATTCAAGCGCTCGGCACTGGTGGAGACGGATCTGCGGATCTGACTCCCAGTGTTTAGAGCGATTAGAGCGCTTGACAATGTCGGAAAGTAGCGACGGTTGGGGAGGTGATGAAGGGAGGGAAGAGGGGTCTCTTGAGCGCGGTAATTCGTACTCGAGACCCCAGTCTAGGCCCGAGGAGGATGACCGCGAGGACATCCCTCGGGGAGCCTATGTGGGTTCTGAGGAATCCAGCTCCAGCTCCGGTTCTTACTCAGGAACCGAGTCTGAGAGCGAGGTCGCGGAGGACCGCCCCGCAGAGAGTGACTCGGCCACGGCAGGCGCCGAGCTACTCCTAGATCCGTCGCCTTTTTCTCGTATGGAAGAGGTGATGGACTGCGGTGGTGCGGGACTTGCTAGTGTGGACATTGAGTTGCACCCGTCCTCGGAGATGCTTGCGTCTCTGGGCCCGGATGAGAGTACTCGTGCGGAAACCCGTCCGGATGGCCGTAGCCGTCCGGACACCGGTTCCGCCGAGAACTCCTCGGTGTCCGCACCTGCGGAGTCTGGTCCGCACGACCAGAAGGCCCCTGGGACTTGGGCGGAGCAGGTTGACGCGGCTGAGGAAGCCGCATCCCAAGCGCCGCCTCAGGAACAGGAGTCTGGCTCGAAGGAGACCGAGAACCGAGATGACGGGTTTACATCGCCCGTCTCTAGGCGTACTCGCCGTCGAGCCCGGGAGATTGCTCAAAAGCAGTGGAGAGCCCAGCAAGAGCTGGAAGCCGCTGAGCATGGGCAATCTGAGGCCGGATCCGACCCGGACCTGGCCTCCTCGCCTCCAAAGAAGAAGAAGAAGAAGCGGCCGCACCGGAAAAAGAAGTCCGGCGGCCCCTCGCCTCAAGCAGGATCGAAGTCCGGAGGACCTCAGCCACTGGCGCCTAAGCCGGGCGGCCAGAAAGGGTCCTCCGCCAAACCCAGAGTTGCCAAGACGCCTAATCCCTCGGGATCTGGTGCGGGCGGCGCCTCCGCGGGATCCGGCCCAGGCGCGGGAGGTTCCTGTAAGCGGGTGCCTATCAAGGCACCGAAAGGAACCTCCTCTTCTTCTTCCTCCGGTACCAAGAAACCTACCGGAGCTGCGGAGGTGGGGTCAAGTCCAGTGGACAGAGGGCGTCCCGTGCCGAAGGAGGGAGATCTTCGTTTAGAACTCCTCCGGAAGCGCGCGGAGCAAGACGGGGTCCACCTGTCTGACGCCGCACTGGAAGCGGGAGCGCGGGCCTTCGTTGCGCAGCAACGGAGGGCCGCGCCCCCACGCGGGAAGAGTGTGCCCCGACAAACCAGGTCGGAGAATCGTTCGGGGGCGGCCAAAAAGAAGAAACGGTCGTCCTCGGAGCAGCCCTCTATCCAGAGGCTGCGGGCCGAAATGGGCCCCGAACTCCCTGGAGTCCGTCAGGGACACATGTTCCTCCCGCGCTACGGCAGGGATCCGCAGGGACGCCGCACCGCGGCGGCCGGCGCGGCGGCCGACACGCCTTTCACACGGCCTCGTCCACTCACGGACGAGGAGCGTGTCGGGTTGCCGCCCGAGACAGAGGAGGGTGTAATATGCCAACTCTGTCCGAAATCCCTGGACGGGTATGAGGACCCGCACCGTGCGCTCAATCGGGATCGTAGGTACCCTACCTACGACCACTTGAGTCGACACATTGCGGGGTACCACTACCCCTGGATGCAAATGTTCGTTTGCAAGAGGTGCTACTCCGGCACCCCTCAGCAACGATATTTTGCCAGTTTAGAGGCCCTAAATGATCACCGCTCGGGTGCACACCGCGGTGAGGGACTTCATCTCGTTGGAAATGAAGTGGGGCCTGTATTCAATTATGGATACATACCACCGAGGGTGGCGTCGTTCATGACCACGTCAGGGACGGCGAATCACCGGTTCTTTCACTGGGGTCCATGGCGCTTTGCACAGCGCATCATGGACGATGCCTGGAGGCAGTCTGGCGTTGTGTCCGCGGGCTCGAGCTACACCGCTCGCCTGACGGCTACAATGGGCCAGACCCCGGCGGAGTTCCAGGAGGCGGAAGCCGCCCGGACAGCAGCAGAGGCTGTCCGTGAACCGCCGGTGATCCAGGCCGGTGAAGAACGGCACCGGGTGACCATGATCGTGTCGGAGATGCCGCAGATCGCGGCCAAGACACGAGTGGCTACTCCTAAGCCGCGCCCCCAGCCAAAGACTCAGGGGAAGAGTTCGTCCGCCGGAAAGACTCCGGCCGGGACGACGCCCTTGCAGTCTCCGGGTGCGCTGACTCAGGAGGACTACCCGGGCTTGCTCGAGGTGACGGTACCCGCGGGTCCGTCTGAGGGACGGGTGGTGGCAGACACCTCCGCCTCCTCGAGTACCGCGTCGGCGGTCCCGCCAAGGACTCCACGCGTGACTCCCTCGGTAGCGAGCAGTAGCGGACGTGCGGTACCTCTCACGAGGTCGGCGTCCGCGTCCTCGTTGGTAGTTGAGGGGACGTCCGCAGGGTGGCAAAGCACTGCCTCCCTGGACTTGGACCCCCTCGACGCCACGGCGGACGTACGCCGGAGGCTCGGTCCCACGACCGCCAGCGTCTACGAGACTTTCCGCGAGTCTGTAGGCCAGGCGGTCGGCCATCGTCGCGATGGTATGGACCGGATCCCCGGTGATCCGGCGTTGGTGAACCTGCCGGTGCCTCGAGCCATTCGTGACTTGGGGTCCGCAGGTGTAGCCGCGTTGGTCCGCGCTCGGGAGGAGCACCCCTGGGATCACCCCCAGCGTGGTCGACTCACCCGAGCGGCGGAGTACCTTGTGGCGGAGATGGACAGCTCTCTGGATCGGTTCAGCCGGTGCCGCGCCGAGGCCTCCCGTGTCGCATGCGATCTCGCATACGACCAGGGCCTCATGGAAGGCACCCGGCGGAGCCTAGAGAGCTACCGGACTTTGTCGGCCGTCATTGAGCGGCGCGCGTTCGACCAGGGTCGGACCGCCGCTCTTGCCGAGCAGTCCGGGGCGTCCGCCCCCGCCCCAGAGGTGGCCGCACGGATGGAGCACCTGGAGGCTGAGAATGAGCAGCTACGGCGTCGTCTTGACGAAGCCGAGGCCGCTCGGACTCGCCTAATCCAGGGCGTCGATGACCCCGAGTCGTCCGCCCTGAACCAGGCGGCTCTCCGGCGCGCGGATGCTGCTTTGGAGCTGGCCATCTACCCATACCTAGTCCAGGTGTGGGGAGAACGGACGGCCGGTCCACAGCGCACCCGCGATACGGTGGAGATGTTCCGCGCCATAGCAGATCTCGGCGCGACATCTCTACCGGCCTCCGTTGTGATGGCTCCGTCAGGACCCGGATTGCAGGGCTCACCACAAAAGCCCGTGCAAGCTCCACCGGGCCTGCCTCATCCGCCCGTGCAGCCGGCTTTCACTCTGCCGGCTCCGCTGCTTCCGCGGCGTAGGGACCCGTCACCGCCGCCAGACCCCAAGACAGGCGGCACGGATGAGGAGCCGATGACGACGGAGGAAGGCTAGGGTGCTAGCCTCGTCGCTGCACGTGTGCGGCGGCGTGCCGGAGTCGCTCCCGCGGCTCCGCCCTGCCTCAGACCCGTTCTGCGGATCTGAGGAGCCGGCCGGCAGGGCGGTCGGCAACATTTTAGAGGTACTATCACTTTTGATCACTCGGTGTGTCGTTTTACAAAATTTCTAAATTTAAAGTCTAACCTTAAAGATATTCCAAAGACTCGACACACCGTCCTTTTATAATGGATGACCTTTCAAGGTCATCACACGGTTTTGGACCACCTCGGTCAAAATTTTAGCTTGTTTATGAGGATTTATTCAAAATTGCAAAGCGCGTTATAGTTTACTCCATAAGTCCGGGGGTAGTTCCCCATTCTTCCAAAAGGGACTCTTAAAGTCCTAGTGTTTGCGCCGTGACTTCCGGGCGTTGCCATCGTGCCTTCTTCCGGCCCCCGCCATGCGAAGCCTTCGTCGGGTTTCGAGCATTTTGGGCGCGGGCGGAACATGTTGGGGACCAACATTGTAAGAAGGGGGTAATGTGGCGATTTTGCCCTAAGCACGCGGCAGGTGATTGTAAACATAAATGCCATTTATGTGGCCTTTTTGTACTTGGCCTTGTTTTGACATGCTCCGTTCGAGCGTGCGTTGCCACGGCGACGTATTGTAATTTACGCTCCAGTAAACTATAACAATGGATCGATTTAACCTCGCGTGCGTCCTACAGTTTGTGGTGTATTATATATACACTGGAAGCGACTCGTTCGAGGAGATTGTCCAAGATCGAGACTAGGACGCACACGAGGCTCGTCATGAGCTTTGTGTTCCCTGGGTCTGAGTAGTGGGCTCCTAGAGCCCTGGGGACGATTTCCGTGGGGAGGCCCGGGCTGGGAGAGACGAGTTGCTGACTCGGGGGCCTTCGGCCCTGTGGATCGCCAGCTCTCTCCCTTCCCGGGACATGTGACAGAGGCTCTGGCCAGCATGTCGGACTGTACGGGGTTCCGTCCCCGAGGCAGACCGCGGCTCGCCAGGCCCCGCCAGTTAACACCGTGGTGATGAACCAGTTTCTGAACGGTGTCCGTAGGCCTGGGAGTGTCGGGTGGGCTGTTACCTGGTTACCGTTAATGATGAAGTAGTTACCGTGTCCGCCGCGACCTCCGGTGAGCGGCCCTGCCGCGAGGATCCGGAATAGCGGATGCGCGTCCGCAAGGACTCGGATGAGAGAGGACTATCCTCGAGGATCCCGAAGAGCGGACGGTAGTCAATAACTTTACAATAGCATGCCTCCGGGCAAAAATGTACAATCCTGCACCTTCCTCATTTAATACCTATTGAGATTAAAACAAATATCTGATGGACATTTGTCTAGTGAGCAACTGCTATAATTTGAACTCTCACTCCCACCTGTGTGTCAATAATCCTGGTATATGTATTATAATAACAGTCAAGTTTCACCATTAGAAAAGAAAAGAAAAATTGGGGGATGCCACAAAGCCTATAGGCTTTTATGTCTAGTAAAACTGTGAATCTGATCGATTTGCGAGTAAAAACGGTTTGAAATATGCGACGATTACTACCGTAACGTTAGCGGCCCGCTACCGTAACGCCAATTTCCAGATTTCGAGTACTACCGTAACACTTGCATATTTATAAGATTACCATGATGTAAAACTTTGATTTTGATCATACTTTAGGATTTTCGTTATGGATAAATAATACAATGTGAACAATATATCAGGATACATATGTTATTACTGCCCTTTGACCAGCCATTCGCTAAACAGAATTTTAGAGCATGTTATTGAACATCATTCAAAGTCTCATTTTAGCATCAGACTCAGATGTCTAGACGATGAATCTGGTAATGATTCACGGTGTTCCGTTCACTTTGGAATGGAATTCCAGGCTTTGGGTCCTGGTACGATTTTGACTCCAGACACTTACTCATAAACTGTAATTAAAGAATACCTGGTATCCTAACAGAAATTCAATAATCGTTACAGCTTTGTGAAAATGATTTTTTGGGGACGGTGTATACATGTTTTAAGAGCAAAGCTTTGCCGTTCTTCTGTGGATACCTTGCGGTTGGACCAGTGGCGACCTTATCAAGTTCACCTCAAAGTTCAAGTTCATCTTATACCGTACGTTTAAAAGTTTGACTGACACCAAACGGAACATGGTACATAAATAAGGATTCACTCTTTCATAGTATGCATTATCTTTTGATATGATTTTACAAACGTCGATAAAAAATCAAATGTCAAAAAGAGACCATATCTGATGCATATCACTGTGCGAATCTATATTCATAATTGATGCCAATTAAATCATTGTTGTAAACTTCATTACTTTTTCCTCAAACGAGTGTGTAATGCTGTGCAACGGTCAACGTTTGCATGTTCGTGTAAATTATACGGCTCGGAATACACAGATGTATCTTTACATTTTATATATTAATACGACAACAATATATGGCATTGAAATAAATCAGAACATCAACATCATTATCTTAGTTAAGATAAAAGTATCTTGTCAATATTATTTCCTCACTCATGCCTTATCATAAAATTAGTACAACAAAATTTTTCACGCTGGGGTAACCTGGTAACATTCGAAAATGCCATCATTCAATGTATGAACTTTGCTTATTTGCTTGCTCACTTTCTGCTCCTTCGACAACCTGTGTAATCGACAATCCCGTGTTCAGTTATACACCAGTTAAACACCACATTTCGTCATTTTACATGACATCAAACAGTATCAGTAGTATAATATAACAGTTAATTGTACCTCGAAATCAATTCCGTATATGCAAGCTCCTCATATTCGAAATTCTTATCTGAAACGATGCAAAAGACATATTACGAAAGACCTAGTATGGGACCAAGATTAACGTTACGGTAGTACATGCTTGGCGTTACGGTAGTACCCCGCATCTACTGATCTGACGTTACCGTAGTAATCACTTGATATTCATTTTCCATTTTCTGACTGATTAAGAGCAATATTCCCACAAAACAATATGCCAATAGATGCGAAACTTCAAGAGGCATCAAAGCACACCGTCGCAGAAGAGTGACATGTGTTCTATAAACGATAATCTCAAGAAAACCAATCGAACCACTCGCCTGCCGTCATCGTGCCGTACTACCGTAACGCCGCGTTACGGTAGTGGGGTTCCTACAGTGATATTGGTGCTTCTCCAATTGCTCGGTTTGTCATTATGATTTTGTAAATGTCTTGGTGATCAGTATTTATTTGATGAAGGCTATTTCACTTGATCTCCTGTAGTATCAGCCCTTTTATTGTTTGATTTGTCTAATGTAAACAGGAATATAAACATTGTTCCTGGAAGAAATTTGTGCCAAAAAATACCATAGATAAATTGTGACATGCAAAAACAAAATATGAACCTGTCCTGCAGTCTGCCATTTGTGTTCCAATGTTTCGGTATGTTTATGGGTAATATATTTTTAGCGAGTCACTATTTGTATATGTGGTGCCTATTGATATTCGATCTAAGTTATGGCAGAACTATATTGTGTTGTGTTTCATGTTAATTTTCTGTTATATATATATATAGCTATATCGGTTTACAAAATATGTTTGAAGTATATGCACTTATTTGAGCTTCTATCCGAAAAAAATGTATACATGTAATACCTTTGGCACTTGAATTGTTGTCAAGTACTGCAGAAAGGCTCTGCTGGTTGTAAGTGATTGTCATGGTAACAACAACTCAGAGAATATTGCTTGTTCACACATATTACTCTGTGTTTCATTTAGTAGTTCCACTTTATTATGTAATCAGTTGGAGACACTGACTGATCCGATGTGTCAGAGCTACTGACATGTGACCGCTGTGTGTAATATGCCAAAGTTGAATGGTACCGGACATGCTGCTAAAATGTATATATTTTTATCTAGTCACTGTATTACTTTACTTAAGTTATATTAGAACTCTATTGAGTTTTTTGTTGCAAATGATTATCATGTGTTAATATTATCTTTATATTTATATTGTTGTAGTACATTTTCGGGATGTACAATGATCTCGGAATTTTGTATTGTTTTGTGCTTTTCGACATTTCTGGGCTCACTGGTGCTAGGGTATTATTAGGGCATTTCGGCCCGAAATGCCCTTATGGTTTTGTCTGGTTTTTTTTTTTTTTCTTCTTTTTTTTTTACTTTCCGCCGTTTTGGTTTCCGATCAATAACTCAGGAACGCCTGAACGGATCTTGTCCAAATTTACACCACTGGTCAGAAATATTACATGGAAGACCCCTATTGTTTTGGAGGCGGCTCCGGGGTCCGTGAGGATGAAATCAAGGTTGATTTTGAGACTTGGTTTCCGATCGATAACTCAAAAAGTATTCATGCAATGGCAAGTATTCTCTGCATGGGAGTTCATATACCACCAAGGAAGAACCCTATTGATTTTGGCCTAGAGCTCCGAAGAATTTTTACTGATTCATCCTTGAGGCTTTCATGCATATCTCGGAAACGGTGCGTCGTAGAGCGAAACGGAGCTCAATTTCGGCCTCCTGGTCCTAGACAAACTAGTCTAGGGGGTATCTTGGGTCCAAACGACCCCTGGTGTCGATTTTTTTTTTCGCCGACTCGGCACTTCCTGTTTGGCCGTATCTCGGAAACTGTATGTCGTAGAGCGAAACGGAGCTCAACTTCGGCCTCCTGGCACTAGACAAACTAGTCTAGTGTGTATCTTCGGTCGAGACGTCCCCTGGTGTCGAATTTTTTTTTCGCCGACTCGGCACTTCCTGTTTGGCCGTATCTCGGAAACGGTGCGTCGTAGAGCGAAACGGAGCTCAATTTCGGCCTCCTGGCACTAGACAAACTAGACTAGTGTGTATCTTGGGTCGAGACGACCCCTGGTGTCGAATTTTTTTTCGCCGACTCGGCACTTCCTGTTTGGCCGTATCTCGGAAACGGTGCGTCGTAGAGCGAAACGGAGCTCAATTTCAGCCGCCTGGCACAAGTCAAATTAGTCTAGTGTGCGAAACACAAAGATGCCTAAGGACGGGGTATGTCACTTAAACTTTGACCACGGACAGATTCAGAGTCATTATGGTTCTAGACGTGGTCTCTTAGGTAAATGTTAGGTAGGAATAGAACTCACACGAAATGCCCCAAGGCATCTTCAGGCCTTGATGTCTAGTTGGTTGCCATGGTGACACTAATTGTGCAAATTTAATTTGTGATGAGGAAATACCAGTCTTCTTGCACAATTGTATAATTTTTAGGTTACCGGACCTATGGTCCGATAACCTATTGCCGTCGCGTTGCGTCCGTCCGTCGTCCGTCCACATTTTTATCTTTAAAGTTTACGGGCGGATTTTCCTGAAATTTTGCACAAAGTTGCCCAAAAATATTTCAAGAAGGGGTTATTTTTTAGTTTTTTGATTTTCGCATTTTTCTCAAAATGGCGGCCATTTTTGACGAAAAATGGCCAATTTTGGACTTTGGCGGCCATTTTCTCAAAAACTGTCTGATCAGTTTTGAGATTTTTGTTTCAAAAGATTCCCCTTATGTACCTTTATGATGTGTATAAGTTTTGTTGCCCTTGAATCGCCGGTCTCCGTGTGGCGGCCATTTTGAATTTTTGATGGGTCGGCGAAAAAAAAATTTTTTGGTCCCAAATCGCGTTACTATCCATTTTGGGTCATTTCTAGACAAAAAAAAATTTTTCACCCTTTGAAAAAAATTTTGGACTTAGAAAATTTTCGACACTTTTTTCCTTCATCATGAGAGCTGCCGGGACTGTACTCATAGAATGCTTGAAGATAGAGCTTAGATATTGGCACTTTCAAATGGAAAGTCATATATGGTGACTTGTGTGGTGACCTTGAATTTGACCTTGGATGACCTTGAAAGGTCAAAACAGCCATTTTTGGGTCGAGAAATGCTCAAATTTGCACCTGGCCTGTCTTTTCTCGAAAACTGTCTGATCAATTTTGAGATTATTGTTCCAAAATATTCCCCTTATGTTCCTTCATGATGTTTATAAGTTTTGTTGCCCTTGAATCGCCGGTCTCCGTGTGGCGGCCATTTTTAGTTTATGACGGGTCGGCGAAAAAAATTTTGTTTGCCCAAATCGTGTTACTATTCATTTTGGGTCATTTCTAGACAAAAAAAAAATTTTCACCCTTTGAAAAAAATTTTGGACTTGAAAAATTTTCGGCACTTTTTTCCTTCATAATGGGAGCTGCCAGGACTGTACTCATAGTACGCTTGAAGATAGAGCTTAGATATTGGCACTTTCAAATAGGAAGTCATATATAGCGAGTTGGGAGGTGACCTTGAATTTGACCTTTGATGACCTTGAAAGGTCAAAACAGCCATTTTTGGGTAAGAAAAATTTGCCTCTACTGATGAAATGCATGTAGATGGAGCTTCAGTTTGCATTATGAACATATAGGAAGTCATATATGGAACAACTAATGATGACCTTTATTTTGACCTTGGATGACCTTGAGTGCTAAATGTCTGACTTGAAATCTTGAAAGTGGCCTCTGAAGCATAAACTTTTGCACATACAGGTTAGGATTGTGTATAAGCCTGTAAAAAAGTCATGTATAAATGGCACATTTTTTGGTGACCTTGAACTTGACCTTAAAGACCTTGAAGGGCGAATCTCAAAATCTGAAATTGGCCTCTACACACGAAATACTTGTTGATAAAACTTATATGTTTGTATTATGAACATACAAAGTCATATGCAGCATACCTGATGGTGACATTGAGATTCACAAAGATGACCTTGACTGGTAAATCTCAAAATCATATGTCACCTACAATGCTTGAAACCAAAATTGTCCGGTAACCTATCTTAGCCCTTGGGCTAATTTTACATTATGACTACCTCACATGAATAGATTGCATGCATTGAAGTTTGAAATTTTTGTTATGTTTCGTGGATCCGGAAATTTCCGCAATTTAGGTCATTCGGCAATTGACTTGTTGACAAAATACAAATCTGAACCTCTATTTTGTGGTGTTTCATAGGTTGATGATGCATGAAGAAGCAGTGTGTAAATGATATCAAGTGAATTAAATGTCATATTTAAGGACAGAATGAAAAATGTGACTTTTGTATGATTGTCTTGTCAAAATCAGAGTTTTTTCAATATTTCGGAAACTAGTGGAAATGTGTAACCTAGCAACGCTGGTTACCATAGCAACAAAAGAGACCAATAGTTCAAAATGGTTCATATTGTTTCTTGGTCATCTAAGAATAAAAATTATGCATAAGTTTCCTGAATAAGTGTTGTTTTTATTGATATATGGAGCTTTGAAGATACCCCAAAATGCTAAAAATTGTGAGGCCTTAATATGAGCCTGGAATCTGGAGGGCTGATTGAGATAAACCAGGCCCAAAAGTCATCGACAACGTAATTGCTATGACCAAGAGACTCCCCAGTGAGATGGCCCCGAAGGCCGCCCTCCTTGACTGGCGGGCGTGCACGTTTGCTGCGGGGGCGTGTCCATGGTACGCTGCACTTCGGCTGAGCGCCGCATTGAGTAAAGCGAAGTAGCCGACGGGCCAGAAGCAGACCATCGCCAGGCAGGCCACGTGGAAGAGGCAAGTGTTCTTTGGTTGGTTCTGCAGGACGAGTTTGTCGCGACTGCTGGTCGGGACGCAGGGGACAGCCACAGCGATCGGAGCTTTCTCGATAGTGACTTCGGTAAGGTCTGTCTTTGCTGATTCCGAGGGCACCGTGACTATGGAGAGGTCCTCCGCTGCACCCTCTTCTCCCGCGAGCTTCGATGGGACAGCGGCCTGCTGTTGCAGGGGATCTGCACGGATAGAATGGACATGATATACCGGTTGCTGAAAACGTTCCAAATTTCAGATCTACAAAGTTGGACCTCAAACGATATTATCTGATATTGGGGCATCACTCTACGGCGCCCCTGATAGGACATGATACAAAAAAATACTACTTCGTTTGCACGAAGTACTAAGTCGTTTGCACGAAGTAGTAAATTGTTTGCACGATGGAATGTTACATAGTTGACAAACACATCTACATCATCTTACCCCATTAAATAACAAGCAATACATGGCGCTCCACATGGTGCTCCAAATTTGGTGCCTCATATCTCCATAAGCACCACATGGCGCTCTAAATCATCCATACTTCCCCTAGCAAAAATGTGGTCATTTTAAACTAAAAAAACCTTGATCAAATAGATATTTCTGAAAACAATCTTCTGCTATTATTTGAGGTAAATGTATATGTATCGGTGGACTATTCATTATTCTATTAGTTGATTAATAAATGTAAATAGCGCTATCCAGATTAGGACATAGGGAGGACCCTGAAAATTTACTATGGTAACTAGACGCTTCCGGTCGCCTACGACCGCTTGGGTGTATCCCCCGTAGCCCTATCATCTCTGTTGCCCCAAATATATCACTGTCAAGTGTGAAAAACTAGAGCAAGGGCTAAAAAAGATTACCAGAGAAATGTTAAATCTCAAGTCACAACTGTTTTCTTTTCCCCACCAAAATTGCTGCACTGATTTTCCGAGGTTATTGAAGGTCGAATTCAAAATCACCACTGAAATCTCTTTATATGAATTTCCATTCGACATGTTTGATAAAATAACGAAAATACAGAATCATAGATCAATCTTTTCACCTATTTATATTTCAACTCAGAATATTTTACAAACTTGGTTCCAAGTTGAAATTCAAAGTAAAATTTGACCAAAAATGCATTTCAAGATGACAAAATTGGAGCTAGATTGAACTTCTCACCATAAGTTATATTTCGATCCATAATATATGTATGTGCCAAACATGGTTTCAAGTTGAAATTCAAAGTAAAAGGTAATCAAAACTGCATTTCAAGATGACAAAATTGGAGCCAGATCTAACTTTTCGTCATGAGTTATATTTTAACTCATAATACCTGCCCAACTTGATTTCAAATTGAAATTCAAACTAAAAGTTGACCAAAACTGCATTTTAAGATGACGAAATTGGACCCAGATCAAACTTTTCGCCATGAGTTATATTTCAACTCATAATATGTGCCAAACTTGGTATTAAGTTGAAATTCAATGTAAAAGTTGACCAAAACTGCATTTCAAGATGACGAAATTGGAGCCAGATAGAACTTTTTGTCATAAGTTATATTTTAACTCATAATATGTGCCAAACTTGGTTTCAAGTTGAAATTCAAGCTAAAAGTTTACCAAAACTGCATTTCAAGATGAAGAAATTGGAGCCAGATCGAACTTTTCATCATAAGTTATATTTTAACTCATAATATGTGCCAAACTTGGTTTCAAGTTGAAATTCAGACTAAAAATTGACCAAAACTGCATTTCAAGATGGAGCCAGATCGAACTTTTCACCATAAGTTATATTTCGACTCAT
This sequence comes from Terebella lapidaria, assembly GCA_949152475.1. Lineage (NCBI taxonomy): Eukaryota > Metazoa > Annelida > Polychaeta > Terebellida > Terebellidae > Terebella > Terebella lapidaria. The sequence goes on along the minus strand of OX424555.1, from coordinate 54,875,032 downwards.
AATATGTGCCAAACAAGTTGAAAATCAAAGTAAAAGTTGACCAAAACTGCATTTCAAGATGACAAAATTGGAGCCAGATCGAATTTTTCACCATAAGTTATATTTTAACTCATAATTTGAGCCAAACATGGTCTCAAGTTGAAATTCAAAGTAAAAGTTGATCAATGTTTTCATAAAAAGCTATTGTGATCAATAATAGACTTAACTAGCAAAAAAATAATGTTGACTTATTTGGTCACAGCCATAAAATCTCTACTGGACAAAGCCTTCACCTTGTTGAGCCCAATAATAAATATTTCTTGTCTTAACTATTTTCATTGTGGTCAATAATAGACTTAACATGTAAAAATAAAGTTAACTTATTCGGTTACACCCAGAAATTTCCTCTGGACAAAACCTTAACCTTGTTGAGCTCAATAATAATTGTTTCTCACCTTAACTATTTTTATTGAGGTCAATAATAAGACTTAACTAGCAAAAAAAATGTTAACTTATTTGGTTACAGACATAAAATGTCTACTTTACCTTGTTGAGCCCAATAATAAATATTTCTTGTCTTAACTATTTTTATTGTGGTCAATAATAGACTTAACTATTTTTATTGTGGTCAATAATAGACTTAACTAGTGAAAATGATGTTAACTTATTCGGTTACACCAATGAAATTTGTACTGCACAAAACATTTACCTTGTTGAGGTTAATAATAAATATTTCTTGTCTTAACTATTTTTATTGTGGTCAATAATAGACTTAACTATTAAAAATAATGTTAACTTATTCAGTTACACCCATGAAATTTGTACTGGACAAAACCTTTACCTTGTTGAGCTTAATAATAAACGTTTCTCGTCTTAACTATTTTTATTGTGGACAATAATAGACTTAACTAATAAAACTAATGTTAACTTATTCAGTAATATTGTCCTGTTTTCACTGAAAACTTCAGTTCTCCATTCTGAACAAGAAACCAGTGTCATTACCTTCCACTGTACAGGCTATTGGAATGATCGTACATGTCAAAATGGATATTTCAAAATTCTGTAATAAGTTAGGCTGTTAACATATTAATATTTATATGATCATTCTAAAAAACGATTAGTTTCGTGTGACAGCCCTTCCCAACAACACTTCCAAATATTATCGAGATTCGTCAAAAATTGCCATCTGTAGAGCGTTCACAAGCCATGTGTCTCAAACAGGCTGTTTTCAATGCAAAATGTGTCCCCAAACGACCAATTCAGTTGCCACGGCAACCAAAATCGATTGGTGTCGGGATCTTACCATAATATATGTGCCTGCGAAAAATAATGGTGATCGGGTGAGAATTGCGGCCTATAGCGCGTTCACAAGCCATGTGTCTCAAACAGGCTGTTTTCAATGCAAAATGTGTCCCCAAATGACCAATTCAGTTGCCACGGCAACCAAAATCGATTGGTGTCGGGATCTTACCATTATATATGTGCCTGCAAAAAATAATGGTGATCGGATGAGAATTGCGGCCTGTAGCGCGTTCACAAGAAAATCTCTGCGGACGCGGACGCGGACGACGAAGCCAAATCCATAGTATCCGCCGAACTTTGTTCGCGGGATACAATTAAAGGGTTAATTAGTAACATCAGGATCAATCACTTCATAGGCTTATCACGATGCTCGAATGCTATGTATGGATATGTGAATGACTTATAATTTCATGCGAACGACTTAGTACTTCGTGCAAACAAAGTAGTACTTCGTGCAAACGAAGTAGTACTTGGTGCAAACGAAGTAGTACTTCGTGCAAACGACTTAGTACTTCGTGCAAACGAAGTAGTACTTCGAGCAAACGACTTAGTACTTCGTGCAAACGACTTAGTACTTCGTGCAAACGAAGTAGTATTTCGTGCAAACGAAGTAGTACTTCGTGCAAACGACTTAGTACTTCGTGCAAACGAAGTAGTACTTCGTGCAAACGAAGTAGTATTTCGTGCAAACGACTTATAGTCGGGCATGTACGGGGGGTCCCTTTGCACCCCCCCCCCCCCCATGATCCTCCAAAACCAACTTTTTTCTCAAGGAACACTACATATGTCTCCGGTTGCGCATCCATTACAAAAATTGGTTTTCGGGCCATTTTTCAAAATGTCCGCCCCGCGAAATCTCAAATTTTGAGATTGCTTCACATTAGGCAGCATAGGTCTACAAAATAAAATCTTTGTTACCTTTTGCTGCTTATTATAGGGGCCTGATACATTGTACATGAGAAAACAGTGCTTAAATAAATATTTATAACATGAATATGTCCATAAATCCAAGATGGCCGCCAAATTTAGATAAATTTTCACTAAAATGTCCATAACTTCGGACTCAGTCAACCTATAGGATGTTCATTTTGGGGTCTATACCTAGGTTTTCATATACAGGGAATCCATTTAGACCAAAATAAATACAATCAAGCTATTCCTTTTGATGCATGTACACCTGCACACATGGTACACGCTACATATTCATTTAGATATCTCTCGAACATATCCCCCTTGACACCCCTATGGTCTCAATTGTGGATCTTGCTTGGATATTTCTGATAGAGACTTTTACTGATTTGCAATCCCAATAAATCCTTGAACAAACAGAGCTTGATTTGGTTAGTTTTGTTAATTAACATAAATCCAAGATGCCTGCTAAAAACACCCCGAAAATTCAAGTTCGTAACTAATTGTGCTATAAAGATGTGTGATACTTACTTTTAAGGGTATTTTGGTATGTAGATTCCATTTTTGGTGTTATTCAAGCTATATAATATCAATTTAAAATGATAACAGCATCTCATTAAGATGGAAAGCAAATAAGAACACATTGTTATTCGAATTTATTCATACACTTATGAATTACGCATTACTCACAAACATGCTTTGGATACATTTTATATCACAAACAGAGAACAATAATATAGATATCTTCATTGGCAATCTTTACACATGAACATGGTGGAACATGAAACTATGATATTGGTACTGCTATGTTGGATGAATTGACCTATCTTCACCATTGCCCTGCATGCTCTTGTAGTACAACAACGTTGTCTTGAGCTGTCCGACATCATACCCCTCAACACCCTCTATCTCCTCAGTTCTGGAAAAATCTACATCACTTTTGCTACAACAGTCTCATTCATTGATCCAGCTTAGACACCCCTTCGTGTATGGGTTGCCACACTCTCCTGGAGCAGAACAGTTGCTGTACAAGTGCATCACTGGTGTGTCCAGTGACAACTACTCAGTACATCCCTTGGTACTACAATTTTTCTGACTATCTTTCATTGACACTGGATGACATCACTGAGCCTTGAAAGGGCTGGGTCACTTTTGGCAACAGCATGAACTGAGCTGTCATCTACATGTATAATATCCCAGCCAAACAAGCAATTGTTTTAGTTGATCTGCTGATGTGAGTAGATCAGCTGAATGCTGTCCAAATTTCTTGTATGTTGGCATATGGAGAGGATGTTGAGTTTATGCTGCTTGGCCATTGCTTGTGTCTGGCAGAGCTGCAATGCGTGTATGGAAGGATGCGACGGATCATTACTGGATATAAAAGCAACATGTGCTAACCTAGGATCAAAGTGCCTGCAGCTATTTGGTATACACCCTCTCAGCTACTGCATGACATCTTTCCCATATGAATTTGACGAATTGTTGTACGAATGGATGTATTAATACTTGTCACTGGACACACCAGTTATGCACTTGTATTACAACTGTTCAGCCCCAGGAGAGTGGCAACCTGAAGGTGTGTCTAAGCTAGATCAATGAATGAGACTGTTGTGACAAAAGTGATGTGGAATTTTCCAGAACTGAGGAGATAGAGGGTGTTGAGGGGTATGATGTCGGACAGCTCAAGACAACGTTGTTGTACTACAAGAGAATGCAGGGCAATGGTGAAGATATGTCAATTCATCCAACATAGCAGTACCAATATCATAGTTTCATGTTCCACCATGTTCATGTGTAAATATTGCCAATGAAGATATCTATATTATTGTTCTCCGTTTGTGATATAAAATGTATCCAAAGCATGTTTGTGAGTAATGCGTAATTCATAAGTGTATGAATAAATTCGAATAACAATGTGTTCTTATTTGCTTTCCATCTTAATGAGATGCTGTTATCATTTTAAATTGATATTATATAGCTAGAATAACACCAAAAATGGAATCTACATACCAAAATACCCTTAAAAGTAAGTATCACACATCTTTATAGCACAATTAGTTACGAACTTGAATTTTCGGGGTGTTTTTAGCAGGCATCTTGGATTTATGTTAATCAACAAAACTAACCAAATCAAGCTCTGTTTGTTCAAGGATTTACATGATTTATTGGGATTGCAAATCAGTAAAAGTCTCTATCAGAAATATCCAAGCAAGATCCACAATTGAGACCATAGGGGTGTCAAGGGGGATATGTTCGAGAGATATCTAAATGAATATGTAGCGTGTACCATGTGTGCAGGTGTACATGCATCAAAAGGAATAGCTTGATTGTATTTATTTTGGTCTAAATGGATTCCCTGTATATGAAAACCTAGGTATAGACCCCAAAATGAACATCCTAGGTTGACTGAGTCCGAAGTTATGGACATTTTAGTGAAAATTTATCTAAATTTGGCGGCCATCTTGGATTTATGGACATATTCATGTTATAAATATTTATTTAACCACTGTTTTCTCATGTACAATGTATCAGGCTCCTATAATAAGCAGCAAAAGGTAACAAAGATTTTATTTTGTAGACCTATGCAGCCTAAAGTGAAGCAATCTCAAAATTCGAGATTTCGCGGGGCGGCCATTTTGAAAAATGGCCCGAAAACCAATTTTTGCAATGGATGCGCAACCGGAGACATATGTAGTGTTTTTTAGTATTAAAAAACCTTGAGAAAAAAGTTGGTTTTGGAGGATCATGGGGGGGGGGGGGTGCATGCCTGATTATTAGTACTTCGTGCGAACGAAGTAGGTTTATTTTCATCATGTCCTATCACGGGCACCGTATCACTCAGTCTCTGCAGACGTGAAAATAAGTTGACCGAAGACATGTTTGCCTCCGCTACATACGACTCTGGAAAGATGGTCAGTTCTGCTCTAAGACGCACAGCTCACGAGATACATGTGCATTTATCAACAAAAATAAGAAATGAAAAGATTAAAAACAAAAAAAAATAAAACTAGACGTCAAGGCCTGAAGATGCCTTGGGGCATTTCGTGTGAGTTCTATTCCTACCTAACATTTACCTAAGAGACCGCGTAGAACCATGATGACTCTGAATCTGTCCGTGGTCAAAGTTTAAGTGACATACCCCGTCCTTAGGCATTTTTGCGTTTCGCTCTACGACGGACCGTTTCTGAGGCAAACAGGAAGTGCTGAGTCGGCAAAAAAAAATTCGACACCAGAAGTCGTCTCGATGCAAGATACCCTCTAGACTAGTTAGTCTAGTGCCAGGAGGCCGGAATTGAGCTCCGTTTCGCTCTACGACGCACCATTTCCGAGATACGGCCAAACAGGAAGTGTGGAGTCGGCGAAAATAAATTCGACACTCGGGGTCGTCTCGACCGAAAATACCCACTAGACTAGTTTGTCTAGTGCCACAAGGCCGGAATTGAGCTCCGTTTCGCTCTACGACGCACCGTTTTCGAGATAAGGCCAAACAGGAAGTGCCGAGTCGGCGAAAAAAAAATTGACACCAGGGGTCGTCTCGACCCAAGATACCCACTAGACTAGTTTGTCTAGTGCCAGCAGGCCGAAATTGAACTCCGTTTCGCTCTACGATGCACCGTTTCCGAGATACGGCCAAACAGGAAGTGCCGAGTCGGAAAAAAAAAATCGACACCAGGGGTCGTTTCGACCCAAGATACAACTAGACTAGTATGTTTAATGCCAGGAGGCCGAAATTGAGCTCCGTTTCGCTCTACGACTCACCATTTCCGAGATACAGCCAAAGAGGAAGTGCCGAGTCGGAGAAAATAAATTCGACACCAGGGGTGGTCTCGACCCAAAATACCCACTAGACTAGTTTGTCTAGTGCCAGAAGGCCGGAATTGAGCTCCGTATCCCTGTATGATGCACAGTTTCCGAGATACGGCCAAACAGGAAGTGCCGATTCAGCGAAAAAAAAATTGACACCAGGGGTTGTCTCGACCCAAAATACCCATAAGCCTAGTTTGTCTAGTGCCAGGAGGCCGGAATTGAGCTCCGTTTCGCTCTACGACGCACCATTTCCGAGATACTGCCAAACAGGAAGTGCCGAGTCGGCGAAAATAAATTTGACACTAGGGGTCGTCTCGACCCAAAATACCCACTAGACTAGTTTGTCTAGTGCCAGGAGGCCGGAATTGAGCTCCGTTTCGCTCTACGACGCACCGTTTCAGAGATACGGCCAAACAGGAAGTGCCGAGTCGGCGAAAAAAAATTCGACACCAGGGTCGTCTCGACCGAAGATACACACTAGACTAGTTTGTCTAGTGCCAGGAGGCCGAAATTGAGCTCCGTTTCTCTCTACGACGCACCGTTTCCGAGATACGGCCAAACAGGAAGTGCCGAGTCGGCGAAAAAAAAATTCGACACCAGGGGTCGTGTCGACCCAAGATACACACTAGACTAGTTTGTCTAGTGCCAAAAGGCCGAAATTGAGCTCCGTTTCGCTCTACGACGCACCGTTTCCGAGATACGGCCAAACAGGAAGTGCCGAGTCGGCGAAAAAAAAATTCGACACCAGGGGTCGTCTCGACCGAAGATACACACTAGACCAGTTTGTCTAGTGCCAGGATGCCGAAATTGAGCTCCGTTTCGCTCTACGACGCACCGTTTCCGAGATACGGCCAAACAGGAAGTGCCAAGTCGGCGAAAAAAAAAATCGACACCAGGGGTCGTTTCGACCCAAGATACTCCCTAGACTAGTTTGTCTAGTGCCAGGAGGCCGAAATTGAGCTCCGTTTCTCTCTACGACGCACCGTTTCCGAGATACGGCCAAACAGGGAGTGCCGAGTCGGCGAAAAAAAAATTCGACACCAGGGGTCGTCTCGACCCCAGATACACACTAGACTAGTTTGTCTAGTGCCAAAAGGCCGAAATTGAGCTCCGTTTCACTCTACAACGCACCGTTTCCGAGATACGGCCAAACAGGAAGTGCCGAGTCGGCGAAAAAAAAATTCGACACCAGGGGTCGTCTCGACCGAAGATACACACTAGACTAGTTTGTCTAGTGCCAGGAGGCCGAAATTGAGCTCCGTTTCGCTCTACGACGCACCGTTTCCGAGATACGGCCAAACAGGAAGTGCCGAGTCGGCGAAAAAAAAAATCGACACCAGGGGTCGTTTCGACCCAAGATACCCCCTAGACTAGTTTGTCTAGTGCCAGAAGGCCGAAATTGAGCTCCGTTTCGCTCTACGACGTACCGTTTCCGAGATACGGCCAAACAGGAAGTGCCGAGTCGGCGAAAAAAAAATTCGACACCAGGGGTCGTCTCGACCCCAGATACACACTAGACTAGTTTGTCTAGTGCCAGGAGGCCGAAATTGAGCTCCGTTTCGCTCTACGACGCACCGTTTCCGAGATACGGCCAAACAGGAAGTGCCGAGTCGGCGAAAAAAAAATTTGACACCAGGGGACGTCTCGACCGAAGATACACACTAGACTAGTTTGTCTAGTGCCAGGAGGCCGAAATTGAGCTCCGTTTCGCTCTACGACATACCGTTTCCGAGATACGGCCAAACAGGAAGTGCCGAGTCGGCGAAAAAAAAAATCGACACCAGGAGTCGTTTCGACCCAAGATACACACTAGACTAGTTTGTCTAGTGCCAGGAGGCCGAAATTGAGCTCCGTTTCGCTCTACGACATACCGTGTCCGAGATACGGCCAAACAGGAAGTGCCGAGTCGGCGAAAAAAAAAATCAACACCAGGGGTCGTTTTGACCCAAGATATACACTAGACTAGTTTGTCTAGTGCCAGGAGGCCGAAATTGAGCTCCGTTTCGCTCTACGACATACCGTTTCCGAGATACGGCCAAACAGGAAGTGCCGAGTCGGCGAAAAAAAAAATCGACACCAGGGGTCGTTTCGACCCAAGATACCCCCTAGACTAGTTTGTCTAGTGCCAGGAGGCCGAAATTGAGCTCCGTTTCGCTCTACGACACACCGTTTCCGAGATATGCAAGAAAGCCTCAAGGATGAATCAGCAAAAATTCTTCCGAGCTCTAGGTCAAAGGTCGTTCGACGGAGTGATCCCAAAATCAATAGGGTTCTTCCTTGGTGGTATATGAACTCCCATGCAGAGAATACTTGCCATTGCATGAATACTTTTTGAGTTATCGATCGGAAACCAAGTCTCAAAATCAACCTTGATTTCATCCTCACGGACCTCACGGACCCCGGAGCCGCCTCCAAAACAATAGGGGTCTTCCATGTAATATTTCTGACCAGTGGTGTAAATTTGGACAAGATCCGTTCAGGCGTTCACGAGTTATTGATCGGAAACCAAAACGACGGAAAGTAAAAAAAAAAGAAGAAAAAAAAAAAAAAAAAAAAAAAAAAAAAAAAACCAGACAAAACCATAAGGGCATTTCGGGCCGAAATGCCCTAATTAGGCCAAAATTTCAGTTAGCCTAAAAGTCAGCCTCAAATAAGTTTACACCCAACGCCCCTTTTTTTGTCTAGGCCCGGGATAAAATAAGGTTTGTTCCTTATTTGATCTCAGAGGGAACGCCATAGTCCTATGGGAACTTCCTCGCCTTTCATTGGTATCAATTATATCATGTGTATATTGGAATACATACTGATGCCCCTCTTATCAAAGCGATTGTAAAAGAATTAGCCCAAGGGCTAGATAGGTTACCGGACAATATACAATAGCTATTAATGACCTTGAAACTGAGGTCAAAGGTCAAATTCAAGGACATGACAATATTCAGCATATATCATTTCCTATGTGTTCACAATTGATTCCTAGTTTTTAATCCCAATATTAAGTGAGATATTAGGCATAATGTGTCCCATTATAAAGCATAGGAGAATTTAACATGAGAAAGTCCCATTTGGGCCCCGTAAAAATTCAAGGTCATCAAAATATTTGGACTATATCATTTCCTATATGCGCACAATTGATTCCTAAGCTGTAAAGTCGATAATAAGCGAGATATTAGCCATTTTATGCTTTGACCTTGAAAATGAGGTCAAAGGTCAAATTCAAGGTCATCAAAATATTCGGACTATATCATTTCCTATATGTGCACAATTGATTCCTAAGCTGTAAAGTCGATAATAAGCGAGATATTAGCCATTTTGTGCTCTGACCATGAAAATGAGGTCAAAAGTCAAATTCAAGGTCATGGCTATAATCAGCATATATCATTTCCTATGTGTCCACAATTGATTCCTACTCTCTAACCTCAATATTAAGTGAGATATTAGGCATAATGTGTCCCATTATAAAGCATAGGAGAATTTAACATGAGGAAGTCCTATTTGGGACCCGTCAAGAAAATGAAAAAATGGCCGCTACACGCAGACTCAGGGGCAACGAAACTTATACACATCACAGAGGTATGTGACACCAATCTTTTGAAAGAAATATCTCAAAACTGTCTGAACTGTTCTTGAGAAAATGGCCGCCAAAACCAGAAATTGGCCGTTTTTCGTCGAAATTGGCCGCCATATTAAAAAAAAATGTGAAAATGAAAAAAAAAATCTCCTTTTCGAAATATTTTTAGGCATTTTTGTGCAAAATTTCAGAAAGGTTCACCCGTAAACTTTAAAGACAAAAATGTGGACGGACGACGACGCCGACGACGCAGACAGACGACGGACGCAACGCCAGGCCAATAGGTTATCAGACCATAGGTCCGGTAACCTAAAAATTTTGGAACGATATCTCGGGCAATTCGTTGGAGGGCCTAGAAGGAAGCTTTTTTTTTTTTTTTTAGCTTACCGGCCCATTTGGGCTGATTCCCTACCTCTAGCTCTCCGGGCATCCGCCCAGAATTCAATCTCTCCGGCAATAACTTTTTTCGCCTTGATGAATTTTTAGTCTAAAAAATCCAAAAACATACCCAGGGCTAATATCCTGAGACATTTCCTTCATTTTTTATTTATGCTCATTTGGCGCCCAATCATTTGCCTAAAATGATGAGTTCGGCATATATTCTTCCTTTTTCTAATTTCGTGTAAGCGTCGCATATCGGGTCATTTATTTTATGCATGAAGATGGTTCGGCCCATACACATACACCATAAAATGAACACCACATGGTTTCAAATGGAGTTTGTATTATGAGCATATAGGAAGGCATACATGGTGCATCCCTTGATGATCTTGAACTTGACCTCAGATAACCTTGAGTGCTCGAACTCAATGTCATGACTACATAGAGATGTGAAATTTGGCCATTGACGAAAAAAAACTTGAAAATAGAGCCTTGGTTTGTATTATGAGTATGTAACAAGGTGTGTGGTGCATTTCATGGTAACCTTGAACTTGAACTGATACATGCACGACCATCAGTGCTCAAACACCATGTCATGTCTAAATGAAGATCTGAACTTACATGTAATGGCCGATGGACAGTAAATGCTTGAAGACAGAACTTTTGTTTGTACTATGAGCATGTAGGAAGTCATCTATGGTACGCTATTGATGCCCTCAAACTTAGGCTCACTCAGATAACATTGAATGGTCATGATTACACGAAATGTATTCTGTAAGTCGTCTATGTGTAACTAAATGCCTGGAGACAGAGTTTAGGATTATATACTATGAACATATACATCACCCTTGGTTTATGTTTATGTTCTGTGGTACCTGTGTGGTTTACATCTCTGAGCATAAATTTCGATTGTGCCCACTATGATCACCCTGTTCTCAAATATATTTCGACATATTTTTCTTTGCACCAAATCTACTAAATCTACCTCCCGGCATGGAATCTCTGATGTATATGCATTTTTTTCCAAAGTCGATGATGGGGGTGGCCCTGGCCCCAGTGAACTCCTCTCACCCCTATAAATCATCTGTACTGCTATACACACTGCGGAACATGTAAACAGGTGAAGAAACATCGATTCCTGTACCATGTAATGTCACCTTGCCCCGAAACTGGGTCAAAGCTATTTTCTGTCATGTCGTTGTTATATGCAACGTGTATGCAATATTATATCATATTTACCATCGTCGTTGACAAGTTCAGATGGGAGGATGGCAACAGTATCCGATATTACAATATTCTCCATCTTACATACACTGTATAAACAGTCTTCTACTGCGGCCCTTAGCCAATTTTACTGGCTATAGCCAGTGTGCTGTGTACATGTATTGATAGATTCATATGTTCGTTCCATTCAGAATTATTTGATGGCTAACACTCAGCCAGCACGTTAGCACGTGGTCTCATTCCGTTTGATACTAATATACGTCTAATAGTTAAGGTACACGTCATACCAGAAAATACACGGGAAATGACATACACAAACTAGGTTCACACATCCTGTTTATCGATCACAGTATAGTTTCACTTTCAGACAGGAGATGGCGCGCCTCGAAGTTCTGGCTTCGATCGACGTACGAATGCTACTAGCATATAGATCACCCCTGTGCACATATGAGTAGTACGGAAGCTCATATTCGCCACATAGAGGACCGCAAATTTTTAATTACAGTGTAATAACGCTGTAATACAGCGTTATAACGCTCTAATTTAGAGCGTTATAACGCTCTATTTTAGAGCGTTATTACGCTCTAAACTAAACCGTTCACCTTCCTAGCATATTTCCATTATCGTGATTTGTAATAAACATATCTAGATCAGAATAATTTTGAGATTTCCCTACAAATGATTGAGCTGATGAACTAGCAGGTCCGATGATGTCTCTGGCAGTGTAAATTACAGCGTTATAACGCTCTAATTTACAGCGTAATTACACTCTAATTAGAGCGTTATTACGCTGTATTAGAGGGTTATAACGCTGTAATTACAGCGTTATTACGCTGTAATTAAAGCGTAATTACGCTGTAAATTACAGCGTTATAACGCTCTAATACAGCGTAATAACGCTGTAATTAGAGCGTAATATCGCTGTAATTAGAGCGTAATTACGCTGTAAATTACAGCGTTATAACGCTCTAATACAGCGTAATAACGCTGTAATTAGAGCGTAATAACGCTGTAATTAGAGCGTAATTACGCTGTAAATTAGAGCGTTATAACGCTGTAATTTACAGCGTAATAACGCCTAAATTACAGCGTAATAACGCTGTAATTAGAGCGTAATTACGCTGTAAATTAAAGCGTAATTACGCTATAAATTAGAGCGTTATAACGCTGTAATAGAGCGTTATAACGCTGTAATAGAGCGTAATAACGCTTTAATTTACAGCGTAATTACGCTGTATTACAGCGATATAACGCTCTATTACAGCGTAATTACGCTGTAATTAGAGCGTAATTACGCTGTAAATTAAAGCGTAATTACGCTATAAATTAGAGCGTTATAACGCTGTAATAGAGCGTTATAACGCTGTAATAGAGCGTAATAACGCTTTAATTTACAGCGTAATTACGCTTTAATTTACAGCGTTAATACGCTGTATTACAGCGATATAACGCTCTATTACAGCGTAATTACGCTGTAAATTAGAGCGTAATTACGCTGTAAATTAGAGCGTTATTACGCTGTGAATTAGAGCGTTATTACGCTGTATTACAGCGTTATAACGCTGTATTACAGCGTTATAACGCTGTAAAGAAAAAAGTGCATTCCTCCATCTGGCGAATATGAGCCACCGTAGTATAGACACACTCCAGCTTGGGTGCCGCTATCGACGAATTATATGCGATGGGCCTTTTTGTGACTAATCGCAATTAGCCTATCAATTTTGAACGGTTAGCAAATTTCAGGACCAGTAATCCTGCACCTCACTTTGCATGTCAAGAGTAGAGTCACCAAATTCAGTTGACAGATTAAATTTCAATTATAACAACGCCAATATCTGAATACACTGCATATAGGGTATGGATTTATATCAGTTAGGTTGAAAAACTTTGTTTGTAGCCAACTTTTACCGATGAGAGTAAGTTCAAATATATTTTTTCTTGATTTTCTGAAGAGAACTGTAGAGAATTTATTCCAAATAAACAAATAAACTTCTCCAGGTGTACTGTACAGTGGCATCCATTCGAAGCTCTCATACGGACTCGCAGAACGGCCACCTACATGTACATGTAGTTAGGTTGCCGACCCTATGGTCCGATAACCAATTGGCATGGCGTTGCGTCAGTCGTCGTCCGTTTACATTATTATCTTTTACATTATAATCGTTATAATGTCCGTTTACATTATAATCGCTCGAAGTGGGCCATATGTGACCTTCGACCTCAGTTTCAAGGTCAGAGCACAAAATGATTAATCTCACTTATTATCGACTTTACGGCTTAGGAATCAATTGTGCACATATATAGGAAATAATATATGCTGAATATTCTCATGACCTCGAATTTGGCCTTTGACCTTATATTTAAGGTCAGAGCACAAAATGGCTAATATCTCACTTATTAACTTTACAGCTTGGGAATAATTTGTGGACATAAAGGAAAATGATGTTTTACCGAATATTTTGATGACCTTCAATTCGACATTGACTTCATTTTCAAGGTCAGTGCACAAACTGGCTAATATATCGCTGATTATGGACTTTGCAGTTAGGAATCAAAAGTGCACATATAGGAAATGATAAATGCTGAATATCCTCATGACCTAGAACTTGACCTTTGACATTATTTTCAAGATCAGTGCACAAAATGAGATTCGAGTTTAGGAATTAATTGTGGACATGCATGAATTGATATATGCCGAGTATTCTAATTTGACCTTTGACTTTATTTTCAAGGTCACAGAACAAAATTGCTAATATATGTATGATTATTGAATTTACAGCTTAGCAACCAACTGTGGACATGCTGAATCAAAGATGCAATTTGAGGCCTAGGTCGAAGTTTCTTCATTATACCCCTCAGACATGTTTGAAAATACGTCCGAAATTATGTCCGTTTCGCCCTACGATGCACCGTTTCCGAGATATAGCCGAAAATGATAAAATGCCAACTCGGCAAAAATATTTGAGGTCAAGGTCAAGTTCATCCATAATACCCCTCAGACATGATTGTCTAGGGCGACGAAAACAACGTCCAGTTCACTATACGATGCACCCTTTCTGAGATATTGCTGAAATCGGAAAATGGAGACTCAGCAAAAAAATTTGAGGTCAAGGTCAAAGTTCATCCATAATACCCTTTAGACATGTTTGTTTACAGCGACGAGTCCAAATGTAACGCCATTTCGCTCTACAACGCAACGTTTTCGAGATATCGCCAAAAACGAAGTGACGAAGCGGCAAAAGAATTTGAGGTCAAGGTCAAAGTTCATCCATAATACTCCTTAGACATGATTGTCTAGGGCGATGAGTCCGAAAACAACGTCCGTTTCGCTCTATGAATCACCGTGTCTGAGATATCGACGAAAATGAAAAATGTCGACTCGGCAAAAAATTAGGCCAAGGGCCAAAGATAGGTTACCGGACAATGTTTAATATTTTAGATGTTAGCCAGGTCACTGGTTGAATTCAAGGTCAAGAGAATATTCAGCATATATAACATTAAGCATATATCATGTCCACAGTTGATTGCTAAGCTTTAAATTCAATAATCAGCGAGATATTAGCAATTTTGTGCTGTGGCCTTGAAAATGAAGGGGCAAAGGTCAAATTCAAGGTCATCAAAATATTCAGTGTATATCATTTCCTATATCATGTCCATAATTGATTCCCAAGCCAAACAGTCAATAGAGGAGCAAGATATGAGCCAGTTTGTCCTTGGACTTTGAAAATGAGGTCCGAGGTCAAATTCAAGGTCCGAGAATATTCAGCATATATCATTTCCTACATGTCCACAATTGATTCCTAAGCTGTAAAATCGATAATAAGTGAGATATTAGCCATTTTGTCCTGTGACCTTGAAAATGAGGTCAAAGGTCAAATTCAAGGTCATGACAATAATCTGAATATATCATTTCCTATATGTTCATAACTGATTCCCAAGCTGTAGAGTCGATAACAAGCGAGATATTAGCCATTTTGTCCTATGACCTTGAAAATGCCGTCAAAGGTCAAATTCAAGGTCATCAGAATATTCAGCATATATCATTTCCTATATGTCAACAATTGATTCCTAAGCTGTAGAGTCGATAATAAGTGAGATATTAGCCATTTTGTCCTGTGACCTTGAAAATGAGGTCAAGGGTCAAATTCAAGGTCATGACAATAATCTGCATATATCATTTCCTATATGTTCATAACTGATTCCTAAGCTGTAAAGTCGATAACAAGCGAGATATTAGCCATTTTGTCCTATGACCTTGGAAATGGGGTCAAAGGTCAAATTTAAGGTCATCAGAATATTCAGCATATATCATTTCCTATATGTCCACAATTGATTCCTAAGCTGTAGAGTCGATAATAAGCGAGATATCAGCCATTTTGTGCTCTGACCTTGAAATTGAGGTCAGAGGTCAAATTCAAGGTCACGAGAATATTCAGCATATATCATTTCCTATATGTCCACAATTGATTCCTAGTCTCTAATCTCAATATTAAGTGAGATATTAGGCATAATGTGTCCCATTATAAAGCATAGGAGAATTTAACATGGGAAAGTCCCATTTGGGCCGAGTTGCGGGCAAAATGGCCCACTTCGAGCGATTCAAGCGCAACGAAATTTATAGACATCATAGGAGTACATATGAGGAGTGTTATGTATCAAAAAGAAAAAAAGTTACTGAACAGATTTTGAGAAAATGGCCACCAAAGTCCAAAATCAGGCATTTTTCGTCGAAAACGGCCGCCATTTTGAAAAAAATGCGAAAATCAAAAAACTAAAAAATACCTCCTTCTTGAATTATTTTTAAGTATTTTTGTGCAAAATTTCAGAAGAATTCGCCCGTAAACAAAAAAGATAAAAATGTGGACGACGACGACGACGACGGACGACGACGGACGACGGACACAACGCCATGCCAATAGGTTATCGGACCATAGGTCCGGTAACCTAAAAAAAGTTACAGAACAGATTTTGAGAAAACGGCCGTCAAAGTCCAAAATTGGCCATATTTAGACGAAAACGGCCGCTCTGACCTTGAAACCGAGGTCAGAGGTCAAATTCAAGGTCACAAGAATATTCAGCATATATCATTTCCTATATGTCCACAATTGATTCTTAGTCTCTAATTTCAATTTTAAGTGAGATATTAGGCTTAATGTGTCCCATTATAAAGCATAGGAGAATTTAACATGGGAAAGTCCCATTTGGGCCGAGTTTGGGCCCAAAATGGCCCACTTCGAGCGATTCAAGGGCAACGAAATTTATACATGTCACAGGGGTACATAGGAGGAGTGTCATGCATCAATAAGAAAAAAAGTTACTGAACAGATTTTGGGAAAACAACCGTCAAAGTCCAAAATTGGCCATTTTTCGACGAAAACAGCCGCCATTTTGAAAAAAATGCGAAAATCAAAAAACTAAAAAAAACCTTTCCTGGAAATATTTTTAGGTATTTTTGTGCAAAATTTCAGAAATATTCGACTGTAAACTTTAATGATAAAAATGTGGACGGACGGACGGACGACGGACGACGGACGACGGACGCAACGCCACGGCAATAGGTTATCGGACCAAAGGTCCGGTAACCTAAAAAATTGAGGTCAAGGTCAAAGTTCATCCATAATACCCCTTAGACATGTTTGTCTAGGGCCACGAGTCTGAAAATAACGTCCATTTCGCTCTACGACGCACGGTTTCCGAGATATATGCAGGAAGCGTCAAGGATGACCCAGTGATAACTCTCCCGAGCTCTAGGTCAAAGGTCGTTTGACCATATGCAAGGGCGGATTTAGGGGGGGGGGGGGGGGAGATGGGAGCAATCGCTCCCCCCAAAGGCTCCACGATTTTTTTGACAAGCAAAAAGAAACAAACTCGTCGCAAACCCGATCTATGAGGTTTCGCAATGCATGTCACTCCAAAAAACCGCATAATTGCCGCTAGCAGTTCAGTTTCCATACTCAACTTCAACACAAAATCTCATATGATTTTAAGGGATAATTTCGTTTCGGATGGTAGAATCAATTTGAAATCTTAGATGTTCCCATTTGGCACAAAACCTTATCTTTTCACCAAATTTCAGATTTCTTTCTGGAAAACTGAAAAAGGTGGCAATCTACCCCAATGTTAAATGTTGGGCACGAATCGGATGACAGAATTTCAAGCAAATTTGGGGATTTCATGATCTTTATTCAATGCAATATGAGGAAAGTTTTTGAGTTAGAAGAATCACACAGGTGTATTCTAATAAAAGATCATTCGTACAAAGTATTTTGCAATACATATGGACGTGGGGGTGGGGCCCGCCCAGTGCCCCAGAAGCTGACGGGTGATAGTTTCTCTGTGGTGCTTTCTGTGCATATTTTGATAGCAAAATTAGGTTGTTTATAGGGTATATATGACGAAAACTAATACATTGAGTTTTTAGATCATGTTCATGCATATGTTTCACGATTCGTTTGAAATTCGGAAAATTATAACCAGTTATCACATAATAATCTGCATTATCTGCATAATATGTAATATACAATAACCTACATCATCTGTGGTCGCATAATAATCTGATGCCAGAAATAATAATCCATGTGTTTAAAGTGCTGTAACTTTGAAGGAATCAGGTACATGTACATGTACCAACACTGCAAGAAAACGCTTTGTTTAGTTAAAAAATTAGCCCAAGGGCTAAGATAGGTTACCGGACAATTTTGGTTTCAAGCATTGTAGGTGACATATGATTTTGAGATTTACCAGTCAAGGTCATCTTTGTGAATCTCAATGTCACCATCAGGTATGCTGCATATGACTTCGTATACATGTTCATAATACAAACATATAAGTTTTATAAACAAGTATTTCGTGTGTAGAGGCCAATTTTGCAATTCGTCCTTCAAGATCTTTAAGGTCAAGTTCAAAAAATGTGAAAAAAAACAATGTGCCATTTATACATGACTTTTTTACAGGCTTATACACAATCCTAACCTGTATGTGCAAAAGTTTATGCTTCAGAGGCCACTTTCAAGATTTCAAGTCAGACATTTAGCACTCAAGGTCATCCAAGGTCAAAATCAAGGTCATCATTAGTTGTTCCATATATGACTTCCTATATGTTCATAATGCAAACTGAAGCTCTATCTACATGCATTTCATCTGTGGAGGCAAATTTGGGTATTTTTTCACCCAAAAATGGCTGTTTTGACCTTTCAAGGTCATCAAAGGTCAAATTCAAGGTCCCCTCCCCAATCGCTATATATGACTTCCTATTTGAAAGTGCCAATATCTAAGCTCTATCTTCAAGCGTACTATGAGTACAGTCCTGGCAGCTCCCATTATGAGGGAAAAAAGTGCCGAATATTTTTCAAGTCCAAAACTTTTTTCAAAGGGTGAAAAAATTTTTTTTGTCTAGAAATGACCCAAAATGAATAGTAACGCGATTTGGGGCAAACAAAATTCTTTTTGCCGACCCGTCAAAAATTCAAAATGGCCGCCACACGGAGACCGGCGATTCAAGGGCAACAAAACTTATAGACATCATAAAGGTACATAAGGGGAATATTTTGAAACAATAATCTCAAAACTGATCAGACAGTTTTCGAGAAAAGACAGTCCAGGTGCAAATTTGACATTTCTCGACCCAAAAATGGCTGTTTTGACCTTTCAAGGTCATCCAAGGTCAAATTCAAGGTCACCACACAAGTCGCCATATATGACTTTCCATTTGAAAGTGCCAATATCTAAGCTCTATCTTCAAGCGTTCTATGAGTACAGTCCCGGCAGCTCTCATTATGAAGGAAAAAAGTGCCGAAAATTTTCCAAGTCCAAAATTTTTTTCAAAGGGTGAAAAAAATTTTTTGTCTAGAAATGACCCAAAATGGATAGTAACGCGATTTGAGACCAAAAAAATGTTTTTCGCCGACCCGTCAAAAATTCAAAATGGCCGCCACACGGAGACCGGCGATTCAAGGGCAACAAAACTTATACACATCATAAAGGTACATAAGAGGAATCTTTTGAAACAAAAATCTCAAAACTGATCAGACAGTTTTTGAGAAAATGGCCGCCAAAGTCCAAAATTGGCCATTTTTCGTCAAAAATGGCCGCCATTTTGAGAAAAATGCGAAAATCAAAAATTAGCCCAAGGGCTAAGATAGGTTACCGGACAATTTTGGTTTCAAGCATTGTAGGTGACATATGATTTTGAGATTTACCAGTCAAGGTCATCTTTGTGAATCTCAATGTCACCATCAGGTATGCTGCATATGACTTCGTATGTTCATAATACAAACATATAAGTTTTATCAACAAGTATTTCGTGTGTAGAGGCCAATTTCAGATTTTGAGATTCGCCCTTCAAGGTCTTTAAGGTCAAGTTCAAGGTCACCAAAAAATGTGCCATTTATACATGACTTTTTTACAGGCTTATACACAATCCTGACCTGTATGTGCAAAAGTTTATGCTTCAGAGGCCACTTTCAAGATTTCAAGTCAGACATTTAGCACTCAAGGTCATCCAAGGTCAAAATCAAGGTCATCATTAGTTGTTCCATATATGACTTCCTATATGTTCATAATGCAAACTGAAGCTCTATCTACATGCATTTCATCTGTAGAGGCAAATTTGGGCATTTTTTCACCCAAAAAGGGCTGTTTTGACCTTTCAAGGTCATCAAAGGTCAAATTCAAGGTCACCTCCCAACTCGCTATATATGACTTCTTATTTGAAAGTGCCAATATCTAAGCTCTATCTTCAAGCGTACTATGAGTACAGTCCCGGCAGCTCCCATTATGAAGGAAAAAAGTGGCGAAAATTTTCTAAGTCCAAAATTTTTTTCAAAGGGTGAAAAAAATTTTTTTGTCTAGAAATGACCCAAAATGAATAGTAACGCGATTTGGGGCAAACAAATTTTTTTTCGCCAACCCGTCAAAAATTCAAAATGGCCGCCACATGGAGACCGGCGATTCAAGGGCAACAAAACTTATAAACATCATAAAGGTACATAAGGGGAATATTTTGAAACAATAATCTCAAAACTGATCAGACAGTTTTCGAGAAAAGACAGGCCAGGTGCATATTTGAGCATTTCTCGACCCAAAAATGACTGTTTTGACCTTTCAAGGTCATCCAAGGTCAATTTCAAGGTCACCACACAAGTCGCCATATATGACTTTCCATTTGAAAGTGCCAATATCTAAGGTCTATCTTCAAGCGTTCTATGAGTACAGTCCCGGCAGCTCCCATTATGAAGGAAAAAAGTGCCGAAAATTTTCTAAGTCCAAAATTTTTTTCAAAGGGTGAAAAAAATTTTTTTGTCTAGAAATGACCCAAAATGAATAGTAACGCGATTTGGGGCAAACAAATTTTTTTTCGCCAACCCGTCAAAAATTCAAAATGGCCGCCACATGGAGACCGGCGATTCAAGGGCAACAAAACTTATAAACATCATAAAGGTACATAAGGGGAATATTTTGAAACAATAATCTCAAAACTGATCAGACAGTTTTCGAGAAAAGACAGGCCAGGTGCATATTTGAGCATTTCTCGACCCAAAAATGACTGTTTTGACCTTTCAAGGTCATCCAAGGTCAATTTCAAGGTCACCACACAAGTCGCCATATATGACTTTCCATTTGAAAGTGCCAATATCTAAGCTCTATCTTCAAGCGTTCTATGAGTACAGTCCCGGCAGCTCCCATTATGAAGGAAAAAAGTGCCGAAAATTTTCTAAGTCCAAAATTTTTTTCAAAGGGTGAAAAATTTTTTTTTGTCTAGAAATGACCCAAAATGGATAGTAACGCGATTTGGGACAAAAATTTTTTTTTTCGCCAACCCGTCAAAAATTCAAAATGGCCGCCACACGAAGACCGGCGATTCAAGGGCAACAAAACTTATACACATCATAAAGGTACATAAGGGGAATCTTTTGAAACAAAAATCTCAAAACTGATCAGACAGTTTTTGAGAAAATGGCCGCCAAAGTCCAAAATTGGCCATTTTTCGTCAAAAATGGCCGCCATTTTAAGAAAAATGCGAAAATCAAAAAACTAAAAAATAACCCCCTCTTGAAATATTTTTAGGCAACTTTGTGCAAAATTTCAGGAAAATCCGCCTGTAAACTTTAAAGATAAAAATGTGGACGGACGCCGGACGCCGGACGACGGACGGACGACGGACGCAACGCGACGGCAATAGGTTATCGGACCATAGGTCCGGTAACCTAAAAATTGCTCGCATTTCCATTGCGTTCAATTATTTCCACTCTCCTTCATTTCCCCTCTTTCTCTTCTTTTTGGGGTCTTAGGGGGCGTTGATACGGGGGGGGGCAGATACGGCCCTGGTATAGGATCAGAACGTGCATGGTTGCATTTAAACTTGGATTATGTATGTGTCAGATGATATGTTTGATCATCGATGGAATGTAATATCATGGATTGTTCAATGAAAATCAATATGTACAATTTCGATCTTATTCTGCAGAAAATCCACACAAAAAAATTCGTTGGATCTGGACACTATGTTTGATGTCCTTGAAACGCCCAGAATCAACCAGAGAACGTCTAAATCCAATCAGCATCTGGGGCCATGGGCTGGCCCCAGACCACACGCCTATAGGCTAGGATTCTCTCTAGTAATACATGATCCTGCATGATGACTGCTCCCTCCAATGAAAATCCTAGATCCGCCCTTGACCATACGACCCAAAAATCAATAGGGTTATTCCCTGGTGATATACATGATATATGGACCTCTAAGCAAAGTTTTGCAGCCATTGCCTGAATACGTGAGTATATTGAATACATATATTCCATCCTCACGGACCTCGGATCCAGCTTCAAAACTATTCAGCACATCTACATAAATATGTTTGATCAGGGGTGAAAATTTCAAGTCGATCTGTTGAGACATTCTCGAGTTATTGTGCGGAAATGAAATGGCGGAAAGTGAAAAAAAAAAACTCAGACAACACCAGTAAGGCATTCGTGTCGAAATGCCCTACCATATGAGAAATGCATTGTGTAAAGTACTCTCCCCCCCAAAATATTTGTGGATACGGCCGTTCAATGATCGCAATTCAATAGTATCCATCAAACTCATTCTGATCGATACAATAAGCAAAACACATTTACAGCAATCTTTTATATTCAGTGTATACAACATGCTATATATGTGTACATCCAACAACATGTGTTTCTTGATAAACATTGTCCAAATAAATATGAATTGTACACAGTATACGTCAAATATATGTACACACAGTCAGATCTTTGATATCGAGAACAATTTTTTAATTCTTTTTGGACAGTAGGGGAGATCAGGTCGAAAAAGTCCATCCATTGAACTTTTTAGAAATTATTTTGTATAATAAGCTGTCTCCCATGATGAGGTCGATTAGACATATCGAGCTTTAAGTTTGATTATACATGTTATATCGCAGTATTGAACTTGAAATTGGAGTTTTAAAAAAATTGACGGACATACAAAAGCACATGGCTGCTTGTATGTGACAATGGAAACTCTCTTTGAGAAATTGGATGTTCCTCCTTAGAAATCACTGTCACATGTTTCTGTTCATCTCAAATTTACATTTTTACTTGTGCGCTCTCGAAACGCCACTTTGGCTTATTGCTGCCAGATAAAATCTGAGATAATTTCATTCTGTGGTCATTAAAGGCAGATAGTTAGTTAGTCACTCAATAAAAACTCGCCATAACTACTACATTTAAACATAAAAATATGGTACATCAAAGGTAGTTTTACATACAAGTATATTCGTAATAAGATTCAGTATTTTCTGCCGAGTTTCACACAAACACTCGCGAATCAACATCACAATAATCTATGAGTAATGAATGACTGCAAATTGTTTTTTTTTTTTAAAATAATAATTTTAAGATTTAAACAATCAGACAACACAGGCTAGTATCAAAGGAGTGTTCATCTTTTTTTCCCATAATCATTGTAATATGGAATCTGATAAAGTGCTCAATTTTACCATCTTTAACAAGGTAGGTACCAATAGTTATACATTTCCTCACGGTGTCATGGTTTATTTACTCTACAAATTGCTTTCATAACAATTCCTCTTGATTTTTTCCAATGTTGATTCAAGTTAAAGTTACCATGGTCATGTAATTGCAATGTAAATTTTCAATAACTTGACACATATTTTCAAAGTGGTGAATACAAGTATACATGTGTATTTTAGAGAATTATCAGGCAAGATATTAATGTACAACTCGATGGTAGTGTGACAATTCAATATTATCATGGATACAGGCTCAAGCCATGACAAAATTATAAATTATGTACATGACAAAATTTATACTCATATTATGTAAGATAACAATGGATTGATTTGGAACCGTCTCTAGGCAGGATATCAACTGGCACCTGTACAGAGTTTAACCCTTTTGTTGCCAAGTCAACTGTTCAATACACAATGGTCTAGTAGGAACAAAGCTGCCAAATTGAAGAAGATCTCAGTATCTTTTACAAAAACTTGGGTTTTGATTTAGGCAACGGGATGAAAAGCTTACCAGGTACATGTTGTTAGTCTATTTTACAATTGGTCCGTTTCACACAACGGATTGGGGTGTAATCAACAAATTGTAGAACTTATTGCAAATTGTTCATTCAAACTTGCAAATTAACATTATTCTAAGAAAATAAGAAACACTCACCTGAATCATGCATGGTCCCGCATGCAGAAGAACGATGGATAATTGTTTCCGAAGATTACAAGGAAATATTCTACAAACAAAATGGATAGACACTAGATAGATGTAGAAAGGTACTGTACACCATTTAACATCCAAAAACCATTATTGTTTTACGGTGGAGGTGGGGAGGGGTGGAATGGACAACTGAGGTCCAAATTAACGATCACCCCTAGTTATTAATAATTCAAAATTTTGAAACAATGGGTCATTAATTTGAGGTATAAAATTTTGTAAACCAGTGTCATGCATAAATAAATCATGAGAAATATGTCATAAATGCTTCAATATGCACAAACAAAACCAATATCCCTTTTTTAGTGTATACAGGCACATAATAACGGTAAACATTATCATGGTTATTATAATCAGTGTTAATCACAGAGTATGTCAAAACTTACAGCAAAAGAATGAATCAAAAATACAATAGATAATTAGTAATACGTTATAATTGTATATCAAACACACTCATCCGTATACATTGAGTACATGATTACTTATATTGTGCACAATTTCAACACAATACTAAGTATATTTTACACTCAAATTGAATCTGATTTCAACTGCTCACATCACATTGATTGATTAGAGTTGATTTGAATTTTCTTTTTTACTCTCAGGAAACAACACGTGAACACCCTGCTTACAGACTGCCAACACTTGTGTACAAATTTGTCCAATAAATGCCTTTTTTTCAATAGATCACGCCTCCATACAACCTTCAAAACATAACCGGGTCAGTGTAAGTGTAACACACTAAAATCAAGCCTTCTGTCGACCGAAAAAATTTCTGACAAAAGCTTCGGACCCCGTTACCCGCCCGGGGTTGACCGCTTTAGTAGAAGTCCCATGACGGTATGATGTACATGGAGTATATGACCACGACGATCGCGATGGACAGGATGTTGAAGACGATGCCGATCCCAAGGGCCCACATCGAGAGACGCCTGGCCTCACGGGAGTACCGCTGGGCCTGAACGCGATCGCCATGCGCGATAGCGCTCTTACACGCAGACGCACGTAGAATGGCGAAGATCCCAATCGGCCAACAGCAGCAGAGCGTCACAAAGATGGCCAGGTTGAGATGGGAGGAGGGGGCGTCGCTCATCCCTGGGTTGACGACGACGACCGCGTGACCGCCGGGCCCATACATGGGCTGGCCTGGAGGCGCGTATACCGGCTGGCCAGGGGCATTAAGTGGCTGGTACTGCTGCTGACCCATGTACTGCGGTGGACCATACGGTGGTGGACCCTGGCTCATTGGCTGCTTGGCGGAGTCACCATAACCTGGACGGACAGGACATAGAATGGTTCATTGAATAGTTAGGTCAATAGCGGCACAAAACAAGTGTATGTATAAGTTGTAATCACAAAACTTGTATTACAGAAAACAATAATAATATAGATTTGCTCATGTATAGAGTCAATCTAGATCTAGTCCCATCTAGTATAATCATCTAAAAATTAGGGCCCGGACTAGAGTCAACACAAGTACAGATTTCGTAACTCGAGTACTCGGGTGTTGTGACTCGACTCATAACCGAGTACTCGTAAAAAGATTGCATTAGTCAATTTTTTCGAATAGATCGTCAATTCACCATGTATTGCACTGGGGCTGCCAGTAGACTGCTGAATTAATGAATGAGGGTATTCAGGATATAAAATATAACATTGCCAAGCGGTTTAGAATTAAATATCGAGATACATAATCACTAAATCACTGAACAAATTTAACATTGAGAAGCGGTTTAGAATTAAATATTGAGATATATAATCACTAAATTACTGAACAACTAAGTTGCATTCCTTCTCAGATGGGCGCAGACATCTTGTTTGCATCGCGTGACTTAGTTCACAGTGCACTCGCTGGAGCCTGGAGGCGGCATGAGTGATTCACCAGGTGGCGCAGCTAGTTCTCGTTTGAAACAAATCAAACAATGTCAACAAGAACTAAAATTTCGATATTTTTTCAACGTTTTGTCATGCCTTTGAGCGCTCAATTCATGATGTGTAATGAAATAAATGTCTTAGTTTTGTTGAACGAGTACTCGGTTATCAATTTAAAACTCGGTTCTTGCTGTGACTCGACTCGTTGACGAGTACTCGAGTACTTGTGCTGTCCCTAGCCCGGACGAGTCGACGGGTACTCGAATTCGGGGCGGGTCATACAATTACCTGGGTTTGATTTTCATTACCCGTACCCGAGAACGAATAAAGATATAGTTTTTGTCTTGAAAAATTGCGATAAATGCTAGTAAAATCACAAGAATGACAAGAAAATCATCGGGAAAAAATTGGAAGTAGTTTTATGAGGTCATATGATCTCTTTCAAAATTGTAAATAAACGCTGACCAAACAAATAATAAGTGTCAAAGATTGGTGACTGGTGTTTACGTGTTACAAAGGCCTGCAGTTACAAATTGCTCCAGTTATTCCCTTTCAAATTTGATCTATATTTGGACGGGCTACCCGGGGCAGGTCGGGTCAGACCACATGGGTACCCGGGTCGGGAATTTCCGACTCGTCCGGGCCCTATATTATACTAAAAATGATGCCCGGCCTCCTCCCCGGTATAGTCAGCGTCATTGGTCTGTGAGCGGTTGTTTTTTGGCGATTACTCCGTCAATAATTCGTATATTTCGATGAAATTTTACAAGAGTGTTATTTTATACTCGCCTAATAGGGTATGAATTTTTGGAGAGATTGGTGTGTAAACAAAAAAGTTAGCCTATTTGACCTAGATCTATATATAACGAAATAGGAAAACGTCAAAACTATATCTATAGAAATGCTACGGCGATCGGAGGCGGTCCACGGCCGATTTCACCATGGACGAGATGGGCCAATTTTTTTGCTTCGCATCCAATCTTCTTGAAAATGTATTCTTAGTTAGGCGGTTCTGAGATAACACACTTGTCAAAATTCCATCGGATTATCTTCAATATTGACGGAGAAATCGCCGAAAAACCACCGCTCACAGACCAAATGACGCCGACTATAACAAGCGACTGTGCTACTGAATGGGGGGAGCGCGAACGGCGAATGTCGATTTTCTTAACCACCTTGAACATTCTGATCTTCGTAAGCAGGCGGCGCCTGACCCAATGCTTCATTTCGTTTGTTGTCTTCCATTTTGGTCGCAACAATGTGGGGAAATTGTGTTCCAAGAAATCCTGTTTTTTTGTTTACTTGGATTACTTTCGCTAGATGGCGCTTTCGGCTGAGTATTGATCGCTAGGTAGCGCTATCATCGATGGAACAAGAAAGGTGTTTTCAAGGAACTACTAAAGGCGGCGATAACCTATTGGCATGGCGTTGCGTCCGTCGTCTGCGTCAGCGTCGTCGGGTCGTCCGTCCACATTTTCATCTTTAAAGTTTACGATCGGATCTTTCTGAAATTTTACACAAAAATACCTATACTCTGATTTTTCTAACTCGTTTAGATCTACACCTTTTTTTGCTGATATTTTTGCGATGCTAAATCGTATCGTGTTATAACTTGGCATAGCTCACATTGGGACCAAACGGCAATTTTCTGCAAACTTTCAGACTATTATCATATATGATCTTTGCTTGAAACTGATAAAGTTAATCCATGAAACTGATAAAGTTAGTCCTCTGTCCGGACTTTCTTGGGTTTTTATCCTCTGTATCAAATCGATTTTTACAAATGTCTTACTATGTTTTATATGTGTTTCATTTGTATCGTGTTTTTGATACGAAATAAATAAAAAAAAAAAAAAAAAAATCTACTGCAATGATAAATTCCTCCTGAAAACTTTTCGTCTGCATGTCAACACATAGAGCTAAAAATTGTTAATTTTAGCTCTGTGTCAACAGACATTGTTTATTTTGAGTGGTGACGGAAGAATCTATTCGGATGATTTACGCAGGGAGCGCGGGCTAGGAATGGGAACGTCCCAGCATGTAGGCTAATTGGTACACTACAACGCACGCCCCCCATAGTAGGCCTACCTGACTTGAACTTGTCCACTTGAACAAGGCAATATATGGCAGCGCCCTACAACAGTCCAGGGGCGGGTATAGGATTTTGGGGTGGGGGCAGGGGGCAAAACCTTTGATCGACAGAGCGGCGAGCAAAGCGAGCCCATGTCGGCCGGGGTCTGGGGCCCGCTTAAGGGCGCTGAAGGTTTATGCACCCCCTATGGTGTGTTCTAGGGCTCTCCTTGGACCAATTTCATGGCCTTGGAGAGTTTATGAATGCCTGATCTGGGGTGGATCGAGGGTTCTGAAGGAGGGCCAAGGTATGAAATGTTGCGAAGCGAGTTGACATAGACCGAGGGTCTGAGGCCCGTGTGCAAAGCGAGCCCATGTCGGCCGGGGGTCTGGGGTCTGCTTAAGGGCCCCAGACGCTGAAGGTTTATGCACCCTCAATGGTGTGTTCTAGGGCTCTCCTTGGACCAATTTCATGGCCTTGGAGAGTTTATGAATGCCTGATCCGGGGTGGATCGAGGGTTCTGAAGGAAGGCCAAGATAAGAAATGTCGTGAAGCGAGGTGGTGAAAACCGAATGTCTGGGACCCACTTGAGGGCCCCAGAAGCTGAAGGGACATGCAGTGGTCCTCTGGTCCATTTTCCATTTCCTAAAGAGCACATGTGTTGCATGGCTGATTCAGGCAAATCTAGGATTTTGAGGGCAAGTCTAGTTCTGAAATGATGTTAGGCAAGTTGAAGCAATCCCCTGTCGGGCGGGGGTCTGGGGCCCGCTCAAGAGCCCCAGAAGCTGGCGGTATTTGCGTGCCTAATACAGCATCCCAGAGTTCTCCTGGATCTAACTATCAAGCATTACTTAACACCCATAAATGCCTGATCACTGTAGTTAAAACAAAATATGACATAAAATATTACTTAGTTTTGGACCCCATCAAATGATCAAGTGCATTTGGCCATTCATTGCTCTCAAATCATTATAGAAGGTGAAGGGCATAAAATGCTTTCAATGAGAACAGGTGGGTAGGCTATAGAGTGAATACATTGCTTGCGACACAGGGCCCCAGAAGTTAAAGCTACTTCCCGGTGTAATTTAACTTGAAAACACTTCCACCCCTCTCTTTTTCTCCTTTTCCTTCTTTTTTCTTCTCTTTTTCCTTCTTTTTTTGTGGGAGGGGGGGGGGGGGGCAAGGCCCCCTTGGTCCCCCCCTAAACCCGCCCCTGACAGTGCAAATCCTCGCTCAAATCGAAATTTTGTGTTTTGGAAGAAACATGTAGCGTTTCGGAAGCCAAGTTTGTGAAAATCTATTGCCGTTTGCATCATAGACATTTAATATTCAGATGAATAGAATCTAGTTCGCTTGAAGTAATTTGACTGAAAAAAAACGGTGTAAACGAGTTAGAGAAACAATAGTATAACAACATTTCAAGAAGGGGGTATTTTTTAGTTTTTTTATTTCCGCAACTTTTTTTTCAAAATAGCGGCCAGTTTTGACGTTAAACGGCTAATTTTAGACTTTGGCGGCCATTTTCTCAAAAACTGTTCAGACAGTTTTGAGATTTTTATTGCAAAAGATTGCCCTCAGATACCTCTGTGATCTGTATAAGTTTCGTTGGCCCTGAATCGACGGTCTGCGTGTGGCGGCCATTTTCATTTTCTCCATGGGTCCCAAATGGGACATTCCCAAGTTGAATTCTCCTATGCTTTATAATAGAACACATTATGCCTAATATCTCACTTAATATTGAGATTAGAGACTAGGAATCAATTGTGGACATATAGGAAATGATGTATGCCGAATATTTTGATGACCTTGAATTTGACCCTCGACCTCATTTTTAAGGTCAGAGCACAAAATGGCTAATATCTTGCTTATTATCGACTTTACAGCTTAGGAATCAATTGTGGACATATAGGAAACGATATAGTCCGAATATATTGATCACTTCGAATTTGACCTTGAACTTATTTTCAAGGTCAGAGCACAAAATGGCTAATATCTCGCTTATTATCGACTTTACAGCTTGAGAATCAAATGTGGACATATAGGAAATGATACATGTTGAATAATGTCATGACCGTGTATTTGACCTTGACTTCATTTTCAAGGTCAGAGCACAGAATAGTTAATATCTTGCTAATTATCAAGTTTACAGCTTAGGAATCAGTTGTGGACATATAGGAAATGATATATGCTGAATATTGTCACGAACTTGAATTTGACCTTTGACCTTATTCTCAAGGTCTCACAGGACAAAATGGCTAATATCTTGTTTAATAGGATTCCATTGTGGACGTACGGCAAATGATATATATGCCTTCATATTCTGATGACCTTTAATTTGACTTTTGATTTCATTTTTCAAGGTCACAGGACATAATGACTAATACCTCGCTCATCATTGAGTTCACAGCTTAGTAATCAATTGTGAACGTATAGGAAATCATATATGCTGAATACTCTCATGACTGTGACTTTGACCTTATTTTCAAGTCTCTAATCTCAATATCAAGTGAGATATTAGGCATAATGTGTCCCATTATAAAGCATAGGAGAATTTAACACGAGAAAGTTAATATGAAAATGGCTGGAACACGCAGAGCGGCGATTCAGGGGCAACGAAACCTAAACACATCTCAGAGGTATGTGAGAACAATCTTTTGAAATAAAAATCTCAAAACTGTCTGAACAGTTTTTGAGAAAATGGCCGCCAAAGTCAGAAATTGGCCGTTTTTCGGCGAAAATGGCCGCCATTTTGGAAAAAAAATACTAAAATAAAAAACTAACGACCTCTTGAAATGTTTTTAGGTATTTTTGCGCAAAATTTCAGAAAGATCCGATCGTAAACTTTAAAGATGAAAAAGGTGGCCGGACGACGGACGCAACGCCATGCCAATAGGTTATTGGACCATAGGTTCGGTAACCTAAAAATAGCCCAAGGGCTATAGGTGTTTGATTTGATATATTGACAAGTAGCTACAAGGGTCATTCCATGTCATTTCATTGCATCAAAATTCACGTATACCCCTCTACTGAAGTGGTCATATCTCAAAAAGTTCTTGACTGACCACACTGAAATTTTACACTGTGTGTACAGAACAGTACGGGAGCATCTGGTAAATTGAAAATTTCCTGAATTTTTTTAGATTAAGTGCGTGGGAAGTGCTGAAAAATGGTTGAAATGGTGTGGAATGACCCACAAGTATTTGGTCTGTGGAAGCCAATTTACACATTCCTATGTCAGGCGAGACTTCGTCGTCTAATGTCAAGTTCAAGATGTGCCATATATATGACTTCTTATAAGCTTATAGTACAACTCTAACCTCTAGGTGCAAGCGTTTAATCAGCAGCCAATTTACACATTACACCTCAGACATTTGGCATTCAAAGTCATCCGAGGTCAAGCTCAAGGTTACCACTAGTTGTTCCATGTACGACTTCCTATATTTTTGTTTGCTGATAATGCAAACTGAAGCTCCACTACAAGCATTTCGTCTTTAGAAGCAAATTTGGGTAGTTTTTTTTTTTATCCAAAAATGGCTATTTTGACCTCTCAAGGTCATCGAAAGTCAAATTCAAACTTGCCACATAAATCGCCATTATGACTTCCCATATGAAAGTGCCACCATCTAAGCTCTATCTTCAGGAGTTCTAGGAGTACAGTGGTGGCAGCTCCCTTTATGAAGGAAAAAAAGTCCAAATCCTCATCGACATAGTTACCTGTCGGACCCTGTCCCCGACGTCTCGAAATGTCCCTGACCTATCAGGTAATAGCAAACTGTAAAATGTGCCCTTGATGAGACCTTAGGGCCATGTATGTGTCTGAAATTTAGAATGATTTGGTCTAGCAAGCTGGGCTGTGTTCATCTGACAATAATATACTAGTATCAGGTTTTACCCATCAGTGGATGAACAGTGATGAAACCATACAGTAGTATCCACCTCAGTGGATAAACTTATGATAAAAATTCCGAACACTGAGCAGTTTTTCGTGTTTTATCCCTTTCAGTGCCAGAGGCGACTTATTCGACAAAAAATTAGGGGTAATCAGGAAAAACTTTATTACGGTAAATTAATAGTAAATTTATGTTTCTCTAGTGAAATTTTTAAACTTGAATTGTTTATATAGTACTCAGAACAAACCTACTTGATATTCTAGTATATTAATGAGTGTTTAACGGTAAATATGCCATCACTTCATAATTGTTTCAAAACAACTCAGTAATGGGAGACAAGGTCTGCAACAGTTTTGGGCAGTGAAAGGGTTAAAATTATGCATTTATTACATACATTTGTATATTTAGACTACAAAAATATATCCCATGATCTGATGATATTTAGTGCACAATGCAGCTTTTGCTATATAAACTAACTAATCCAGAGATGAATAGAAACAAGAGATGTTACACCACAATGACCCATTGTTTCATTTTCGTTCATGAATAATAATGTACATGTATATTGTTCAAGTAAAAGTCTAAGCTTGCTTGAGAGCACTCATCCGCTAAGCTGCTACAGCAAATTGAAAATGTGCCGACAGTCAGTAACAACTCTCACATCCATTCTCTCTCATTAATCCAATATAATGAACACAATACATGTTTTCAGTATACTATTAGGCTTTTATATACCGTATGCTAAATATACAGTACCGCTTTCGCAAAACCTCACTAGCCATGCGAATGCTACATGCTGAATGCTAGGCCGTGCGATTACATGTGACTTGATGCTAGCATCAACTCGCACGGTGCAACCAGTGGGCGCGATGCCATCGCATCAGGCGGCCGTCTTAGATGAACAGGCAAGCATTATTTCGCACAGATGCGCACATCCTTTACATGTATTTCAGACGCAAATACTGACTTTAATATGAACTGAGCTTAAACACTGCATTTTCCCATACGATCCACATGATGCAAACTGTCTCTAAACCACTCGACCATGTGTTTGCAAGCATATGCGAGAATATAATGGCCTTCACCAAAAAAATGTGAAATGCTTTTAGCGTGCCACAGTGCCAAGAAGCAATGCTAGCATCAAATCGCACGATGCTACGTCAGGCGAAGTTGGGCGAACACATGCTAAATGCCAGGTTACTTGTGCCAGCATTTTCGTTAGGTTTTTGCGAAATCGGTAGCTAATACAGTATGTGCAGACACAGTCAAAAAGTGAAATTTCATGCAGTCAAGCAAAGCCAAAAACAAGATCATCAACATCATTAATATGTGTACATGATGTTGATGTTCATTCACAAAAATAAAACAAAACAAACTAATTTAGTATTTAGCGAGTTACATACTCGGTAGCTGAATTTTACAAATTATCTGTTGTACACAAAGTTTATCAATCACTTTTCCCAGGGATGTGATTACAACTACAATGTACATGTATGTACTTAAGTTCAATTCATATGTATGTATGAACAGTATGATCCTGAAGCACAACTTTCAAAATATATGTGTATCATGTCTGGTCGACAGCAAGGCGGTATTAAACATTAACACCATGAAATTGGAAGTAACTTCTGCATCCAAACTTGTATCACATGCACATGTACAAGTCAAATGCACCAAATGTGTTCAGACTCAGGAACTACAGCCTGGTGCTGAAAGATTACATCATCATACATGTACATGTAAACTTCAATTCCATCATATTTTTATATTGGTTATTAGAGAGTCCCATTTGAATATCAGGTGATATTGTTCGGCCTCACTCACTCAGCTGTACTACTACAGAAAGCATACTAACCTAATACCATATAATTATACCCTAAGATAATCAAAGGACACACATACACAAGTATACATGGTAACTACCGGTAATTCAAATACAAAACCATAATATCCATAACAGATTTGAAACTAAAACCATAATGAACAGCCTTCAAAACTGATGATGACACCCAGCGTTCAAATAAAATTGCGATTTTCCTGTGCAGAGATACAAAATGCTTCACACCTTGTAACAAAATCATCTAAGAGTCGCATTAACATTACAATTTTCCTGCACATATACCAAATGTTTCACACAATCACACTCGGTAACAAAGTCATAGTAGTAACATTCAACACTCGCTCTGTTTGTCAGTACAACTGGCAAGCGACGCCGCCTTGACGTCGCCGTCAGAGTCACTGCTCAGTTCGACAAGGACTCGCCCAGAATCGCCGTCCCGGGTCGTGTCTCCGCCACCGTCGCTGATCGTCCCGGAGGTGTCAAAGACGAACGACGACTCGTCATACGACTCGCTGCTAGGCGACACATCACTGCCCATGGAGAGGTTGGAGTATTGAGATTCGCTGTTACTAAGGTAGCTGCTATTCGAGGCATAGCTGTTGACTGACAGGGCCAAGTCATCGTCTTCAGAGAACGAAGTCGACGGTGATATTTCAGAGAGACGACGAGAGGTTTCTGAGTTGACATCCTTGGAGAGACTTCTAGTTGTACTGGTGATGCCGGAGTCTTGAATCTTGGGCTCACTGTTGAACCGTTCTGATGGTGCTTTTGCGTTCGTGTTCGTATCCTCCTCAAAGACTGTGACTTTTGAGATCGGCTTTGAGACTTGCTCCACTTTGGTGTGCACATGTTTTGACTGGAATGGAGGTGCTGAACTTGACTTGAAAGACTTGGCTTTATCAGCGTTTTGGTCTTGTGTTGTTGGTGACTTCTGGTGAGCAGTGTTTGACTTCTGCTCAACTTGAACCTCTACTGCTTTGGAATGAGTATCGTCGCGCATCTTTTGACCCTCAACGCTGACTCCTGTGGACTCTTCAGACTTTTTCACAGAGATTTCTCCTTCTGAAACGATTGACTTCCTCTGCGAATCACCACTTCCGTCCTCTTTGACCTTGGTGCTCTTGTTTTTGGCTGGGGGCCTTACATCTGGAATAGTCGATGACCCCTCCACAGGTGCACAGCTCGGTTCAGTACTTGAAGAAGCTCCCGTGGCACTGGTGTTGTCCCAAGCGACCAAAGTTGGGTTGATATAATGTGGATCAGACTCAGGAACGTAGAAACCCTCCTGCTTTGACAATGGTGCATAGTAGTGGATCTTGTCGCCAGCGTAGACTTCCACGAATGGATGAGCACAGAGCTTCATTTCCTGTCATGAACACAAACAATGGCATAATGTGAAAACTCATGACTGCGTACTATATATACATGTATCTAATGCCATGAATACTGATGGAGCTGTTGAAACAGTAACTCGACCCACCCTGATATATCTGGCTAACTCCGGATATACCCTGTATATGCCGACAAATACAGACAGCTGTGTTCGATATGGGAAGCTGGCGGTGACAGCATTGTTGACTTCGGGGAAGTGGAAGCACTTGAAACCTTCTTTCGTGAATGACTGGAGCAGAACAGGGTCTGGGTCTTCGTGTCCTTCAGCTAGCACGCACCCCACAGCCCAGCGCAACTTGTGGGTGGGTACCTGTAAATGAGAGTTTGTGATACATGTACTTGTAAATAGGCTAGATGAAAGGTATGAATAGGGTTGGATAATCAATGAAGCAAATGATAGCTTTCATTTGGGGTAGCTGTTGAACCTCATGTGCGATGTTATTCCCAGATGAATTGTTATCAAGTTAGATTCAGGATTAGTTCAACAACAAACATGTTTGTTGTCGAACTAGATTCAAGAATGACAATTGGTTATGAGATGATTTGTGCTTGATTTTTTTCCGATATGATTTCTTTGTCATTCTTGTACTTTTACTCGTGTTTATCGTAAATATTCAAGACAAAAACTATATCTTTATTCGTTCTCGGGTACGGGTAGCGAAATTCCGACCCGGGTAATTGTATGACCTGCCCCGAATTCGGGTACCCGTCGCGACTCGTTCGGGCCCTACCAAAAAGTATCATCAGCCAATTTTATTATCACAATAAATGACAGTAAATTGATCAATAAATTACAGTCATTTTAGTGGGATTAAAGGGGCACTATATGGGATTCTGTTTTTAGGGGATTTCCAAGATTTTTCTCCCGACGCTTCTATTTATAGAACAAAACGTCAAATGACGTTTTTGACCATGTTGACCTAGGATATCTTTGAGCCGACCTGGGCTGATCTGACAATTGGCTGATTTGGCTCGGCAGAGATCCTGGGACAAAAACGTAATCTGACCTATTGTTCTATAAATAAAACAGCGTCGGCCGGCAAATCTGGAAATCCCCTAAAAACGGAATCCCATATAGTGCCCCTTTAACTAATACTGGGGCAGTGGGGGCTAGTTCAGCCCAATAACAGAGATAAGTGCTAGTCCCTTCCTGAACCGACAACGGTATTCGCCTGACACCCTGTCACAATGGGTCAGCATTTATGAACTTATTTCAGAACAAAACATGGTTTGAATGCATGAAATACACAATGTGTATCGTTTTCTTCCCATCTCAGTTGTTTCCAACGATTTATGTCCCCCAATTTTAAGTTAATTCCATACTTTGTCACTTGACAGCTGTTTGTTTACATTGTCACCATGGTGTAGTTTTGTCATGCTACAAAGCTGCCACTCAAATTAGCCAATCAGGGAGCATCATGCAATCAGCTGATGATGGGTGTGATGTCATAATGCGGGAAATAGCCCCTTTTGGGACTTTTGGCGCCAAATCTTAGATTGAAACATTTTAGCCTGTGGTGCAATAGGGCTCTGCCCACAATGAAACGTTCCATTGAATTAACCTATCCCTTGCCGCAGTGTTAACAGATGGCATGCTGTCAAATCGCCAGTTTTCAAAGTGTGATAAGGCTACTTTTAATTTCTTATCAATGGATCTATTATTTTTTTATCGTTCCCTGAGAGGATTTTCTTGGCTTTGGCAGTAATTACAGATGGTTCCTCAGTGCTGTTGAGACGGCCGCGAGGAAGATCCTTCATTCAATGGGAAGGATAGGAAACGTTTCATCGTGAGCTGCCCGTGAATAGTGCTAACTGGGGGCGGCTAAGACAGAGGTTGTACTTGTATGACTCATCATCAGCTGATCATAATTGGTTATTAGATGTGGGAAAAATATCGCAATGAGATCCAACAATTGCTCCATACTGTTGTTAAACATATTGCTCTGTGTGAGTACCTGTTTGGGATCATCGTAATAGACGCCAAAACATTTAGAAGTTGGGGAAAGACAAGTGACTTCAGTAAAAACTGCACCGACATCTTTGTAAGCACCCCTGCCAAACTTGTAAACGACTTTCAAATTCCTACAGGGTGGTTTTCCTGCACCGACTGTAATGTCATCTAGCAGTCCAGAGTACCAAACCAATACACCCAGTGTTATTAACAGTAATATCGCAAGAAAAGCGATTCCAATAATCAAAACAATCGGCTGCAAACCAGCCATGATGATAGCTACGGAAATATCAAAGATCAGTGGATCACCGGTTTGGTGGTGGCGATAAAACTTGCAACAGGTGGCAGCATGGTTCGAAACGGATTCTCCACCAGACCTAGCGGCTCCACCCCACCCCCTCATCCTCTGAAATGCATTCGAATACGGTTGAAGAGGAGCTGCCACAATAATAACATAGAACTGTGAAATTGTTTGTGTCAAGTCTGGTGCTGGGGTTATATCAAGAAACACGCCCAACCATGCAACTTAATCAAATTAGTATTGGTTAAATTATAGGTATGTGTATTTTACTACATGATGTGAGTTTATATATCATGTAGAAACATTGACATGGACAGAATCAATCATCAATGGTACTATACTCTGATTTTTTAAACTCGTTTACACAGTTTTTCGCTGTTATTTTTGCGATGCTAGAGGCTATCGTTCCATAACTTCGTATACTTCACCTGGGAGTCAAACGGCAATTCGCTTCCAAATTTCATACTTCTATCACAAAAATTGAAAAAGTTGGCAATCTACCCCAATGTTAAATTTAGCCCTGTCATTTAATTTCTGGGTCCGCACACAATTTTGTGCATTTGCTCGGTTTTGTAGTCGTACAATCTTCCAAATACAACATATTTGTGTAGAACACACCCCAATGTGTCATCTGGTCTAAAATTACAACAATACTCCGAATCCTGATGGATGTAAACAGGATCAATAAATCCTCGAATAAGCTCAGATTCTCAAGGTCCCGTTTATGACTGAAATTTAACATATTGGGGTAGATTGCCAACTTCTTCAATTATTGCCATAGAAGTCTGAAATTTGGTAGAAAATTGCCGTTTGTCTTCGAGGTGAAGTATGCCAAGTTATAGAACGATACCATTTAGCATCGCAAAGACATCATCGTCAAAAACCGATGTAAGCAAGTTAAAAAAATCAGAGTATAGTATTATGATGAAAAATATATAGCATCTGTACCAAAGGGCTCTGGTGTCTGCAGGGTGGGCGACACACGACGGCGGCCATCGGCTGGTAATACAAGTCGACTGGACTGGGGTATGTCGACTGCTGCAAACTTTGCACGGTTCTGTGAGTAATAAATTTGTCAGTAGTAGGGCATAGGCACTTTTGGGGGCAGTTTGCACCCTATGACCTTGAGGTCACAGGCCGTTACATGCCAGCTGCGCAGGGATGTGTCGAATAATGTAACCCCGCGAATCTCTGGGGAAAATATACAAGAGTCGGTTAGCAGTAGGGTTACACTTTGGGGACAGTTCGCACTGTACGAACAGGAATCTTACACGTAGTGTGTTGAATTTATGGTGACAGAGGGATTCATATTACCAGGAAGATTACGATTTTGCAAATCAATGACAAGATTTTCAAATTTCTGGATCGTTTTACAACGTTTTTACACATATCATCATAATGCTAGAAGTCATCATGTTACAAATCGTCATACTTCACCTTAGGATGAAACAGCAATTTTCTCCCAGCTTCCAGGCTTCTGATCATGAAACTAAGAAATATAACAGTCTATTGCAATGGTAAATTTTCGCTGAAATTTTGGAATCATATAATATCTTGTCATATAACATTTATGTATACAAATCTTGGCCGCAGCTTGAAAAGTTTGTACTTGTTGGGTCTCTCTGCATGTTGAGGAATGACGCACCTCAAGCCCAAAAGAGCTGAATTTGTACTGGACTGTTAACTAAATTTGGAGTTAAGCCTAAAATGTACCAATTGTATGCAATATTTGATTAAAACAGCATCATTTGATGTAACACTTACCGTGCTGGCAAAGATGTCGATGATATATATCATTATTATGTGTATGTGTATATGTGTAGAGACAATATAAAAATGCATCTACATTTGTACGGAGACAACATTGAACAAGAAATGCTGATGGTTAGGATGTTAATGATAAAATGATAACGGCAAATTTATTTTTAAACCAGTCTTATAATGAATAATTCCGATGTCTGTGATAACAACATAATCAGACCTTCTTCCAGAATATTGATCAACCTTAGTGTGATATTGGATGTGTTTAGCATGTACAACATATATATGTACAACATACCACCGACAACGGTGATGTCCCACGATGTCTGATAATACAGGGCGAAAACCTTGACTCGGACTGGGCCACGTGCACTCGGGTCCGTGTTCGTCAAGATTTCATTCTGGCCTGGATCGTGTCCGGATCCGACCTGGATTGTTGCAGAGGACTTGTTCCATGACAGCCAGAATTGCCGCAAATCAGAGCAATTCAACAGACCCGGTGTGTATTTATTCAGCTCGTGGGAGTTGTTAACCCTTCGAAACCAAACACACGTATTTAACAATGCATAGACCCATTTGATTTTCTATTAACTGTGATTAATTATTTGTTGCCATTATAAGAAATTTGAAGAGAACGTGTAGGCTAAATGTATTTGGTATCCATCCCATCGATTGCTCTATTTAATTACAGTAAATAAAAGCACCTGATTGAGGTCTTTGCATCAATATCTCGCTGGATTTTGATGTCCCAGGTGGACACCTGAGTGTAAAACCTCAAGTGGGCCTGAGCGCACGCGACCACGTCGATCCATAGCACGTCCGAGCTGATAAAGTCAAGGCCAGTGTCTCGGAGGGTAAAACCAACGCCCACTCCCGTCGGCCCGAAAGTCGCCGAGTAGTGCTTGACCACCGTCAGGGTCGGAACCGAGTCTGTATGGTTATAGATTGCGTATTTGGTGCATGTAGCAGTATATGTTAATGCATTGATCTGAAGAAACAATGGAAACATTAGCCCTCAGCCTACACCCTTTATCGACGAAATTATTTCTTGTCAAACTGTAGGCCGCAGGTCGCGCATGTATCACAGTTTTGATATCTTTTATTTTTACAAAACATGCTGATTGGGGTCCTTGACATTGTGTATGAAGATGGAGTAAATTGAGTAGCTGAAAAGGTTCGATATGTGGACTCGAAAGGCCCAAAAAGACTTGATATGCACAAATTGCCGTATGAGGCGAAAACGCTTGTACACAGGGGTCATATATATGGGGCATCATTTGGTGACCTTGATGTTGGTCTCAGACGACCTTTATGGACCCGATATGTAAATACGTATGGATAGAGCTTATGTTTGTACTATGGGCATATAGGAAGTCATATTTTGCACACCTAATAATGACCTTGAATTGACCTCAGATGACCTGAAGTTCTAAATCTCTATGTCACGTCTGAAATGAAATGTGTAAATTGGCCTCTGAGGCTAAAACGTTAGCGCATAGAGCTAGGGATTGTATTATAATCAGATAGGAAGTCATAGGGAACATCTTTTGGTGACCTTGAACTTAATCTCAGACAACCTTAAAGGCTAAGTCTCAAGGTCACACCGGGCTAATGTGTGAATTGGCTTCTAGACATGGTTATAGATAGAGTTATTACGTTTGTATTAAATGAGCATACATGTATATATGAAGTCACATACTGCGCACTCCTTTTTGTCTTGAAATGCGTAAATGAATATTTGCAGACAAAGCGCTTATAGAACTTAGGCTGGCGACATTGAATTTGACCTCAAATGATGTTGACTGTTAAAGGTCATATCTCACCAAAATTGTCCGGTAATCTGTCTTAGTCATTATGTTAGATGTTTTAATTTTCGATTCTTTGAATAGTTTAATTTTGGAAATTTCGATTTGTGGACTATCGTAGACTTTCAACTAATTTTGAATCTGTTATCTACTTACCGTATGCTGCTGTATATATGAACATGTGACAGATGAGCAGGAGGGATTGACACGTTTGTCCACCATTGCCGGACATAGTGTGACCACCGGTGACTACCTAGGACTATCCTTTGACCACCTGAGGTACAATACTGACTGCTCGCTAGTTCAAACATCACTCGCGAAGGGTCCCATGTACGCAGCAAGCAACTTCGTATTTAACGCTGCGTTTTCTGTCGAACAATTTATGGGCAGCATACCTCTCAAAGCCCATTTATGTTAATTCCTCCGAAGAATATGCGTTATTGTCACGTCACGTTTTATTTCGTTAATAAATGCGACTGTTACATAGTTTTAGTTTTAGCGTAAGATTGATTTCGCTGTACAGTCATTACTTTTCCCATTGCTGCAGAGGCACTTTAGCAAAAAGCAGCTCAACGATAATGCCGATAATGCTTCATAAATATGACATGGATGACTGCTCCTGCTGTGCAGAAAAGGAACATCCACTAAAAGAGTCCGTTCGGTAATATTAGAGTTAATCCACATGATATATGGCATTACTTATAGTCCTATTTGTCATTTATACACATAAAGAACCTGCCATTCAAAATAATGCACCTCGTAATTTCCGAAATTACACTAAAATCCTACCAACGAGGGTGATAAATGAAGACTAGATATAATTTCGAAAATAATTATCTACTTTCGAGATATATATTGACCTGCTTAAGACCTGAATTCATTTTCAGATGGAGGTACAAATTACACCAGAAATTTTAGCACGAGCTCTTTGCGTTCATAATCATAAAGTTTATGTATTTGGACAAGATAAAATAAGATTTCTTGGGAAGACTGAAATCAACATTTTACGCGCGGCTTAGTTTCCTCGATTAAAAATATATTGAAGGAAATTACCATTTTCCTTGCATTACTTATATAAAATGGCCTTGGTTCCTGGTAATAAAAAAAAACAACATTCAGAACACATGAATCATGCACTGCAAGTTCATTGCGCGAGGCAACGAGAACCAAATGAGACTGTAATGAACATGTTATGAATAAACAAAAACATATTCGATTTTTGGACACAACATAGTTGGAGTTTTCAGGTGCGTAGGCTACTACAAAATATAGAAAGTCAGGAATGGGGCATCTCTTGGCGGCTTGAACTTGACCTCAGACGGCCTTGATTGCTCCAAATAAAAAAAAACATTTGAAGAAAGAGCATATATGCTTTTATATGAACAAGCAGGAATTCATGGCGGATCTGAAGGTAACCTCGAACTTCACCTGATTTGAACTTGAGTGCTCAAACTCCTTGTCAAGTCCAGTCCAGAGTAAGATATGTAAATTGGCGAACGGAGACAGAACACTACAAGATGGGGTTTGCATCACTAGAATATAATAGGTCTAAAATGAATCTTATTTTGGAGACATTGAATTTGACCTTAGGTGACTTTAGATACTGCAAATCAAAATGATGTCCAAGTCCAACTATTTTTTTTTATATTGGTCTATGTACGTGGACACTAAATCCTTGCAGAATGAGCTTCGGTTTATCATCTGCAAAGAGGAAGACACATATACGGTACATCTTTTGATGAACTTGAACCCAGATGACATTGAATGCGCAATCTCTATGCAGAGTTTGGGTGACTATAGGTCTATTATGAACATATGGGAAATCCTAGAGGTATATGGGGCATCTTTTGGTACAGATATAGCCAATATACAAATAAGGACTTGCATGTAGGTCAATGACTTATCTTATAATGATTAAACATATTCAGTCACTGATATTCATACTAGTAGTAATCAGCTGGTAGTTTCTCATTAACATGAATAGCGTATATCACTAAATTCAATATACGTTGTGGCTTGTCCCTTCTCACGTTAGATTGGAGTGGCATTTCTTTGATTTTGAGCAGTTATCTCGGAACAATGGCAGTTTTTGCTCAAATGCTAAAGTCATTACCACTTTTGGTACTCTGTTTATTGTTGGTATGTTTGGGATATGGACATGGACAAAACTGTCCTCTCGCAAAAGGTAATTTAGTAAAGATGTCTGCCTATAGCCTGCATGAACATGTATGCTGCCACATGCATGACACCGATATGCAGAGGCTTGAAGTGCCTGTTACATGCAAATTAAATTTAATTTTAAATGTTCACAGAGTTTTGTAGTCTACGTCATAAATTAGGGATATATAATAATGTCTACTCGTTGTCAATATTTTTTTCTCATCTCCGCTTTCCCCGAACAGGCACTGACACGCCAGTAGCCGCGTTCAACGTGGGTCTCAAGCTGGGCGTCTCAGGCAACCCTGAGAACGACACGATCGTCACCTTCGACCGCGTGGACCTCGACCTCTGTAGCGCCTGGGACAACGAGACTCACCAGTACGTCGTGCCCGTGCGGGGTCTCTACTCACTCACCTTGACCATCCACTACCCGACCAGCCTCTCGGGCACGGCCCAGTGCTTCGTGCAAGTCAACGGCGAGAAGGTGCTCTGGGTGGCGTTCGGACAGTCGCTCGACACGGCCACGCGGACGTTCCCGGCCGTGTTAGACGTGGGAGACGTACTGGATGTTGTGTTAGTACGGCAGCCCGGCCTCACGATCATATTTGATGACCTCAGAGGTTTTAATTCGTTCTCTGGGTTCCTCGTGCACGAGCTGCCGTGATATGTACATGGATATAAAATGAGCTTTGTGGACCGATGCTCCAGATTAAATGTCGGCTACTGAATTGGTTTTGAAAAATCAGAGCAT
The DNA here is from genome assembly GCA_949152475.1 of Terebella lapidaria. Taxonomy (NCBI): domain Eukaryota; kingdom Metazoa; phylum Annelida; class Polychaeta; order Terebellida; family Terebellidae; genus Terebella; species Terebella lapidaria. The sequence continues at coordinate 54,831,348 of OX424555.1, read as the reverse complement.
GAAGGTGAAAGGGAATAAAGGGAATTTCTTTCGAACTGAAGCTTTTGTTGTTTTCCATCTTTTGTTGTTTTCATTTGCAATCACTGTGTGTCTTATTTTCCTTCATTTTAGAACACACCTTTTCGATAAAGCGAACTGCCACACGAAGCACATTCGAATTTAAAGGAGATGTTATATTACCCACCGTAACTAATAGTATTATCCGATACCGTATATGCACCCCTCGCTTCTTCGTCGATGTATATGTATTGCACTGACTCAACATCATCTGAAGTCCAAGTTCAAGATCACAAAACAGCTGGCCAGTATAAAGTGCTGCATAGTGTTCTATATATACACCAAGCAATATATTCTATACGTTGATGTACCAATATAAACAGTATTATCAATGATACACTGCGCCGTTTGGAGATCAACCACATGACTTTATCATCTCGAAGTCAAACATTTAGTTCGCATGTTCTTCATCGGCAATATTTGATTCCAGAAGTTACTTGCATATGCGGCTTGTCGCCAATACAAGCCTTATAGATGTGACCTTGACCCCAATGACAAATCAACTTGACTCAAGGTCATCACAGGTCAAGCTCACAGTCATTTAAAGATCCAGTGACGGGCATTGTATAAATGTACCTGCCTATGACATACAACATGTATGTTTAGAACAAGCTATACAAGCATTTCGCCTCCATCGGCCTAAATTATTAGACTATTTCACGGTTGAGGGGAACATAATTTTGAGATAAGTCACAATTTCATCTGTGGTAACTTCAAGATCACCGAAACTTCCACCACTATATGACTTCCAATGTGACCATTATACATTATGATGCAAGCCTGCACCTACAGTGAAACACTTTTTATGTATTGGAATGTGTATTTCAAACCAGCGACATCCAACAATCACCTTAACCTCAGGTCGACTTGAATCACCCAATGATTCGTACTGAACTCGATAAATCGCAACCTAAAACTAGGAAAAAAAGTCCTCTCAGTCTCATTCGCGATGAATTAGGCACAATCCCCTCCAACTAGAGCTTTTTCGTCTTGTTCTTCCAGCGAGGTCTCTTCCGCAAATACATGTGCATACACTGCATATATGTCGATAGCTCATTCAAAAGTATGCTATATAGGGCCTATTAGTAACGCCCCAGCACGAGGTCGTAACTTACGACTTGTCAATTTTGATCTCGGAGCATGATGTATTCACAGTCTCTACGTTCGATTACTTGCCCTGATATAGTCCATACAAAATGCAGAACATGCTGAACAAATATTAGTTTGACCCTCGGAAAACAACCACAGCAAGAACAAAAGGCGATTACGTGTGATTTAGTAACAGAATAAAAATAAGATATCGCGTTCGAGGTAGGACAAACTGTCTTAAGCCGCGCGGGTAGAAAAACAGCAATAGGCTAATAGTTTGCCCAGACAGGCGATTGATGTCACTTCTAGCTCGTGCTTGGGCCGCGCGCCCGAGTGTGCTGTGTGGGACCTTGGGGTGTTGACACTGTTGCCAATGACGACAAGACCGTACCGTCAATACTTCGTGAACATGGCGGACTCGACTGCCAAGCACTCGATATGTGTTGATTATTTGCACCGCTCCGTCGTATAGATTCACTCAACGATCGTGTTGCTACTGTGTTTAAGATGTAAACTTATGGATGTTTGATAGCTCGTGGCTCGGTTTTCGGATATTGGTCCGTTGGAAACAGGTTAGTGTCACAAATATCAATGCCATTAAACTTTCGTTTGTGATATGAGAATGAGATTCAGAAGTTTTTGCTCATTGTTGCATGACGGTAAGGCATATGGTTTTATTGATTTATAGTCGTAAATACTATAAGACCACTATAGCTGACATGTTCATATATGACCATGGTAGGCCTAATGGCCTGTAGAAATTAAGCCATAGAGAACAAGAAATGGAGGGCCTAAAGATTCGAAAGAGGTTTTGGTAGGCCTACGGTACCAATGTCAAGCAATTGGTATCTATCATTGTTGGCCCAGTCTTATCGTTGATGTCAATGACAATTTCCATTTATATAAGGCCTATATCATCTCGTTTCCAGGACCGCTGGTGTCCATGACGATGTGAACGCATGATCGCCGGCATTTCCCGCCAAAAAGCGAGGGATCCTTCCGTTATTTCTGACACGTGGTCCTTGGTGGATAATCGCCGAAAGTCACCATGGATCCGTCCGGCATTGTTGCCGAGAAAGAAACGTTCTTTTTCGAACAAAAAACGTCACGTCGGGCTCCCAAACGATACAAAAAGCTGCCAGACGAACTGCCACATGATCTTCGTTTTGCCCACCTCAACCCTCGAGTTGCCGCGCTTTTGGCCAGCAAGGAAAAGGACCAGCTGAAAGCAGGAGATTTCGACGACGGCCTCGGTTCCAAGAGTCTCCTGCCTCAGATCAACCAGACAGTGTCCCTTCTCCGCCAGAGACTTGATAGTATTCTATCCTCTGTCTCGGATACTCAACGAATTCTTTTCGACGAGGCGAAGCAAAGCTCCAATTCTCTCCTGGATCAGTTGACAAGGATTTTGTATTTGTTCGAGGGCTTGAAACCCCATATCCCCAACAGTCTTGAGAACCTGCTGATGCAAACATGGAATGAACTTGTTGCAGAAACCAAATATTCTAGGAGAGAATGGCAACTGCCGGGCAGCAAAGAGACTTACGAGAAGGCAATGAAATCAGAGCAAAGCAGCAAAATTGAAGAAAATACGGAAAGTGAGGAAGAAAGTATGAAAGCCTTCAAAGATCCACAAGACGGACGAAGAACTCGAGGGAAAATGCTCGGGAGCAGGAGCGGAATGTTGCCTGGTGTGGAGGAGGTTTGCGAAACCCCGGGCGATAAGAAAGGAGACAGCACCGACCGCTCGAAAGGGACACGAGATCTCTCCCCGCCCAATGTAACAATATCAAGGGTCAGTCATGGGAGATCATCATCCATCTCCAAACCACGTACCAGGCTTGAGAAGTACAATACGAGTCTGGGCTTCGATTCAAAAGGTCACAGACCACCTTCTGCTGCAGGTAATGTCCTTGAATGTCAATGATATTTACGATTTACGCCCGGAAATTGCAGCAACTGAGCAGGTTTCTTTATTCTTAGAATCTTTTTTTGATATGAAAATTCAGAGAGGCTGACAGTGACAAAAAGGTGGTTCCTAATTAAAGTTGTAGGCTACTTCATTTACAGACGCACACGGTGTGTTAATTAACCAACGTTGAGCTTTTAAAATGGATGAATCTCATATTGAGCCATGACATACTATATACTAAATGGTATGCACATGCGTGCGCTGAATGTGGATCTGATAAGCCACAATTAACTCAATGGGTGCTTTAAAAGTGATCAATCAACGCACTAAGCAGTAGCAACTGGTACAAGCCTCTTAACACGTAACCTCGGTGTGCTTTTCGAGTCCTCTTTTTGCAAGATTTACTTGGCACGTTTGCCATATTACACACTGTTTATGTGAATAGTTGGCACTTGAACGAGCTTTCTGAACGAATTGCTTTGACATGAAGGGTGGTGATGTATACCTTTGAGTCAACTCAGCGAAAAACAGAATATGATAGGGCCTAGGCCCCTTATATGACTATCGTACTTCTGTTCACAAATGTATATTGTAGGCAAATAGTTCTTGGTATAGTTCGTGTATACATGTAGATCACTTACAGACAATATAAAGAATTGGGATAACATGAAACCCAGGGCTAAAGAAAACATTTATAATGCAAACAATGCCGACCTTTGCCGAAATTTGGTGCATGGCTATAGGCATGTTGATCTGAGAGAGTTCCATTCTATTTCACCAAATATATGTATATATTTTCAGACAAAGTATGTCTGTGTGTGAAGAAAAACAATCCATGAGAAACTGGACCCACCGGCCCCGGCACCATTTAGAAATTTTACCCTCTATCGACTGATGTATATATAACCAGCATGCCAAAACCCTTAACCAAGATCATCGTAAAGAACGAATCGGTTTGTGAGAATGGAAAGAACAATTCACACTGAAATACAAAACTGTACATTTTTATTTGATCTCAATAGATCCACAAAGATATTTAATAAAAATACGCTCACGTATATTCATATAATACTCTGGTACGATTATTATTTTTTGACTTTCATGCATGTTATTCATTCGTCTCAGTTGAGAGGAAATACAGCAATGTTTATTGCTGCTTCAGGAACAATAACATTTTTTCAGGTCACGTATCATTAAATATTTATTTTGTGGAAACAGCGAGTTCCATCAGCACAGATCAATTGTGCAATCATGACATAAAACGAACTCCATATCTACTTCAGGGTAAATGTACCACGATAGTAAATAATGCAGCTATCACTTGCACTGGCATCCATGCGTGATCATGACAGTCAATATTATAAAGGCACTGTGAAACGTACGAAAATTTCCTCCAGTGATATCACCCCTAAAATAATAATCAAACGTGTGTACAATGTAGCACTTTCTGGATCCAATATTGCTGTTTTGGTGAGGGCACATATCAAGCAATAAAGCAAGGTCTCTCTCTTGAAATGCATCGTTCCATATTAACAGATCAATAAAGGTGTTTTCTCCTCTCTTTTGTTTGCATAACAATTTGCACCGGGCTGTAGATGAATCACTCGCAATACTTGTAGGTGTGACAGAACAGGCATCTTATGTTTCAACCTTCAATGAAATATGCTGCAGTCGAAACTGTCGTAATCCAAATCTATATAATAAAAAAATATGACTGTTTTGTTAATTTCCGCGCAGATTTTTGTCTACATGTAGGCCTACTAATATTCGATTTTTTAAATGTATTCAATGAAAATTTTGTTTGACTGTGGCAGGAAGTCGGCAGTCGATGTCAGTGAGGAGGGGACGTCCAGACGACATGATGTCCATGCTGGCCGAGTCGGTGTCCGACGCCAGATGTACATACTCTCCAATTTTCATCACATTAACATGTTTAAAATACATCATTCCTGTATCATTCTCAAACATATACATGTATCGTTCAATAGTAATACTCGCTATTTATATACTGCTCCCGAATGTACAGGCAAATCGTATGGTTATAATACATGTGCGTATTGGACGAAAGAATCTCGATTCTTATAGACGTTTTCTCTCTGTTTTCCAGCTGTTATGGCACAGCCGAGCTTTGTGCAGACAATCCAGTTCCAGCTGTCCAACAAGTTATGTGATGAAAGGGGTGGGTAATTCAAACTGGCGCTTACAGGAAAACTACATGTAGCTATGATGCCAAAAATACATGAAGCAAGAAATTTCCACCATAATATATATGTTGTGTATGAAATACATAATACATGTATGTATTTATGTACATGTATCCTGGTTAAATGAAAAAAAAAAACACTTTAATCCTTTGGTCATGCAATGCCTGAAAGCACACAACAACTTTCTTTATTTGGGTTGGCTCTAGCTTGGGCACTGAAATATACCTATTATGATTAATTCCGGAAGACATGATGTATCCTATCTGTTCATCCAAAAGGTGCCCTTGTAATTGAAAACAAAAGTTCCACAGCATCCGAATAAGGGCGTACCCAAGCATGAACGCTTATTGTACATTTAAACCATATATTGTTACTTGTACAATATAACCTGACCCAAGCCCTCCCCACAGGCTGGGTGGTACACCCGGACGAGAAGGATGACCACGAGCGACAGACGATGTTGGAGTGGGCCACACAGCGACTACAACTCGCCATCAAACAAAAGTACGCATGTCTCCCAATGAATCAGATACGTTCAGACCTATTCATGGAAGTCAATTTGTACAATAATGAAAATAGCAAAGAGAAAATCCTTGTATAATACCAAGTATACATAATAACCACCCTATGTCCGAACTAGACAAGAGGGACAGGCGGTCGAGAAGGAAATGGGTCTAGACCAGCCGTCCCAGGTGCGTTACTATGGTGACAGCCAGCGTGAGCAGCTGCAGAAATACAAGGGCACGCCCGCAAAGGAGCGAGGCTTCAACTCGGCCCTGCTCAAGGGACAGAAGCCGAGGATCCCATCCCTTGTACAGAAGAACGACGGCAAAACGTTGCTAATGACAACCACGGGGGACGGCTCATCTACCGTCTAGTATCCTTCTCTATGGGTTTAATAATAAAAATCCATATTGTTGATTTCATCATAATGGAAACGTGCTCGCGTATTCCGTTCTATTAAATCTTTCATCAAGTTTCGAGAGAGAAAAAAAGCGAATTACCAGATCATATATATATATTCTTGAATAACTATGTAGCCCTACGTGGACTTCTGACCATTTCAGTCCTAAGAATTTTTCATCCTTGACTTTGCTAAAGCTACCCGAATGGCAGACCCGCCATCGTCACTAGTAGCTGTGGTCCAAAGAAAGCCGGGTTTTACACAGTGGTTTACGACAACACGCCGGAACAGAAGATGCTGGGGACTTTCACCCCGGCGGGCAGGGCTTGCTGTTACCATGGCAACGGCACTATCAACTTCCTGTCGGATGACAAAGGCGGCACGATGGCAGACGACAATGGAGCGATTTGTAAGCGCTGGAAGTGGCCCTTAGTCGGAACAAAGCTGCCTGTAACGATCACAATACAGGTGAATTGTTGTCACACGTTATCATAAATGGTGGAGAATCCGATCATTGAATCACATCATAACGCCCTGCATATTGGGTGTTTGCATGATGTACACATATCCATGGATCTTTGCACAACGGAATGATTTTGGCCCATATAATGGGATATCGTTAGAACATTTTTTTCTAAAAATATTTTTAAAAATATACTCATATATACTGGTAATTAACCGGTTGTAATGTAATTACATGTGGATAGAGCTCATTATTATGTGTTTCAATATACGTAATAGGCCTACAACATATTACATGCAGCTATTCGACTCGCTATTCTAGTTATATTAAAATGTGACAGACCTGTAGTAGATGTAGATGTGAGAATTACAATACATGTAGCTATGAAAGATGAACATAGGCTTGAAAGTTGACCATGCTATTTAAAATAATTTCCATTTTGCAATTTTTCCCGACCATACAGTTGAACAGTCAGCTGACGTTTCGCTGCAGTAACCTGTCGCAGATGCACGTGTACTTCTCCTGTCAGAAGGAACACCTCAAGTTCCACGTCGGTGTCGTCACAGGGGCCGAGGACCCGCCCAGTCGGGAGGACCTGGTACAGTCATACTTGTAGATTCCGGCTGATTGTTTCCGACAAATTCTCAAAATCGTCTCGTACTGTACATGTACAGTTTGTATAATTTTGTACCAGTATAAAGTTGAAGGGATTTTCCTAGATGTGAATTATGTTGTCTACGTATATGTTTATTACTCAGAAATGCCTTGAGAATTAATTCCTGCATTTTATAAATTACTGAAATAGATTGTGCCTACACGGAACTATTTTATGAATTGCATATCCTGACAAACTAGTATACGTTACATGTATTTATCGCAGGGACACCTTGTTTCTGGAATGTCATTCAGCTCTCAGGCAGCGAAAGACTTTGTGAAACCAGTCAAACCGAAACCTCTGCTACCACAGACCAAGGTCAAAAAGGGCAAAGGAAAGGTATGTTTTTTCAAATTACACCCATGGGTCATGTATAGTATATACATGTATATTGCTAAATCGTCCAATATTGACATAGAGCCCGATGTGAATTACATGCACTATTATAATATCATATAGGTCTAATGTCCTGTAATGAAATTACGTGTAGGCTTGATTCAGTTAATTATTGTTCAATAACTGCATGGCTGATTACGTACATGTGTATAGTGTGCACTAAATGCTTTGCACTAATAAAATTCACAGCATCGAAATTCAGCATGCCGGTCGCTTTGTATGTAATAGCTTAGTATACACGTGCATTATAACTAAACATGGTTGCTACATATATATGCTTGATATCGTCGTTGATCACATAGATGTACTGATCATGCAAATCATTGCAAATCCATTGCAAATCCCCCACTGCATGCAGCTAATGTTACTACTGGCTGCCACTGGATCCCACACTTCCGACGACCCCTGCCCAACCCCAAACACCGGCCGAGACTCCCTTCCCAACTCCAGACCGACCTCCCCCCGTCTCCCACGTAACACCCCTCGCGAACAGACGCGTCCGTCCATCCCCAATACCGCAACGACACCGAAAACCCAACACTCCGCCCCAGTAACAACGCCCAAGCAAACGCCGGCGGCGGCGCCGTCCACTCCCGCCAAGACCAGGTCCAAAGGCTGGCCCTCGGCAGTGGACGTGGCTAACCCCGGTGTGGGGGACCAAGGGACGTCACCCAGTGCAGGACGCCCGAGACTGGTCGGCGGCGAACTGATCCCTCCCCTCAATATCCCTCCCATTATTCTGGAAGAGGTACACCTTTGGGGTCCCTTTGTATATTTTCTCCATTTTAGGTCGCAACCCTATATCTATTTTTACCTCCCTGTTGGATTATTTGTCGACCAATAACCCTTGATTTGAATTTCGGGATGGGTTCACCAGTTGACCTCTCAACTATTCTCACCATCATTATCTATACCCCTCCTCCTCCCCTAGATCGCTTTTCTGTTCTTGATTTTTTCTAGACTCGCATATAATGATATTTTTTGATATGCCTACACCCATCATAATTATAAACATGTATACATATACTTGTCTTGCATTCTTCATAAGTTCATTCGGCAGCAAACATCATAATGTATTTCCATTTCTGCATTTCTGTGTCTTCAAAGTGCTACAATTTGCCATGCAATACAAGTATATGTTGTACAACACCGACTACCAGTATGCTTGAATTGATGTACAAGTATATCGTCCGCGATGTATCAAAATTATTTCGCCGTGATGTGTCATGTATATTCTTATTCTGTTTCTCAAGGTCACAATTGTTTGTCGTGTAAGTCTATATATTGCACAATCTTGTAGTTACTGTATGTTTGGTTATTGTTCATTTCCGTGCTTGTTGTTGTTGTGCCATTTGTTTTAGACCTGTACATCTCCTGATCTAAACAAAACTCAGATTTATTAATAATAAATCAATGATTATTGATAAATTATATCATTCCCTCTGTACTAATATTCCATTGTTATATTTTCATCAATTCAGCATTAAATACTGCCAAAAATTAACCTTTTACGTCAACAACATAATCAGTTATGACCTTGTGTACACAGCCCAGATCACCTGTTCCCACCGCTGAGATACAGAAACTGATCGCGGAATTCCCCACGGACCGCTCGGAGAATGACATGGAAGCCGACAAGGAACTCGCTAAGTTCCAGAGGAAAATCAAGTGAGACAAACGAAGCCATGATACATGTACCGACAAACTTTCCATATACTATACACTATCCAGTCATATCAATCATATTCCCCTTGAAAAACAAATTATACGAATTATTCTCTTATAGAACTATATATAGTTGTCTTGAACTTTTATTTTAAAAAATGTTTTTATTTTTAAAATCAATGTTCAAGACATTGATTGGCACGTTACATGTACACCAAACACTGAACTCTTCATGCAGGAATCTGAGCGAGGACTGGTTAGAACACTATCGTATCGCCCTCGGGATCAGCTCTCCACACATGAGGTCTCTGCGGGAGAGCCCGGCCCGCCGCAGTCGCCATGCCAACTCCGCCAAACTCGGCTCACACCCCGCCGGCCGCGTCGTCATTGACAACCCCAACACTCGCGTGCCAAAGGCCGCCGTGTCCTCTCGCGCGCCGTCGGCACCTCCGGGTATGTGTGTGTGGTATAAAATGGGAATTGCAACTGCATGATCTCCATTTACATGTACTATGTACATGTATAAATGGGTCATTGATTTCTTATCTCTTATCTTCGCAAGTTTGTTGGAATTTGGTGTGCAAAGGTATCATGGAAACGATTATCTTCTTGAACTCGAACATACACGTACATTTGTGTAGGCCTAGAGATTTGTACATGACTTATTTGTAGACTTTGAAGATAAGACGAGAGTTTCGCCCTCTAATGCTGTAAAGTACATGTACGGTTCATGGTTAATTTTGGAGGACTATACGAGATTCCACCATATAATACCTACGTCCCAAAACAGGCCGGACAGCCCCGCGGCCCGTGAGTGCGGCCTCCGAGAAGGCGACCTTCGAGGGACAACCCAGCGTCAAGTTCGAGGATAAACCGCCCGAGGAGATCTCGAGCAGCGACCCGACCGGCTCCGAGAGACTCACTTCTGTCGACATTGCTTCCAGGTACATTCATATATCGGGATTACTGCAAATCAAACGCTTAGACTGGTTTATAATGTAGATAGGATTTTTTTTTAATGTGAGAATTTCATGGCATATGATTTAGGTCTAATTAGTGAATTGAAATCGACTGATTTTTTTTTTCGAGATTGATAACAGATGTACGGCAACACCACATACATAGTTGTTATTGTAATAGTTACATGGGAATGAAATGCAGCACAACAATTCCTTACTTAAACCATTTCCGTCGACAGAACGACTTCGGCACTGCGTCTCTCTGCGCCGCACGGTGGGCGCACGAAGTCCGCGCCGACCCGCCTCTCCCTCGCCGGCCTGCCCGATGGCGTCGCCGCCGAGACGGGACTCTGCACCGTGGCCTTGCGCATGCTGATGCTTGGCGAGGAGCGCGCCCTCTGCCGCTGTAGCCGCCACCACATCCCCGTCATCACCGACATCGAGTACGACGAGTTCTTGCAGAAACAATCGCCGCCCGGCCAGCTCATCATCATCTCCATCATATCGTCCAGGTCAGGGAAAATTCATGAGGGACTAGAGAGGGGGAGTGCTGTATCAATTGACATTTATATCCGTGCAGTTCATTAGGTGTATGCGTATTGTAGGCATCTGATAGCTGGTGGAGAATCCGTGTCGAATGCATTTACATCTATTATATCGATGATATAATCATACTACAGAATTATTGGGTCTGAGTGCATTCATGTATGTTGTACATGTAGCTTTAATGTAGCTGTATAGGTCATAGGCTAGATATTAATTGCAAATGTCACTAATTCCATTTTGTTTGTATTCTGGGATCGTTGCAGTTGATAAGATATATGTGACTATTCAATTTGCGGTAAACATGTTCTATACCTGGTCGATATTCAACCCGCATGTGTACATACAGTTTCCCGGAGGCGGTATTGGGCGAGGAGATGTTGCTGCAGTTGCACTCGGAGAGGAACCGCAATCGTACACGGCCGTGCGTACAGTCGCGCGCGGACCCATACCGCGTACTGCTGTACGACATCGCGACGGCGGCCGAGTTCTCCGACCACTCCCAGCCTCTCCTCCTGCGGCGTCATAACGTCGTACCCGGCATGTTTCTGGTCAGTAGAGAAACGTCTACAAACGTTAGATCAGGGATTGTTAGGTCCACACTTATTGTTTGAACCACATTATACTATAGTATCTCAATTAGTTTGTTCCCAAGTTTACTCAAACAAATTTCGAATTCGAGACGTAGAGAGAGGCTCATCCAACAATCGATGATGCATATTTTTCAAGAAGTATTTGTGTATAATAATTGCAATACATGTTTGCGTTCGTTTTCAGATGTACGAGGCTGGTCGATTGTTGTTCTGTGACCACATATTCAATGGTTATGGTAACGCCCGCAAAGACTTCCAGAAGCAAATAATGAAAACCAGACGCGCGGTCTCGTCTGGGGAATATCTTCCCAACGATTTCAAGTTCTGGTGAGTTCTGTGTCTGTGCAAGCGAGCAGAATGCAAGCTGTAACGACCAGCCGAATAACAACTTACTTGTAAATTAAAACTTCTCGCACCATAACGCATTGCTTAGCATAGATCCAACCAATAAACTTGCAATGCCCACTTTGCTTCATTCATCAACTGTTCATGTGAGCAATAACTTCTAAAACCTTCTTTAAAAATGTTCCGTTTAATCAAATAAATGTTCCATTTAATTAATTACGAATCCCGAAACTGCAACTTGGATTTTCCACGACACTATCAGTCCACAACATGGCCGCCACGGGCCTCGCTCAGCCTGGGGCGGCACGATAGGAGGCGCTGGTGTCGATCGCCATGGCAACTCAGGTGTGACGTCACACAAGGCGTCATTAAAGCAGCCTTCCATCACATCACTCTCCAGTGGTGATTCAAGTGACCTACCGCATAACTATATCAGGTTTGTACTGATATAATAGATACAGTATACTTATATTGGTAGGCCTATACATCGCGACTATATCAAAGTAGAACCTTGAATAAATTTCGGTGCTTTACACTGTCTACAGATATATAAGTTGTTCAAATTTAATTTACTAAGAACGCAATATTCAAACAATATTTAGAAAAATTCAACTAACATTACATCTATGCTTTCATGTATTTTGAGAATGCTCCGACGTTGTATATCATTAGTGAATAAATATTTCCATCTCATTTCGCATCATTACAATAAAGTTGCTTATGCAGGCGATATTACGTTTCTTTGTAGCACTTTCTCTCTTAGTGCTGTATATAACTAGAAGATGTGTAATGTAAGTCGAAATATGTAATATTAATGCATGCTCCTGTACAAAGCTAGTAACAAGGGTTATGGGTGAATAATTTAGAAAGAGATGCTATTCGTGTACTTGATATTACCACTTCTCCGAATAATAATGTATGTATATATTTATGAGAATTTGATTGCAAAGGTCTTTTCAGTGGCGGATCCAATGATATAAATGATGATAATAATGATACGATAGTGTTACGAATTGGTGGCAGGAGGGTCTGATTGACACTTGCACTAACCATGTAGCCAATACCACACCAAACTGGAGACACATTGTTATAAGTATATATATACTGTTATAATTGGCCGCCGACCACTAGTACGACCCCGCGGCTCCCGCCCCTGCCCCCGGGCCCCGTCACCCCCAGGTTCATGCAGGGAGTATCCGAGTACGCCCATGACCTCGTCAGCAGCCAATCGTCCAAGTCCCTCAACTCCCTTGGCCACTCTAGTGACGCCAGAGTGAGTTCAGACCGCAGGACTGCTTTGGAAGTGACATTAATCACATATGTGTGTGGTCTGATGTGTCATATTATGTGTCATTTTATATTATAGTATCAGTGTGGTCTTTGGCACGCGAGCCTATAACAGAACTAATTATTCTGTAGGGAAGGAAGAAACTGCATAGAATTCAGTTTATTACTCGTTTTGTTTGACTGGCAAGCCTTTGCTAGTGTCAGACGAGCAGCGGTCACGAAAAGACTGTGAAAGCATACACATACTTTTTGCAGATATCACCTCTCATACGTGCTGCTATAAAACGGCAATACCATTTACACGTGCGTTTAGGAATAGAGAAAACATGAGGAACAGGGGGTTATTCAACATGGTCGAGGGCGGCAGCCCGAGACTATGTTGAATAACTCCCTGTTACTCAAGGGGTTTCTCTATTTTAAACCATACAGAATACTTACTACTCAGCCGTAACCAGCAGGTGTTAATTCAACATACAGCATTGATTAAACACCTGCGAGAACAATGCAAGTATGGTGAATAACTCCCTGTTTAGTTACTCAAGGGGTTTCTCTGTTTTAAACCATACAGAAAACTACTCGGCTGTGCCGGCAGGGGTTTAACCAACATACAGCATTGATTAAACACCTGTGAGAACAATGCAAGTATGGTTTAAAACGTTGGAACTTCTTACCTTTACTATCGTGCATTACAATTGGCCCTACTCATGAACAGGCACACGAAATCGGCTGGCTTCGTGCGGACGGGCAATGCATAGGATTTGGTTATCTGGTAATCATGCTATAGCCATATAGATGTACGTTTTGTCCATGCACGACCAAACCGTTAGATACATCAGTATTGCTATTATATGTATTTGTTAGTATTTCGATATGCAAATACAGATAGGACTGATTATATTCCCTACAGTCGGTCTTATTGTGATCTCTTTTCAATTTGCACTTCTGGTGTTATTTGATTTGGTTTATTATTCAATGTAGATTTGTGTGATTTTGTTATGTGATACATTTGTGTGTGTATTTTGCTACATATACTAGTTTATTTGGCACTTTTGGTCCACGGTTTGCTTCTAGTTCACGAATTTCAAAGTCAATATGCTTGCATTAGGGCGTGCAAAGCATTGACAGAAACAATGACCACATCCATACACCAATAATTCGCTCTATCTTCATGTTTTGTACAATTTTAATATTGTCGAAATATTTTTTTTTCACAATTTGTCCTAACTGTAACCACACTAATAGTTTGTTTAATGTGCAACTGCGAAATGTAATTGTCGTATTAATTTGTAACTCCTGCTTTTTAACCTGCACATAAACGTATTTTGTCTCCATAAGTGAAATGTAGCCCATATTATCTCACCTTATTTGTGTTCTTGCACATACACTAAAATGTTGTCGATTGTTCTCCGATCGCATTGCACAACCGGTTATTTCTTCAAAACATGTAAGAGTTATTGGCTGCAATTGCACCAAATAAGGAAGTTCAAATTAAGAATTAGAATCATATTCGCAAGCATATAATTGAAGTTTGCTCAGTTATTTATTGACGTAAAATGTTGGCACTATATGTAGTATGTACACGTCTACGCCACAAGTTGAAACTTATATAGGCCTAGCTTGCATTCTGTATCATCTATGTCTGTTAATCTTTCAGTTGTCACGACTCGTCTGAGAAGTTTGTCCGTGCGAGCCTTCGAGCGGCCGCCTTCGACATGCTGCCAACGTCGTCTCGCTCGCTTAGACGCCCGCCTAAACCCGCGAGTGATGTCCAGGGGCCACCCGTTGTCTCCGAGAGGCCCATGCTGAAACTGGGCGGTAAACGCGCGATCCCCAGGGTCAAAGTCGGCCGATGACGCCCATGACGTTTGCTGCATCCAGGTACCGCCGATCGAGGGGCGAACCTTGACGTCAAAGATCCCGCCTTTACTTTCATCGGGCGAATCCAATTCATATCTGTGATATACGTGTATGTTGAGTTGTTGAGGTTGGCACACGTATGCAAATGCTAAGCTTCAATTATAGGTAATTTTATACGATAATCATATTGTACATTGTGGGATAAATGAACTCTTCTACACAAGAAATGTACATGTATTTATCCTATTATTATTCATGTAGGCCTATTGTACATGTATATGACTGATGTGGTGCTGAACTATTTACAAAAATAGCGTACATTTCTTATATATTTCCTGATTTTTCCCACTACTGTTTGCCTTAAGTGTAACGTGTACGCAAATGCTGGATACGCAATTGTAAAGTCATTCGGTTAATCCTTCTCAATTGGTTTCGTGGATGTTTGATTCATTAATCAGTATTGATAAACTTCGCATGATTCAGGTTGCAAATATTGCATCCAGGAAAGATTTTTGTGCATCCCAGGAAAGACGGTTGGCCTACGCCACCTGACTTCGCGAATTGTGCCAACATCATATTCTTATTATTCTACATAAAGCTACTTTTTTATATTTGCTGACTGTGCCAAATTGATATACATGTAGTGTGACTGCTGATCAATTATCTTCATTCATGTTCTTTGATATCCGATGTTACTTTCGAAATACATAAAGATATATTGTGCGATTCTAGGTTACATTCTGTAATATTTACGAGTAGGTATATTATTTGTGCATGACCGATGCATCGAGTACATGTATGGAGGTTGGTATATATCATAATAAAATACTAGGCAACATGTCGCATTGCGTGATTGTTAATAAATTGCAAAGAGAACGACTTTGAGGTATTTATTTCATTACTTCATCCATGATAAATAATTTATTATCGTCATTATCTAGGCCCATATACACAAAACAAGTAGGCCTAACCCCCTACACATACATCCAGTTCACTATTCCAATTGCATGTAATTCATGGTCACAATGAACGAACATTTACCTACAAAATATTTATATATTTCTATACAATTACAAATGTATATACGTACAGATTGGCATCATGTCAAGTTTGAAGCACGGGCTATCATGAGCATTAATAAAATATAAACATTAAAACACTTCATGTGTATACAGTTTTCGACTAATATGTGAAAAAAAGATAGAATAAAATAAATGAAAAGATAACATGATTTTGCAAGACATGATTTTTGCAAAACTTGATTTTGTATACCGATGTATATTATTTCGACCCAGTTGCAATGTATAAGCTGGCAAACAAATCAATCACGCATGCATGTGATCAACATTCGTGGAACCTGATGGGCAAGCCGTCCTTGGGGAAGGGTATCGGGGCCGTCACCATTTCGGGAAAACCGTTCTCCAGGCTCCAGGGACCGCCTCGCACCATCTCCACGGTGAACACGCGTAGCACGAGCTTGGCGAACTCACGCCCGACGCAGATCCGCTGTCCCCCACCAAACGGGATGTACTCGTAGCGATCGCCATGTTTTACTCTGTCTCTCTGTGCGTTCGAGGCATCTTGGCTATTTCGTGGTGTTGGTGGTCGTTCATTGACGCTCTTCGAACGGCGTCTATCGTTTTCGTCGTCTTTGTACTGCTCCGCTGTTCGTTGTCCCTCTTGGCTCCACCGTTCTGGTTTGAACTGCAGGAGCGTGTCTTCTTGAAACATCGAGGACGTTTGGTGTGTGGCAGTGATGCTGTAGAGTATTGTCCACCCAGTTGGTATCTCGTAACCCTAGAGGTTTGAAACATAAAATTATGCACATTGTTGCATAAGGTTACGTCTAATTGTTTACTAACAAAAGAAAGCTAAAATGGAAAACACTCCGTGATTGCTGTAATTTGAGTTATATAAATTCACGAAGCTCGAGACATGGCCTGTCATTAACGGCTCCCATCTCGTTCATCTCCATACCATAATATTGCAGGGTTCAAGAGTTCGTCTAAACGCTCCTGCTATCGGAGGCATCAACCGCAGCGTTTCCTTCATGACGCAATTGACGTAAGTCGCTGACGTCACTTCCTTGTAGGTTAGTGTGATGCCTTCACCAGTAAGATCAATGTCACGTAACTCTTGCTGTACTTTTCCGTAAACATCAGGATGTTCTGCGAGGCGAATTAGAAGAGCGCATAGACCGCTTGCTATGGTTTCATGGCTACCAAAAACCAGTTCCACAGCCAGACTCTTGAAATCATCCGTAATCTTCATACATGTCGTGGAATCAGACTGTTGTGGAATGGAGGGGTCTCCGTTTGCTGAAGATGTGCACAGTTCCAGCAATTCAAAGAGAAGACTGATGTTGGCGTCGGATACCAGTGACGGTTTGAGTTCTGGAAGCTTCTCGCCCAATAGTCTCATCATTTCTGTTCTTGCGTGCATTCCCTACAAAATTGGAAAGTGTCTTTAAACTTGTGCTATTCATGAAAAATTGCGATGGGAAATAGAGCAAATAACTGCGAATCAGAAAAGAAAACTCTAGAGGTATCAGAACTGAGCATATTGTAGCACGAGGAAACACGTTGATGCCTGTCAGTGAACTGAGACACTGAGACTACCTTTCTATACTGGAACCCGGGCAGATTGACTGGGAAGGAGAAGAACGATTTGTTGTAGACGTCGAGCATTTCCATAACGTGCGACACTTCATCACCGGTGAAATCCAGACCCAGTAGCACCCGCGTAGAGATCGTGAACGACAGAACGCGACACTCCTCCACTGCCGACACCACGCGACACCCCTCCACTGCCGACACCACGCGACACTCCTCCACTGCCGACACCACGCGACCGCCAGTGCGTCCACCTAACCGCCAGCGACCGACGAACTCTCTGACGATCTCCTGAACGAGGGGCGTGATGGTGGCCAGCACCTCGGGGCGGAACGCTTTCACGATGGCCCTGTGCAGCGCCCGATGCCTCTGGCCGACCATTGTGCACAGGGCGCCCTTGCCGAAGAGCCTCTTGGCGCTCGTGGGCTGGCTGATGATCACGGAGCGGCCCTCGCCCTGGAGGACGGGACGCACGTTTACAGCTCCGCTCACAACCACAGTCTTCGACCCGAGGATTGAAGTCTTGAACACAGGACCGTACTTCTTCAGGCGAGTATCCATGAATTTTGTACCCTGTTTGGACAGAGGTTATTCCTAATTGATTAGCAATAGGGTATTGCATTTTTCACCGGAAGTGTTTGTGTATCTTACTTTCATATTTTATTGACATTTATCAGGCATACTTTTAATTCACACACGAAAGATGACTAATACCAAATGCCAGCAATTTCCCACCACCAAAACACAACCCATACCCACATTCATGATGAACTCAAAAGATTCTCCAATGACGGGCCAACCCAATGACCCGGGTGGTAAGTTTATCGGTCCATGGTGACGACTCCATGTCCAGAGTAGACCCAACAGTATACACAAGGTGGGCAGGAGCATCAAACTGAGTGGATCCATGGGCCATTGTTCTTGCATGCTAATGATTAACATAATATAAACTGCAAGTTGTCATATCTCACTCCATTATCTATTTTTGATGCAATTGATATTGTTTTCAATAAATAGGCCTTACTGCCGATACATCAGTTTACAATGATACTGTTGTCGAGGGGTTGGGGACATTATTTCGTAACAAAATTGGTAACTATTTTGAAAATACATTTCAGAACAATAAATACATTCAGTACGCAACAAAAGATATGAATACCATTCCATCTTGGAAGAGGCGCTTTAATAGAAGATCGTCTTTTGAAATTGTACTATAAATATATAAAATCTACCTCGTTGTTTTTGGCAGCATAGCCTACGATTTGATAATACACTAGTTTCTTGGAGAGAAATCAATATTCATTTTGAGGTAGTCCGCTCCAAACAGTGAGAGGAGGGGGTCAAAGAGTTTTTTCAAATGAATAACTGTCTCAACATAATCTCAAATGACATAATCTGAATTGCTTCAAATTGACATATTTATAGAGTAATTGATAAGCATACTAAAACTGAAAAGAAAATAGGGGTCACCGTATCCGTTCGCTTGGAAAACACGATGCAAGATGTGCATATGGACAAGAAAATGTGCAAAACTGCTATGATTTATGTCATTTTAGGTAAATGTTTGTGATTTTTATCGAATATGTCGAAGAAACCAGCACGGTGACCCCCTATTTTCTTTTTAGTATTAAGATGTTGACCAGTTACTCTATGAAATAGGTCATTTTGAACAGATAATATTCAAGAAATAACTTTTAAATGTTGACGCTTCGTTACCTCACTGTTTATAGCGGACTACGTTAACTGTACTTTATACATTGTTATTGCCCTTTCCATCCACCTTTCCCTAGATGAAACAGTCACCCACCTGTTCTATGTTAGATTTGTCTTCAATGCAAAATAAATTCGCTTGCAGCACCGTTCGAAAAAGATGAATATTCAAACGCTGTCAAAGTCTGCCAAAATGTTCCCGGGAAGCAAAGATAAACGCCCGCTTTGCTATCCAAATATTTGAAGATGTACATACAAAGTGAGATGACAAAAGCTGAGAATTTTTCGCACAGAAAGTGTTACATTTCAATCTTTGTTGCTTGTGCGAATTATAGGTGGATTTGAGGAGAACATGGCTTTATATAGAGGGTAGGCATTGCGTCGTAAATGAGGGGCGTTGGTTTTCCATTGACATATATGTAAATGTATCCAATGCGCGATTTTGAAGACGCCATTTATTAATAAGAAAAAGAAAGCTGTACATTCTGACCCCGAGACATCTATGGTATAAACTATTTGTGTTTACTGAGAAATCGGTGCACTGGAAACACGCGTATGGACGCAATCTTACGAATATATAGCTATATATATTATCGAAATTTCAAGGTTGGACATGTGTTGCCTCATCCACGGGGTATCTAATTTCCGACACGTGCATGGGCCTAGTTTTGCATTCCTGGCGTTGGCATCGGACTCAAGACGCGTAACTGACTCAGACACATGGACCTGACGAAGGCGTTCGCAAATAGGCTTAGATCTTGATTTCGAAGACACTTTCAAGGACAGATAACGTACCCAGAAGTGCGAACCGCATAAAAATGCGGTCACAACAGATTTTAGACGCGTGTATGGCCCAAGTTTTACACGAGTGCTAAGCCAGTATGCCCCGGTGCACTATCTAAGCATTTATGGGTCATCGTTCGAAAGGTTCAATGTACATTTTTTGTGATCATCGTAATAGGCCTTTCTCTGTGAGCGTTTACGCACACATGGGACTTACTGGAGAAATCGAATGTGGCAAAATTCTTATTTGTGCATATTCAAGATTTACACGTGTGTGTGTCTCGAACGGGTGTCTTCTGTCAGTCCAAATTATAAGTGTTGATGCGAGCGTTGGCCGTGACCTGGAAGTCACCTACATTTGGGGACATGAGCCATGGTTAGCGTGACCCAGTCGCACCTGGGTATGGACGGAAATGTGGGCTAGTACACATGTAGCTGCACTGTAGTTGATATGTGCATGTACGCGTGAATACTGACATCAACTTTAAAATTAGTAAATTTGAATCACGTTTTATATGGGATTAGAAATACTGCATACTAATTTTTTTCAATGTGACTGTACGTATAGATGTAGTTAATGGACGTAGATAAATCATACATCTTCAATGCAACAGGCAATACGAAAGCATGAACTTCATGAAAAATATTTGATCTCATTAAAAATTACATTTACTTCTCGGTTCTCTAAGTTGATCCATGTCCAAACAAATAATAAATATATTATCAACAATAATAATGACGTCAAAAATTATGTCCATAATACACACGTGGCCAAATTCTTGTAAACATTTGAGTCTGGAATTCAGAACCAAGCACGTGTGAAATTTAGCCCCTGCACTTTTCTCAAGAGCTAACAATTTTTTATTTGCGTCAGTGCGCATGTCGGTGAACTCGACAAACACAAAAGCGTGCGTGTGTAGCCCTGCTTCGTTCAGTTCGACCAGCCCTTTCACGATTTTCGTGATACTCTATCTTCAAGTCTACAATACAGATAGCTGGAAGTAATTCCAACGCACATACTATAGATTCATTCGAGAATAATCAATGTACATAAAATCCATTATAACCATTATTATACATTGTAAAATACACTTGTTGATTCGTGCTAACATCGAAGACATGTTTGTTATTGGAATGAAACAGTGATTTCCTGACAGCGAGTAATTCTTACAGCAAATATATTTTCATGTGAACAGCAATGATCTTCATGTATGTGTATGTCCAAATGTGTGATGTATGCACATATATGCTTAATAATATTAATATTGCCCCGCAAAAGTATTATCATAGATGTGCTTACATGACTGTAGGATGGTGAAATACTATAATAGAGTGTTCCCTTTACATCAGGTGTGGAAAGAGGCCAAAACAATAATATTACATTAATATGCAAATATGGAATAATGGACGCACCATTTTAACCCAAATGGATGTGATGGCTTTGTACAGGAACGGGGACATGGTGATGTTATATGCTTTGTTTCCATATGTGGCCCATATTCCAATAAAAGCAGAAAAATTATGAACGAATGGTGAACGCCATTAGATACTGGAGAAGCCACAAATGTAAAATAATGGGATATATAGATATTATAGCCCTGTGGGGGTGAATTATACATGTTGTGCTCAAACAACCAATGTCTCACCAACAATGACACTCTGATACATATATTACTAAATTATATTTATTCTGCATGCTATATGCTATTGGGCTTTCGATATTTATTGATTCATTGACTTTCACGTTAGTGTGCTTTTGGAGTGAATGTAAAACTTCAAAAATAGCAGCATAGCATACACTTTGGAGTTTTTTCGTGCATATTGCTGTGCCCCAGAATAAACTTCAATCTTCAATCATTTGTATCTCAGGTAACTTTCCTAGGCAATCCATCATAACGTTTTTATCAATCACATTTTCGTTTGCACATGACGTAAATGTACGCAAGTAATTAATATATTTATTCAGCCGTACACCTATGTTTACATTACAAAAATGTCCTACCCACCCTCCCAATACTAGTAATCCCCATATTGGTCCGTGCCTATTGTGTTGTCAGGGTCATGATTAGCATAGAAGAGGGCTGTTTTCATCCGGGGTGTGGCTGATGTTCTTAGTGATGTTTTTTATAACGAAAGTGCGTTCCAAATAACCTAGACATTGCAAAAAGATTGCCATACGAGTGAAAAGCGAGAGTGCTTTTCAGGTGGTGTGATACATGTTTATTGACTGTTGTGATGCACAAACAATGGTGAATTATTAGTATTGCAAGATATTCCTAATATTATCTCAGACTCTCGTTATAACCCATAATTCAGTGGCTGGCCCAGGGCTTGAACAAATTGCTCTCTTGACATTCACCCCGACAGTCACACATCTTAGCCCGGGGGATGATTTGATTCAGCTAATCGTGTGAACAATCGAGTTGATATTGGGGACATACACGGTGTGTGTAATCTGAAAAGACAAATATTGGGTGTTACCTTGGAAACATAGGGTGTGCACCAGGCTAACATCCGAACAATTTGGTTATTCTGTCATACGCGTGGTGAACTAATGGATATTTAGCGTTAGTTGGATGAAAAACGGAAGCTTTGTCTGCACCGCAGTCATATCCAATCGCGTTTTTCTATGAAACAGTCGGGTTGCTCTACAATATTATACATGATAACCATTGACATCGAAAGGCGGAAATGATAGATTATACGGCAGACATGGTACGTGTGGTATAAAAATTAAGCCTTTTCTCGTAAAAGTTGCCGATAATTGTCTCAATAATCAACTTCATCACTTTGAAATGGCTTGTTATCTCACCCCAAACAGAACACTAATTGGTCTAAGAACGGAAACCGGTTCTGATGTGATCAGTTACATTTTCTTGTGATTCAGTGTGATGAAGCCAATTGAAGAAACGTGCAGTAACAAATCATGGAAGTTGACATCAGAGAACTGATTTAACGACAGGTGAGCATCAAGTTCAACTGTTTTCTGTTCACGATCTGCACTCTATGGTACGGTGGCTCATATTCGCCAGATGGAGGAATGCACTTTTTTCTTTACAGCGTTATAACGCTGTAATACAGCGTTATAACGCTGTAATACAGCGTAATAACGCTCTAATTTACAGCGTAATAATGCTCTAATTTACAGCGTAATAACGCTCTAATTTACAGCGTAATTACGCTCTAATACAGCGTTATATCGCTGTAATACAGCGTATTAACGCTGTAAATTAAAGCGTAATTACGCTGTAAATTAAAGCGTTATTACGCTCTATTACAGCGTTATAACGCTCTATTACAGCGTTATAACGCTCTAATTTATAGCGTAATTACGCTTTAATTTACAGCGTAATTACGCTCTAATTACAGCGTTATTACGCTCTAATTACAGCGTAATAACGCTGTAATTACAGCGTTATTACGCTGTAATTTACAGCGTAATTACGCTCTAATTACAGCGTAATAACGCTCTATTACAGCGTTATAACGCTCTAATACAGCGTTATAACGCTGTAATTTACAGCGTAATTACGCTCTAATTACAGCGTTATAACGCTCTAATACAGCGTAATAACGCTCTAATTAGAGTGTAATTACGCTGTAAATTAGAGCGTTATAACGCTGTAATTTACAGCGTTATAACGCTCTATTACAGCGTAATAACGCTGTAATTAGAGCGTTATTACGCTGTAAATTAGAGCGTTATAACGCTCTAATTTACACTGCCAGAGACATCATCGGACCTGCTGGTTCATCAGCTCAATCATATGTAGGGAAATCTCAAAATTACTCTGATCTAGATATGTTTATTATAAATCAAGACATTGGAAATATGATGGGAAGGTGAACGGTTTAATTTAGAGCGTAATAACGCTCTAAATTAGAGCGTTATAACGCTGTAAATTAGAGCGTTATAACGCTGTATTACAGCGTTATTACACTGTAATTAGAGCGTTATAACGCTCTAAAAAAAATTTGTGCTCCTCTATGTGGCGAATATGAGCTTCCGTACTATGGTCTGTACAGGTGAACTATTATTATTCCATTGTAGCGGCCTATCTGGATTAAGTTCGAGGACGGGTTATCCCGGTGCTCTCTGAGTGGATCAGGATTTCAAGGTAGAACAATAGCTTCTGTTGTTTGTATTCTACTGTATGAAGTACACATAGAATGGATATTGGAGTAATCATGCAAATTATAAGCATGTCAAACACACGAGTTTAATATGTGTGTACCCGTTAGTTTATGTATACGGGGTGCAAGGTAGGTGCACATACATTTATTATCTTTTCCAGTTCGTTTTGTTCATCAGTATCTTATACACAGTCGTCAACGTGCGCACAGGATTCCTGTAACGGAGTTTCAGGAAGCCTGCAAAAAACAACAACATATTCTGAGAAAATTGATGGTAGGTGGGTATTTTTGGTTGGAAACACATCCCAAACGAGGTTTCCAGGAAAGGGACTTAGCAGATAGACTAACATAATGATATTCTTTTGCGTGGTAGTTTCATTTGTTGTTGACACCTTCATTATTATTAACTATAAACGCATGAAGTGAGATTATTCCTCAATTATCGTCCGATTGCCACTTTGTATACATGTAATCACCTTATAAAAGAACTTTTGCCCACTGCTAATGTGCATGGAGGTATATTGGTTCACAGTTGAACAAATTCAACATTTAATTGGAGGTGACACTCGTCTGTTTGTGTTTGTCAAGCAGTTGTTTATCGTAGCACACATGAGATATGTGCTGCAGGATTCCCGTAACACGCGCTTCAGTATTCACGTAACAGGCGCTTCAGTATACAAGTAACACTAGATGTTAAATTGCCCCAAAAATATCCCATTCCACTAAATCAACTTTGTACATATTCAGTTTATGTATAGTGTACATACATATTATATTGTTCCAGTTGTTAAATATAATAAGTCACTTTGCTGTAAATCTAGTGGAAAGAGAGATTCGGGGACAGTTTTACATCTAGTGGTACTTGCATTGCCAATTGGTGAGATCCAGCCAGGAATATTGCCGCCTATACACCGATTGCACCATTGGAAAATTTGGTATTTTCGCCCATTATTTTTCCATCTTGGCCTTGATATTGCTCAAAGAGCCATTGAGATCACTTTCAACTCATCTCAGCAACACATCAAAATTGACTTACTAAATGCATTGCTTACATCGGGAACACCTCCGTTGTGAAACTCGGTCTTCTACTTTCAGTGAGGCTTAAAATGCAAGAACTCCAACTCAATTCAGAGTCTCGTTACATGAGTAGTATTAAGGAGCTACAATAAACCCTATTCGAGTCGTCTGGACGATCAGCAATTTGAGCAATATCAAGGCCGTGTTGGTGGAAAAATAAAGGGCGATAATACCGAATTTCCCAATGGTGCAATGGGTGTATAGGCTTGTACTGGAAAAGTACGCCTGTTACGTGTATCCTGCAGCACATATCTCGTGTGTGCTACGATAAACAATTGCTTGACAAACACAAACAGGCGAGTGTCACCTCCCAGCAACTGTTGAATTTGATCAACTGTGAACCAATCAACCCCCATGCACATTAGCAGTGGGCAAGAGTTCCATTATATGGTGATTACATGTATACAAAGAGGCAATCGGACGATAATTTAGGAATAATCTCACTTCATGTGTTTATAGTTAATAATAATGAAGGTGTCAACAACAAATGAAACTACCACGCAAAAGAATATCATTATGTTAGTCTTTCTGCTAAGTCCCTTTCCTGGAAACCTCGTTTGGGATGTGTTTCCAACCAAAAAATACCCACCCACCATCAATTTTCTCAGATTATGTTGTTGCTTTTTGCAGGATTCCTGTAACTCCGCTACAGGAATCCTGTGCGCACGTTGACGACTGTGTTATAGTCTTCGGCTGTCGTATATAATCAAACATCTGGATATCATTAAATAAAAAAAATGGCAACTGTTAATGAGCACAAGTTAATTGAAATTGTTATAGACCTAGAGTGAAAAATAATCATGACTTGTGACAAAAAATAGCTATGATAATATGACGTTTATAGCACTATCATTATTTCATCACTCTCCATAACATTCGTTGCATAACCCTTATTACCACTTCTATCACCTATGGCTATTTACCTATGGTTCTGATCATTCACCTACGATACTGGTCAAAGTCTTTCACCCATTTGGCTACTAATCATTTGCGTTCGTCCGCGATAAATTAGCTGATATGTTCTAAATTAGGTTGCGCTTCATATTTTGCACCAACATACCTTTAACTCCAAAGTTTCCAATAACTATAATCATTTATTGGTGCCAAGGGACTGATGAAATATACATACACAGAATGACCATGTGCGTACATATACATACATGTACAGGGCGTTCCAGAAAAACAGGGATGCTAAAACCTTTACAAGGATATGCATTAATCATGAATTTAGGTTCTATCTGAATACCATACATGTATAAATATATTAATGCACATACGTGTATTATAAACATATTCGTTTACATATCTGATATAAGGAAACATTTATTCAAATAATATTATGCGAATATCAATCAAATCAAATATCAAAATTATCAGTCATTCCCGATGAATGTTCTGTACACACTAAGTATACCATTCCCTCAATTACTGCCTACGCCAATGACATCTTGTCCCACTTTATTGCCAACGGGAAAACACAAAAGCGTATATAACAAGCATGACCTGCCGAATGTCGTGTTGTATGTAAATATCATCTCTCAAAATACACTCTCGACTTTGACTCTGGAATGATTATCTATATGGAGGCTTCCCACAATGTTACATACGGACAATAGTTCATATATCGGGCATAAATTATAGTATAAATCGTCAGTGTGACGAGTTGATGTTTGCATTAGGATTGCAATAGATAATCCAGCCTACATATAGATAATCGTTGCAAAGTACACATATAAACTAAAATATTTATACATGTGTGGTATTAAGATAAAACTTAAATTTATTATTAATGCATACATTAATATCACCCCTCCCTCCTCTCTATTGCTTCAGAGCCATAACATCCCTTCAACTTGAAATCATGGATCCATTATTTCATTATATGAACTGCATATTGTTATCATTGTTTATGGCCATTTCCACGCCTGGTGTAACTTGAGCCCTCTATGGAAAACCCCCTGTTACGCATACGAAGATATGTTTGCAATAAATGACGTATTTATGTAACTCGGTAACATGAACGCATTGGTGTAGGGCAATATATATATATATATCAGACATAATAATACATGTGGGCATACATATACATGTAGATTAATGTCACTTCCTTTGCACATGGGAATATATTTGTTGCACGAGCAACTCACTGTCATGATATCAAATTTCCATTCCAAGTTCATCCTCGATTGACGAACTAACAAGTGTACGCTTATAGTGGATTTTATGCATAACTATGCCTGCTACATACAGTGATATTACTGAACTTTGGATATTTATTTCATTGAAAATTGTGCTTGTGTACTTATATGTGAATACAGAGGCATCATACACATTGAAGTGTATTCGTGCACATGTTGCTGTGTGCTTGCATTAACTTCAACATAATGTAACAGTCTCGGGTAATCCATCACAACATTTTTATCACTCACGAGTCAGGTTGAACAAGCAAGTAAGCCATGCTCGCACATGACATACGATGCCACTTTGTCGCTCTTTCCGTGAATATAGCGAACGAAAAATAATTGAAAGTTTGGTTTTGCTTCGGCGGATGGCTGATGAAATGAACCTTAACAAAACTGTTCAACTTGTCTAAAAAAACGTTGGTTTGATTGATTGCAAATGACTCTGTTGAAAATAACCTGATCACAAAAACAGTTGATTTATCCTTTTATGCATGATGGGTATCTATCCTACACGCTAGCTAGTAGGTAAGCATTAGTCTGAAACATATTTATCAACCAGTATCTAGCCATCGAGATAACTGGTTGAATGCAGGATTTACTGAAGCGTACAAAGCTATAATATTCCGCATCTGAATCTGGGAAGGGCGTAAGGATAATTTTGACGTCATCATGCCGAACACACAAATTTCATGTATATCTTCTCTCATTATAATCCACGAGTTATTATATTTGGACCTGGACTAATTATTGATAGATTCATCGATTCCGTCATCTGATTAGTATATACGTGATAAACTATAATTGTTAAAAAGCATCTTTTTTCTTCTTCTTTATATGGATAAACTGATGTTTATGAGTTCACAGTACACCTGATATGAATTATGCCTCATAAAATTCTTATTCTTGAAATCTTGAACTCATGCTGCATATCCCATGCAATAGTGGTTTGGGGTACATTGCAGGCCAAAATAGTGCTATTTTCGGAAAGGCATGTTGTATTGCAATGTGGATATGTAAGAAGTTGCCTATATTCTTTAAATGGTGGCCTGTCCAGTTGGCTATTCGTTATTTGATTCTTATACGATACACACAAGTTGTTGTCAGCCTATCTGATTCTTGGAAACGTGATATGCTCGTGCTCTGTCCTGCCTGTCCATGATTAAGAGAGAAGCTCGAATGGCTAACATGCTGTCTCATCCCGAATAGAACACTAATTGATCTAAGAATCTGAATCAATTTCATTGTAATCGGCTACATGTTCTGAATGACAAAGCATCAACTTATTTTGACTTGAAGATTGATATACTAGCACTAATATGCACTTGTAGGCCTATTTGGAACCCTTGCTTCCTCCTTAAGCTTAAAAAATACATCCATTGTAAATATTGACATCTGATCTGAGGTGTAATACATACTCGTAGTTGACAACTTTCTGTCCTTGTGATTTTGAGTGAGAACCCAAATTTCCTGTATGTTCACACTCTCCGTACATTGATACATACACATGCTTGAAAGTTGTGATTAACAGTACCTAATTGGTTATATGTAAACGGAGTACTGTGTATGCCCCTGCAACTCTCCCGATAAGCCAATACCTGGTGAGATGGATAGTAAAGCACGACAAAAGACACGATATGTGCAGTTGGGAGGTGGTGGAGTGGGGACCATAACACACGAGAGCAAATGCCGACAGGCCAGTCGCGTGCCCACCCATGCACCTATTCACGGATTACGAATTAGTCAGTGGGGATGCAATCACATCGAGATTGAATCCTGTTGACAAACTAGCGACGCCCCTCCGGCCATTACCTCAGCAGCACCTGTATATAAGTATACAGTCATTAGTGAGGCTCGACGCCTTACGACTAGTGTATGGGATGGTTAACTAAGTGTGATCACAAGCAACACGAATGAGCTCATTCCACTTATAGTGTATCATAGAATGCCACTTCCGCAGCTGCTAGAGAAAGAATCAGTTCGTTTGTTCTTCATCAAAGACATTTCCCAGCACGATGAAAACAATTTATACAAACCTAATGAACAAGGATTACACGCATGATTAAGTTCGCATGGACCTTTTTCGTCATTGACGAACGTGCAATATCTGGCTGTTGTACAATTGTATACCAATTCTATCAGGTGTACAGTAGAAACAACTAAATTCAACACACTGTCTGCCCCTTATGATTTCAGTGTATTTTCGGATAAACTACTTGGTCGGGCTTCGTTACCATCTCAAAATGTTTTATTTTATGTTTGCTATTGTCACATTGAAATCTAGCTGTATTGGTAGTAATAGATTGACACCTACATCTAAATCATTGAATCATCAGAGAACTGATTTAACGACAGGGTAGCATCCAGTTCAACTGTTTTCTGTTCGCGATCTGCACTCAATGGTACAGGTAATCAGTATTCCTTTGTAGAGGCCGTATCTGTATTAAGTTCGAGGACAGTTTATCCCAGTACTCTCTAATTTGCACAAAGATTTGAAGGTAGAGCAAGATTCTTTGTGTGACATAGTACCAAGTACAATACAGCCTAGAAAATGGATATTAGAGTAGATGTGCAAATATAACCATGTCAAGCACACAATTTTAATTTGTACAAGTGTATACGGGTTATAATGTAGTAGGTGCACTTCATCCTCCTTTTAGGTTTCCGTTCATCAATATCATAAAGACCTTGTATGTTGTTTCATCAAAGATGTGTGACTAATCAGGATGACATGTAAAAATTGCAATAACTTATAATGAGCATGAGATGGTTTTGATTGATAGCCACCGATGAGAAAACAACTTTTGAGTAAAACATTCATGACTACATGTAAATGTAGTGTTCGTCCATTAGGTATACTGATATTAGTAGCTGGGAACACCCACCAGCAAGTTTTCTGCCTTGCATTAGAAAACAATGTCACAAAAATGTGCTGGATTATTCATTTTGACCCAACGCAAAACATCAACAATTCACACTTGCGTGCTCATTATTCATACCTTGTATGCTATGGGCTACTGGTCATTTTTAGACACATTGTCACTGATTGCAAAGTCGTGGGTGTGTTTCAAGACATACTGTATATGGATAGCATCATGTATCATCAATAAACATGGGAACATGAGGACAAAACTAGTAGTACAAGCAATTACATGGGGAATTATTGACGACAGCACAACACGTTGTCTAACACATTGTGAACTCACGTTAATACATAAGGCTTACACACATGAAGATGTACGATGTCATCTTGTAATCTTGTATACAATACGTCCGTGCTGTATTGTCTGTCTCATGGCATTTGTGAATTGGTATCAGGGTTAAAATATATAGATGTGAAATATATGGAAATCAAATTTATTCTCTCCTGATTAACACAAATGTTACAAGATCATGATAAGGTTTTAATACTTGCAACCAGATTTTATATTATGGGTAGCTTAACATCACAAATCGTTTGTAATCGTAATCAAACAAAAACACATAAATCTTTCACATAAATCTAATATAAGAATGCCATATGTGTTTTAGAAGTAATAATGGATATTTGAAAATAACTGGAACACACCAATCTTTCAGTTGTCACTTTAGAATATACATGTATTAGGAAGGACCAAGAGAATTTATCTGTTAAATAGCATTGGTCTTTAATCCATGGCAAGCCATTGACCTAGTGTCATCTGTCCCTTATAGCACACTCACGTGTTCTCCATGTATATTCATAGCATGCATGTTCATTTATCATGATACCAAGTCGATGACACATTGTACAGATCCAGTAGAATTCATGATGTCCGGTGTAGTACATGAAACATTAATTCATATCACCTCGACAGTGGGAAGATTAATAGGTTATAATGGCATTTGAGTGTGTCAGTGGACATGCAACACTCTGGCATGCTGGTGCGATTGTATGGTATGTCGGCAAAATTTGATTTGCATTCGATGGAATACATTATATATGTCTGGATCAGCTAGATGTACATTGTTGGTAGCGATTGATTAAACTGTGTGCTCTTTCGAGTTCATTCATCAAACCGGTGATTGTATTGAATCCAGATCGACAATAAGACTGTGTTATTCAAGAATGATCCAACCCATATGAGAACGCTCTGCGTATGGATCACTAAGTGCTATACAAGAGATCGTCTTTGTTGATGGCACATTGGTCATTTGAACACTAGATGCATAAATCATCTCAAAGGGTTTTATTGTCTTCATATCATTGTTTTACATGCATAGCTTTTCCAGCCTGTGATGCCGTTCACCATTCTGACCATTCTTCTGAATTCACCCGAAAATAGCCCACATGATCTATCAGATCAAATCCTCCCCTTTCTATAGCTGCATGGCCATCACATCTCATCAGCTTAGAATGATAGGTCCATCATTTCACTATTTGCTGATTAATACCAATGTTCTCGACCATTTCTACACCTGGTGTAACCTGAGTCGTTAATAGAAACCCACCTGTTACAGTCACATATACAGTACAGTAACACATATACGAGGATATGTATATATATGCGGTATATAATGCGGTATATAATGTTGGTATACATTTATGTATATTGATGATATAAAGGCATTGGAGTAGCGTAGGCATACATATAGAACAATGTAACTTGCTGTTCAGATAAAGACGTAATTGCTGTGTGAATAACTAGCTGCTTTATAACATATTCAATTCGTTGAGTTCTTTCATAATATACTTTTAATGTGAATATGGAGTTTCAGAAATAGCATCATATATAGTGTTCATACACATCGAATTATATTCATGCACATGTTATTGTTTCCTTTCCAGTTAATGATGTTTCAGATAATATGCTTGAGTTATTCATCATACTATTTTTATCAATCATGATTCCGATTGAACAAGCTAGTGGGTCATATATGTTCATCTTGTGGATATAGTGAAGTGAATTAATCAAACAATGAGCTTTGCTTCGTGGATAGCTATTTAAATAAACCATAACAGAAATTTTCAACCTGTCATTAAACATTACTGATATGCAGTTTCCTTCGTCTTGTAAGATAGGTCTCTTTCCTGTTCGCCAGTTTGTAGCCAAATTGCAATACAATTGTCAATCAGTAACTAGCCATCCAATTGAGTGATTTATTGCATATATAAATTACTTGATGAATCATATGAATCAGGCATGATAAACGAAAATACCAGAATAATGGCAGTAAATCGTAGCAGATACTAGTATAAGCATCAGTCAAAGGTAAGGCATAATAAAAACTAAACAAGCTATATGATATTGATATGATATTCCATTCAATGTACTCAAGCCTAAATGTGTGACATGTATACATGTACATGTATTTTTTACCCTCAGGATGCCATCAGCAAAGTAACTAATAAATATAGTCAGCCTTACGTCCACACTACCAAACTGTCTCTGCACTAACAGCGACGGTGTGCGTGATCATCAGTCTACATGTATTGTGTTGTAATGATTGGGCAATGAAGAGGGCTGTTATTATCCGGGGTGTGGCTGGTGTTCGTGGTGATTTGGGACACGACAATGCATTCGAAGTAACTTGGACACTGCAATATACAAGTTCTTGGACACTATCATACAAGTGACAAATCAGAGTGGTTTTACCATGTTTACAGGTGGCATCGTTGTAGTATGCTTTCATAAGATGATTCCCACCAACAATGATGAACAATATCGATTATCGATCGCATATCATCCACCCAATCAACCTATTATCCCCAACGCAACCAGACTTTGATGATGTACAACCCGAAACACATCATTTTTGGAATAAAAATGAAACCGGACCGAATATTAGCAGCCGAAGCCACACTGGTGTCATCGGGCGCAGACAGTGTGCTTATGTGGTTACACCCAGGCAATATGTGTATGACAAGTACACAAAGGCTATTCTCGACGACAGTTTCACATCCACCAGCAGTGACACCGGTTCAGTGACAAGAACAAAAGTATCAACTTTTTACCACAATCATAACTAGATTTTGATGATGAGAATAGCAAACCCAAATAAAACTTTCTTCAGATAAAAAATAAAGCCCGACCGGATATTCCCAGCCAAAGCCACACTTGCAAGAACATTTGTACGATGTTGCTGGTACTGTCATGTCATTGACAAACGTGTAACCAAACTATGACAAGCTATGAAAGTTGCACTCCGATAATCCTGGCGCAGTGCGGTCAGTAATCTGGACAAATGAACACACAAAGCAATTATTTTATACAAATGTATATCAGTGAAGCATTTTGTTGCGTGACTTGTGCCTTTTTGCAGCATTTATATGTGACCTGTCTCAGAGACAGCAGTGGCCGCTGAAATATCACGCTTCCCACAGTTTATTTCAGTATTGTTCACTTTCGTTTAATATCTCAGTCTGTAAATGCAACGTACTGGAAGAAATATGACAAGATATGAACTTTATTAAAAGTGTGTCCACGTTTAGAGCATGATTTAGACAAATGTGGCAGCGAAAATTTCGCTGCCATTGGTCGTGAAAAAATGTATGGCGATTTCCCTTAGCTGTGTCCAGAGAATTAGTTAACAAACGTGCAATACCTATTTCATAAGTCATGGAATCATCACAGAACTGACAACAAGTGAGCAATGAGTTCAAATGTTCCGTGTTCGCGATCTGCACTCTCTGCTCTGTACAGGTAATTATTATTCCATCGTAGCGAAAGTATCTGAATTAAGTTCGAGGACGGGTTATCCCAGTGCTCTCTGATTCGCACAAAGATTTGAAGGTAGAACAAGATTCTTCTTTGTGTGACACGGTATATGCAATACAATACAGTCTAGAAAATGGATACTACAGTAGCTGTGCAAATTATAAACATGTCAAGCACACGATTTTAATTTGTGCAATTGCATGCTCATTTAGATATGGGGTGCAATGTATGTGCAGTTCTACATGTTCTTTCTCAATTTTTCTCGCACATCAGTATCATGAAATCCTTGGCTGTTGTTTTTATCAAGGATGTCTTACTAATCAGGATGGTATTGCAGTAACTGTGGATAATATGACCATGAGTCGATTTTTCAATGACCATGAATTTAAAAGGCCAATGAGTAAAACAAAATGTATGACTGGTGATCGCCAATTAGGTAAAGTGATATTAGTAGCTGCCAACATACACCAAAAATGTATATGCACTGCATTAGAAAAACAATAGCATCAAAATCAAAGCATCAATTATTGTCACTTTCGTGTTCATATTTCATACCTCGTATACTGTGGGCAACATCATTGGCGACACTCTTACTGATTACCCAAACCTGGGTGTATTTCCAAGACATGATGTAGTCATTCGGTGGACAGTAGCATGTAGAATAAAGTATATATATGTGGTCATGTGTTAGCCCATTGCCAATACACCTAGGAACATGATGACAATAGTACAGGCAATCCAGTAGGGAATAATTGACGATATTAATATGCACAGCACTCCGCATGACCCCGGAACATACATATAAGCCTATATAGCATGTATACAGTAATCGCACGCATCTGGTGATTTCCATACATTATGTATGTGTTATTCGTTTTTCCCCAGGGAAAGGTTAAAAAGTGTGTTGTTCCAAATTATGGTAAACAAACTAGCCTACCAAAGTATGAAATATCAGAAAATTTATTGATGATTAATATAAGGGAGAGCCAAGTAAGTTTGTCTGCTCAATAGCATTGGTTTCGAAGCCACTGGGCTAGTGTCATCATTCCCTTGCAGCCCATTCACTTATAAATTTACATGTATATCTAATCATGCACGGCCTCTCATATATCATGAGACGAAATCAATACTACTAGTATTCATTGTACAAACCGAGTAGGGTTCATGGTGTCCAGTGCAGTACATGAAATATTAACTCCAGTCACCTGGTCACCGAGGAGGTTAATAGCTTATACTGGCCTTTCAATGTGCCGATTAACATGCAACACTGTGATCTACTGGTCATATGGTATGTTGTATGTCGGCGAAATTTTCTTTTCTTTCCAGGGAATACATTATAGATGTCTAGATCAGCTAAATGAGCATTGTTGGTACCACTTGATTAAAGCCATACAGGTACGCGTACATACTGAGTATGTCAACATCATGGCCAGTGTGATACTAGTATGTCCAGATGATTAATGAAATCGGAAATTGTATTGAATCCAGAATGACAAAAAAAAATGTTTCAATGACAAAAAAATGATGCAATTCGTATCAGGTGTTCTACATAATAGGTTAACGTATGAAGTGACCACTGTCATTGGTACATCTCTAAAGGCTATAACTTCTTTATATCATTGTTTTAGGTGCACAATCCTTCCTGCATCTAATGTCGTTTCCAATTATTCTGGTTATTCTCCTGTTTTCATTCGAATATGGGCCACACGATGAAAACAATGGTATCATATCACATTCCTCTCCTGCCTGAAGCTACATTACTATCAGCTCACAGTGGTGCGTCTCATTATTTCATATTTCTGCCTTTTATACTATTGTTTTGGCCTCTTCTACACCTGGTGTATCTTGAGCCCTCGATGTAATTCCTCTTGTTTCCTTCTTCCTCCTTCCTCCTCCAGGCAAATTTATGTATTCACATATACGAGGATAAGTTTTCAATACCTGCTGTATCTGTGTATCTTTGTGACATAAAAGTATTGGTTACGGCAATATATCAGGCATGTATACACGTAACCATACACACACAATCCCAGATCAATGCCACTCGCTGTTCTAATGGAAATAATTGTTGTCACAATAACTCATGGTCAGGAAGTTGCATTTTCGTGCCAAATTGGTGCCAATGCCTTCTACTTTGTGATGCATCTACAATCCATTATTATTTTAAGCATTTTTTTGCCGGGTAAATGTTACTGAGCTTTTCATATTTGATATTTTTAACTCTGTGTTAATTTAGACTCGCACTGGAGTGTAGTCGTGCATATTTTACAGGCGTGGTGCCATATTATATATTATGTGTTATTCTTGTTATTATTATTATTATTATTATTATTATTACGCTGTTTGCTTTTCAGTCATTGTGATCCCAGGTACTTAGTACCGCGTTTTTATCAATCACGATTCCGATTGGACAAACAACTAAGTCATGCTTTGCACATGATATACGTTGCCTTTGTGAAGCTCTTTTTGTGAATATGAAGAAAACTCAATAGAAAGACGAGTTTTGCCTCGTTGATGGCTGATCAAACAAAAAAAATTGCTTTGATTGATCGCAAATGCTTCTGTTGGTTATCACTTGATCACAAACCGGTATTTAGATTATCCTTTTATCTTGAATGACAGGTCTCTATCCTGCACGCTAGCTAGTAGATAGACTGGAACACAATTGTCAATCAGTAACCAGGCATGGAATTGACGGATTGATTGCATGATTTACTCAATGAAATAAGTGATATGGATCTGAATCTGGCGTGACAAACGAAAATAGCAAATCATTGTGGTAAAACATAGCAGAGACTCCAATGTGATGTCATTTAAATTCGTTTGAATACATCAGAATCCAAAATATGACTTGATAGCAATTATATGATATCTGTTGATATTGATATGAAATTACCTTGTGTTCCATGCATTTCCCTGTAGTGATAACATCGGCAACCTAATTAATTTAATTATTTAACCATGTATGCCTACGTTTAGAATACCTAGCTTTCCCAGTCTCCCCTATCAACAATGGTGTGCGTGATCCCGCACCCATTGTGTTGTCATGGTCATGATTAGCACAAAAGAGTGCTGTTATTGTCCAGGTTGTGGCCTGTGTTCTTGGTGCTGTATTTTTGGCACCACAATGCATACCATATAACATGGACAATGCACTATGAACCCTCAAACAAATGACAAATGAGAGTGTTATACCAACCCCATTGTTTTCGGTATTGTGTGTTCAATATCTATTGAAATTCTGTATATTGAGACAAATGACAGTGGTTTTGATATGGTATGTTCATTACCTGATGAATGTTATAAAACTTTACACTGACGATGATGAGTAATTTTTATTGTGTACAATCTACTGAAGTATTATGATTTTTAAAAAACGTTGGGCATTTTGTATATCTTGCTCTTATATTAACTCAAAATTGTGTTTTGACTTGACCTCATTATTATTTCAAAGACAGGGACACACCATAGTCTGGACAACGATATAAACAATTGGGTTTATGAAGGGTATTGAATCCTGCTGACATACTGGCCACGCCCCTCAGGGCACACTACCTCAGCAGCGGCAGTTGACAGCCACTTGTGCTTGGGAGTTGACCAACGACATCCTAATTCATCAGAAGCGCATCTCACACATGCGACTGCATGGATATATACAGTCAATGAGGCTAGACGCTAGACCGCAAGTGTACGGGAAGGATTAACTGAATGTGATCACAAGAATATAATGCGCTTATACAGGATGTAGTGATCTAGAATGCTACTATTGCATTCGCTAAGGAGATTCAGACCTTTTGTTTTCATAAACAAATTCTGAATGGGACAAAGCTAACGGAATCAAATAATGACCAAGGAATACATGTGTGACATTTCGATGGCGAAAACATCTTCGCAAGTTCTATAATGAATGATGGAATAAATCATGGAATAAATAATAAATGAACCTTCGCAAGTGCAGAGAAAATGGAACCATCAGAGAACTGATTTGATGACAAACGATCATCAAGTTCTCCCTCTTTCCTGCTAGTGATTTGCATCTTCCGCTCTGCACAGGTAATTGATATTCTTCCGTAGTGAACGTGTCTGGATGGGTTATCCCAATGCTCTCTGAATCAGGTAAAAGTTTGAATCTAGAAGGATATCCCTATGATGAGCACAAGAATATTGGAATTTATGGACACATAATGAAAAATGCCGACTAGTGATCGTGAACTATTTATAAAGTGTTACTAGTTGGAAATATACATTAGACCGATATCTGCAATCCATCACTTTATTGTAACTCCAACGCAATAACGTTTGGTGATGGATTGCTTGACACATTTCACACTCTTGGGTATATGTGTCCTTGCGTTTCCCCCTTGCCAATAAACCTGGGACATGATGACACTAGGAGAGGCAATTACCTAGGGAATTATTGACGATACTAATGTGCACAGCACTTTCATACTCATGGTGCATACAGGCATATATACCTGTAGCTATATGTACATGTACATGGTCATTTTGTATACATTGTACATATACATTTGTATACATTTATACATAGGTGTTATTCTATACGCCTCATGCCGTTGATGAATGGGATGAATTATCAGGGTTAAAAAGTATGTTGGAGTTGAATATGGAAAGCAAACTAATTTGCTGAAGTGCACTTACTCGTAAAACTTATGACTTACGAATAGATTGATGAGCATGAATCAGTGGGGAAAAATGGTCAACTAGAATCTGTCATGGGGACAATATGGGGTAGATAGCATTATTGATGGAACGTTGGTTGTTTGAGGACTGCATGTATGTATCCCAATGTTTCGCATTCGTGGCTATCCTAACAACCATTCCAGTCAGTACATTCCCTTCGCTCGGATATGTGCCACAGGAAATGATGAGTCAATTTATCCATATATCTGCATGTCATTATCATTGTTTTTGGCTTGTTTTACGCCTAGTGTAATCTAAGCCGTTCATAGAAACCCACCTGTTACATTCATACACAAATACGGGGATATGTTTGCATTAAATGTCGTATTCCTGTATCTTTATAACATGATGAAGACATTAGAGTAAAGCAATATTGTAGACATATGAATACTTACATGTTCATATGTACATGTAAATGAAGCATGAGAATCATGTCGTTTGTCCTTTCTCAAATTCGTTCATCTTATGGTGATGAAGACAATGGAAACATCGTCATAATGATCAAGGAAGACCGCCATGACAAGAACATTTTTATAAGTTCGCATGGACCTTTCATGTCATTGAAGAATGTGAAATAGTCACGGAAACTATAGAACTGATCTAACGACGGGTGAGCATCAAGTTCAACTATTCCCTGTTCGTGACCTGCACTCTATGGTCTGCACAGATAATTAGTATTCCATTGTAGCGGATTAGGGTCGTGGAGGGGTTATGCCAGTGCTCTCTGATTCGCACAAAAGATTTGAAGGCAGAACAAAATTCGTCTTTCTGTGACACGGTATACAAATACAATACAGCCTAGAAAATGGATATCACAGTAGCTGTGCAAATTACAAATATGTCAAGCAGACAATTTTAATTTGCAAGTGTATGCTCATTTAGATATGGGCAGCAATGTAGGTGCATACATACATCCTCTTTCTCAGTTTTTGTTCCCCAATATCATAAAATTCTTGGCTATCAATTTATCAAGTGAGTGTTCATAATCAGGATGAAATTGTATAAACTGCAGTCACCGTGGATAATATGAGCACGAGATGATTTTAACATAATATGAGCACGAGATGATTTTAACAAAATAAATGACTAATGTTCGCCGATAGGGTTTGGTGATATGTGTAGCTGGGAACATACACCAAAAAGTTATATGCCCTGCATTGGAAAACAAAATCTTCGGATAACTCATTTTAACCAAAGGCAAAACATCAACAATTCACAGGCTCATTATTCATACCTGGTATACTATGGGCTACTGGCCATTTTTAGACACATTGTTACTGATTGCAAATCGTGGGTGTTTTCCAAGAGATTGTATATGTCATTCAGTGTATAGCACAATGTATAAACTAGTATGTGTGTTTCCCATTGCCAATATACCTGAGACGATTGTGACAATAGTGCTGGCAATTACAAAGGGGATTGTTAGTGATAGCGCAGTCCACAGCACCCTGCCCAACCCTGTGTGAACTCGTAGTATATACGTTTACAAAATAATAATTGATGCACGCACCTGGTCATTTTACATACATCATATATGTGTCATCTCTCCCTCGTAGCCCATTGACTTATAAATTCTTCACATGTATATTCATATCATGCACGACCTTTCATATATCATAACACAACGTCGATACTATCCATTGTACAAACCGAGTAGGGTTCATGGTGTCAGTGCAGTACATGAAACATTAACTCCTGGTCACCGAGGAGGTTAATAAATTATATTGACCTCTCAATGTACCGATGAATATGCAATATTCTGATCTACTGGTCAAATGGTATATTGCATGTCGGCAAAACTTTCTTTCTTTTGAAGGACTACATTATAGATGTCTGGATCAGCTAAATGAGCATTGTTGGTAGCGCGTGATCGAAACCATGCATGTACGTGTACAAACTGTGTATATTGACATCAAGGTCAGTGTGATAATAGTATGTCCAGATCATTCATGAAATCGGAAGTTGTACAACTCATATGAGGTGCTCCACATAATAGGTTACCGTATGAGGTGGCCACTGTCAATGGTTTATCTCTAGAGGCTATAATGTCTTTATATCATTGTTTTATATGCACAGCTCTTCCAGCATTTGATGTC
The DNA here is from genome assembly GCA_949152475.1 of Terebella lapidaria. Classification (NCBI taxonomy): domain Eukaryota; kingdom Metazoa; phylum Annelida; class Polychaeta; order Terebellida; family Terebellidae; genus Terebella; species Terebella lapidaria. The sequence goes on along the minus strand of OX424555.1, from coordinate 54,790,449 downwards.
GTTCCCAATTATTCTGTTATTCTCCTGTTTTTACTCGAATATGGGCCACAGGATGAAAACAATGGTATGATATCACACGATATCTTCTCCTGCCTACATTGCCCTCAGCTCACAGTGATGCGTCTCATTACCCTCGCCCCGATAGGGGCAGAGGGTATTGTAATTGGGTCTGTCAGTTTGTATGTCTGTTTGTCTGTTTGTTTGTCTGTCCGCGCGCATAACTCAAAACCGAATGGTCCGATCGTCCTGAAATTTATAGGGAAGAAGCGGTATCACCGTGGCTCGGTCCTCCTCAATTTTTGTCAAAATCGGACAAAAACCGTTGCCATGGCAACGGAAAATGTAAAAATCAATAATTGACCATAACTCCGGTTCTATTCAAGATAAATTTTTCTAACTAATTTTGTATTTTTCTATGGCCAATTCCTGATCATAGGAATGATCGTCCTGAAATTTATAGGGAAGAAGCGGTATCACCGTGGCTCGGTCCTCCTAAATTTTTGTCAAAATCGGACAAAAACCGTTGCCATGGCAACGGAAAATGTAAAAATCAATAATTGACCATAACTCCGGTTCTATTCAAGATAAATTTTTCTAGCTAATTTTGTATTTTTCTATGGCCAATTCCTGATCATATGATATATAACCCGTGGTCGTGCGACCAAAACTCTCCATTATCGCCCGATGTCGAAAAATTGGGGGTCACGGTTTCGAATTTTTTTGGCCAGCGACGTTTCAGTGCAAATGTCTGCGCTTATAACTCAAAGGCAAACGGTTCGATCGATTTGAAATTTATAGGGCAAGAGTGCTATGGTGCTGGCTCAGCCCCTTCAGAATTTTGCCAAAATCGGATGAAAACGGTTGCCATGGCAAAGGAAAAAAGAAAATCACATAATTGGCTTTAACTCCGGTTCTACTTGATATTAATTTTTCCAACTATTTTTGTATTTTTTTTTGGCCATTTCCCGATGTATGGTGTACGACCGATGGTCGTACGACGAAAACTCTCTATTATCGCCGGATGTCGAAAAATTGGGGGTCACGATTTCGGTTATTTTTGGCCAGCGACGTTTCAGTGCAAATGTCTGTGCTCATAACTCAAAGGCAAACGGTCCGATCGATCCGAAATTTATAGGACTAGAGTGCTATGATGGTGGCTCAGACCCTTTAAAATTTTGCCAAAATCGGATGAAAACGGTTGCCATGGCAACGGAAAAAAAGAAAATCACATAATTGGCTCTAACTCCGGTTCTATTTGATATTAATTTTTCCAACTATTTTTGTATTTTTCTTTGGCTAATTCCCGATCGTTTGGTATACGACCGATGGTCGTACGACGAAAACTCTTCATTATCGCCCGATGTCGAAAAATTGGGGGTCACGATTTCGGTTATTTTTGGCCAGCGACGTTTCAGTGCAAATGTCTGCGCTCATAACTCGAAGGCAAACGGTCCGATCGATTTGAAATTTATAGGACTAGAGTGCTATGATGGTGGCTCAGACCCTTTAAAATTTTGCCAAAATCGGATTAAAACGATTGCCATGGCAACGGAAAAAAAGAAAACCACATAATTGGCTCTAACTCCGGTTCTATTTGATATTAATTTTTCCAACTATTTTTGTATTTTTCTTTGGCCAATTCCCGATTGTTTGGTGTACGACCGATGGTCGTACGACGAAAACTTTCCATTATCGCCGGATGTCGAAAAATTGGGGGTCACGATTTCGGTTATTTTTGGCCAGCGACGTTTCAGTGCAAATGTCTGCGCTCATAACTCAAAGGCAAACGGTCCGATAGATTTGAAATTTATAGGGCTATGAAAGTGGCTCAATCCTTTTCAAATTTTGCCAAAATCGGCTGAAAACGGTTGCCATGGCAACTGAAAAAATAAAATCACATAATTGACTATAACTCCGGTTCTAATCAATATTAAATGTTCAACCTATTTTTGTATTTTTCTTTGGCCAATTCCCAATCGTATGGCGTACAACCGATGGTCTTAAGACCAAAACTCTCAATTATCGCCTAATTTTAGTGACTAAATCTGAAGGGCGAGGGTCTGCAATCTCTGATTGTCTCGTTTTTTTCATGTTTCTGCCTTTCATACTATTTTTTTGGCCTCTTCTACACCTGGTGTATCATGAATCCTCGATGTATTTCCACCTGTTAAAGGCAGATCTATGTATTCACATATACGAGGATAAGTTTTCAATACCTGCTGTATCTGTGTATCTTTGTGACATAAAAGTATTGGTTTAATAGGGCAATATATCAGGCATGTATACATGTAACCATACACATACAATCCCAGATCAATGTCACTCGCTGTTCCGATGGAAATAATTGTTGTCACAATAACTCATGGTCAGGAAGTTGCATTTCCGTGCCAAATCCAAACCAAATTGGTGCCAATGTCTTCTTTGTGATGCATCTACAATCCATTATTATTTTAGGCATTACTTTGCCGGGTAAATTTTACTAAGCTTTTCATATTTGATATTTTTAACTCTGTTTTAATTCAGACCCGCACTGGAGTGTAATCGTGCAAACTTTACAGGCGTGGTGCTATATTATATATTATTCTTGTCATTATTATTACGCTGTTTGTTTTTCAGTCACTGATATTTCAGGTAATATTAGTGATCCCAGGTAATTATTGCCTCGATTTTATCAATCACGATTCCGATTGGGTAAACAACTAAGGCATGTTATGCACATGATACTAGTATACGATGCCTTTGTGAAGCTCGTTTTATGAATATGGAAGAAAATCAATCAAAAGACGAGTTTTGCCTCGTTGATGGCTGATCAAATAAAAAATTGCTTTGATTGATCGCAAATGCTTCTGTTGGTTATCACTTGATCACAAACCGGTATTTATATTATCCTTTTATCTTGAATGACAGGTCTCTATCGTGCACGCTAGCTAGTAGATAGACTGAAACACAATTGTCAATCTGTAACCAGCCATGGAATTGACGGATCGATTGCATGATTTACTTAATGAAATAGCTGATATGGATCTGAATCTAGTGCGAGGAACGAGTATAGAAAATTCATTGGGGTAAAACATGCCAGAGATTCCAATGTGATGTCATTTGAAATCGTTTGAATACATCAGAATCCAAAATATGACATGATATTAACAATTATATGATACATGATGATATTGATATGAAATTACTTTGTATCCCATGCAGTTTTCTGTAGTGACAACATAATTAATATAATTATTTAACCATACGCCTACGTTGACATTAACTTTCCCATTCTCCCCCAGCAACAATGGTGTGCGTGATCCCGCGACCATTGTGTTGTCATGGTCATGATTAGCACAAAAGAGTGTTGGTATTTCCAGGGTGTGGCTGATGTTTTTAGTGCTGTATTTTGGGCACTAACTGCATACCATATAACACGGACATTGCACTATGAACCCTCAAACAAATGACAAGTGAGACTGTTATTACATGTTCAACCCCATTGTTTTCAGTAATGTGTGTTCAATATCTATTGAAATTATGTATATACCATCAACTCGTAGCCTTTTGACTTGTGATTAGGTACTCATGTACTTTTCATATATCTATTCCATGGGGTTAGTTTCGGATTTCTAAATTATTTTCATAGGTTTTTGGGCAGTTGTATACTAATTCCATCAGGTGTACAGTAGAAACTACTACATTAACCACACTGTCTGCCCCTGATGACCCCAGTGTGTCTTTTGATGAAGTATTTGGTTGGGCTCTGTTTCTATTGCAAAATGTTGTTTTACGTTTGTTATTGGAATCATCAAAATCTGGCTGTATTGGTGGTAATAGATTGATACTTGCATTGACACAAATGACAGTAGTTTTGATATGGTATGTTCATCACTTAATGAATATTACACAAATTTCCAATGACAGTGATGAATAATTTCTATTACATACAGTACTATCCACTGAAGTATTGTGATTTTTCGAAAACTTTGGCAAATATCTATCTCATACGCTTAATATAACTCAAAAATTGTGCTTGAACTTGAGCTCATTACTATCATGATATTCACCAGGAATCAACGCTGAAGAAAGCGACACACCATAGTGTCAACAACGATATAAACAATCGGGTTTATGAATGGTTTAAATAGGGTGTGTGTAACTGGCAAATATAACAACATCATGACTATATGAAATGTACAAGCACGGGTCCCTCCCCCCTCTCTCTCATCCCCATGAACATATTCGTGGTGTGCTCGATAGTATATCAGGAAAAAAGACACTATATAAATGTATTTGTAGTCGTAACAAGATTATTTCTGCATAGGAGTCGGATGGGGAAGAAAACCACGGCTTTCATGCCCGTGGGGCAGTGGTTCGCATGCTCATAGATGCACCCATTCACGGATAACAAACTAGTGGGCCTCGATATAGTGAATCCTGCTGGTAGACTGGCCACGCCCCTCCAGCCACACTACCTCAGCAGCCACAGCGTTGACACCCGATTGTGGGGAGTTGACCAACGACATCCTATTTCATCAGAAGCGCATCTCACACAAGCGATTGCATGGATATATACAGTCAATGAGGCTAGACGCTAGACCGTCAGTGTATGGGAAAGATTAACTGAATGTGCTCACCAGAAACGAGAATGAGATCATACAGGATGTAATGATCTAGAATGCTACCATTGCATTAGCTAAGGAGATTCAGACCTTTTGTTTCATAAAAAAATCTGAAAGGGGCAAAGCTAACGGAATCAAATTAATGACCAAGGAGTGCGATGGCAATAACATCTCCACAAGTTCTATAATGAATGATGGAATAAATAATGGAATAAATAGAAAATAAGCCTTCGTATATGCAGGGGAAAATGGAATCACCAGAGAACTCATTTAACGACAAATGAGCATCAAGTCCACCCTCTTTCCTGTTAGTGATTTGCATTTTCCGCTCTGCACAGGGAACTAACATTCCTTCGTAGTGGACGTGTCTGGATGGGTTATCCCAATGCTCTCGGATTCAGGTAAAATTTGGAATCTAGAAGGATATCGTTATGATGAGCACAGGATTATTAGAATTGATGGAGACATAATAAAAAATGCTGTCTAGTGGTCGCGAACTAGTTATATAGTGTTACTAGTTGGAAATATACATCAGAACTATATATGCAATCCATCACGAAATAACCTCACAAAACTGCAATATGCAATATTTATTGTAACTCCAACGCAAAAACATTTTGTGATGGATTGCATAACACAATTCACACTTTTGGGTATCTACGTCCTTGTGGTTTTCCGATTGCCAATAAACCTGGCATATTATGACAATAGTAGTAGAGGCAATTATCTAGGGAATTATTGACGGTAGTAATGTGCACAGCAATTTCATACTCATGATGCATACAGGTCTATATACCTTCAGCTATATTTATATACATCTACGTGGTCATTTTGTATACATTGTGTAGGTGTTATTCCATAAGCCTCGTGGCAGTGATGAATGAAATGAATTTTTGGGGTTAATAAGCAGGTTGACGCAAAATATGGGAAGCAAAGTAATTCACTGAAGTACACATACATGTAGAACTTATATGCAAATTGATGAGAGTGAATGATCAGCAGGGAAAAACATTATCAACTGAAATTGCTCTGTCATGGAGACAATACGGTGGAGGTAGCGTTATTGGTGGAACTTTGGTTGTTTGAGCACTGCATGTATGTATCCCAATGTCTCACATTCGTGACGGTTCCAGCATTTATCTGAAGCCGTTCATCATCCCGGTCAGTATATCGCGTTCACTCGAATATATGCCACAGGAAATGATGTGTCAATTAATCCATGTATCTGCATATCATTACCACTGTTTTTGGCCTGTTCTACACCTGGTGTAACTTAAGCCGTTCATAAAAATCCACCTGTTACATTCATACACATATACGAAGATATGTTTGCATTGAATGTCGTATTCGTGCCTTTTTATAACATGATGAAGGCATTAGAGTGGTGCAACATTGTAGACATATGAATACTTACATGTTGATGTATATGTAAATAAATCATGGAAAGTGATGTTTTCTGCCATTCAAGAGGTACCAGATATAACAAAAGAGATGGTGTTCAGATAAAATTATAATTATCGTGGGAACAATTTGCTTATAATGTATTCATGGCTTCTTTTCAAATTGGAGTATGTTTTCATGTTAAGGTCCTCCAATTCATTACATTGTTTGCTCAATTTGATAAATTAGTCATTCACTTATTATTTAATCATTAGATGAACTTATCAAGTATATCGTGTGAACGGTTTGTCAAACTGTGTGAACGATATTTCATATTGAACAAATGATTTACTATATTGAGTACACTATTTATCAAATTCAGGGAAGGACCTAATAAATTGAGCAACTAAAATTGAATATATTGAAATAACTGTGAGTTTTTCAATAAACTGTGTATTATACTACTTTCTTGTCATCAAATAAAGTCTCAGGCAAAACCACTTTCTATCACATACGATTCCACTTTTTGTGGCTTTTTTCGTGAATATAGACAGGAAAAAATAACCAAGATATTGATTATGCCTCGTTTGTGGATGATCAAATAAACCGTGACATAAGTGTTCAACCTGTCATAACACATTCCTTTCATAGACCACCAATGACCCTGCTGAAAATCACTTGATCACAAAGTGATATTTAGATCATTCTTTTATCTTACTCGATCCGGTCTGTATCCTGCACGCCAGATAGGAACCAGTATTGAAATGTATTAGAATTTTAATTCAGCAACCAGGCGTTCCGTCTGCCATTGCATGATTCACTGAATGATAACGCTCTGAATCTCGAAAATGGCGAAATCTTTGTGGTAAATCATGGCAGAAACTCTGATTGAATTAATGTGATGCCATCATAAGTCAAAACTAACATATAATAACAACTATGTACATGTGATATGATATTGAAGTGACATTCCATATAACATTCAAACCCATAATTGCAGCATGATATGTAGGCCTACATGTACATGCATTTTCCCCTGGTGGTGCAAGCAACAAAGTATTTAGTATATTTATTCAGCCAAATACCTATATTTACAATACCAAGTAATACCACCCTGCCCTGCCAATAGTGCTAGGTTGGTCCGCGTCTATTGTGTTGTCAGGGTCATGATGGGAACAGGAGAGGGTTGCTATCGTCCAGGGTGTGGCTGATGTTCTTTGTGATGTATATTGGACACACATGGCGTTACACACATCAGTAACCTAAACAGTACGAGAAGACTCCTGTAAAGTGGGACTGTACGGTGGCTCCAATATGACATTTTTTATTTACGATAATAAAAATTTTCTGAGGGACTTTACCGAGAAGGATTAAAATAATCTAATTGGCGGGGGAAACGTTTACCCCACGAGAAAAACTATTTCCCCCGTGAGGGAAATGTTCTCCTCGTGAGGGAAACATTTCTCCTGCAGGGAAAATAGTTTAACCCGCGGGGGAAATGTTTACCTCGCCAGGGAAACATTTCCCATGCAGGGAAAATAGTTTACCTCGCGGGGGAATGTTTCCCTCGCGAGGGAAACATTTCCCCTGCAGGTAAAATATTTTAACTCACGGGAGAAATGTTTTCCTCGCGAGAGAAACATTCCCCCTGCAGGGAGAATAGTTTACCTCGCGGGAGAAATGTTTTCCCCGTCAATTAGATTATTTAATATTCTAGAAAAAAATATTAATTATGTCATATTGGAGCCACCGTAGGACTGTTCGATTTTACCTAAACATTACTAGAAGACTCCTGTAAAGTGGGACTGCTCAACCGGTGATTTTGATCTTGTATGTTCATTTTTTTCATGATAATTTCATTTTTTGAAGAGTGAAAAATAATAATTATTATTACATATTATTCACTGAATTGCTGTAAGTCTTCGATAAATTGCTTGGCATTATGTTAAATCCTACTTTCATTATTGGCATTATGTTATATCCTACTTTCATTTTAACCCATAGTCTCATAATTCAGTGCCTGGGCTTGAACTGATTCTTATCTTGAAATTCTCATGGAATCGACATGTTACCTTGAAGGCAGCCACCTACCGTAGCCTGGGGATATATCGGGGATATATTTATTGATCCAGCATAGTGTGGACATTCGAGTTCATGATGGGGGTATGCTTTATTTGTAGGTTTTGTATAACCTGCATGGACAGATATTGGGTGTTACCCTGGAAACATAGGGTGTGACATACGATTGAGGTTTTTATTGAACAATTTGGTTATTCCATAATACACGATAAACTCTTATTGTAAATAGCATCATCTATATGGAGAGACGAAAATCAAACTCTACAACATACATACTCTGTTATGAAATCTTGGTATTCATTTTTTTAAAACTTGCAGTTATTTTCCTCAATATTCGTTTTTATCAGTTGGAACTGACACAATGTCTCATCCCAGAGAGAAACGAATTGATCCAAGAATCGGACACGGTCGCGTCGTGATAAGCCACGTGTTATGAAGTGACATCAACATAATTGATTTGACTTAATTTTTTTATGACTGATAGTTTGTAAACATTTGCATGACAAGACTAGTTGTTAATTTAACAATCTACAGGTATTGTAGATATATGTTGATATCTGATCATGTAATAATGTTGGAAAGCTCCCTGTGTAATCATACAAAGTTGATACAAATTTATGTTCATATTAATTGGGATGTCTTACAAGCATATTTGCCTGTACACATTATTCATTGCATGGTATCAAAATACGCTGGTAGGTTAGCTGTGACATCATTACCTGACTTTATAAGCACAGCATGTGTGACAGTTGTAATATACACAGTATCACAACTTAATTTAGACGCACGGCTGCCGCTGCCAACCCTTTCCCCAAAAAACTAATACCTGGCGTGATGGATAGTATATATCACGACAAAAGATACATGTTGCAGTCGTAACACGATTAGCCCTGCAACTGTTGGAGGGGGTGGGGCGTGGGTAAACCAGGGTGCATGCCTATATGCCAAGTTGTCTATTAGTCAGTGGAGACGCGCATTCAATTCCACAGTGTATCTGCTGGCACACAGGCGACTCCCCTCCAGCCACACTACCTCAGCAACCACTGTTGACACCCGCTTGTGGGGAGTTGACCAACGACATCCTAATTCATCAGAAGCGCATCTCACACAAGCGATTGCATTGATATATACAGTCAATGAGGCTAGACGCTAGACCGCCAGTGTATGGGAAGGATTAACTGAATGTGATCACAAGAAGCGAGAATGAGCTCATTTCACCCCTAGAATGTATGACAGAAGGAAATCAGTTATCCTGTTCTTCACTAAAGAATGACGAAGCCAATTCAAGCAACATATTGACCTAGAGCTAGATATATGAGACTGTGATGACAAGAATATCCTGGCAAGTTCGCACGGGTCGTTTATGTTATTGAAGAACGCTCAATAACAAATCATGGAATCTGGCATTAGAAACTGATTTAACGACAGGTGAACAAACTGCACACTGTTTCCTGTTCGCGATCTGCACTCTCTGCTCTGTACAGGTAATTATTATTCTATTGTTGCGGCCGTGTCTGGTTTAAGTTCAAGGATGGGTTATCCCAGTGCTCTCTGATTGGCTGGCGAGATGAAGGTAGAACAAAATATATATGTGGTTTTTGATACAATATGAATTGCAGTCATTCTGGAAAATTGATGCTAGAATAGCTGTGCAAATTATAAACAGGTCAAGCACACAAGATAAATTTGTGAATTTACACAGTCGTTTATATACCGGATGCAATGTAGGTACATACATACATTATCTTTTCAAATATCACTATCATAAAATCCTTGGTTGTTGGGTCATCACACATATAGCTATTATTTATCAGGAAAACACTGAAATACTGTTGCAACTGTTAATGAGCAAGCGATAATTGAAATCGTTAGATACCTAACATTAGGTATGATTATGATGATGATGATGATGATGATGTTCATAGTTGATATATCTTTAATGCACACACCGCTGACACACGAATAATAGCTCAAAAGTTATCTGGATCATTTATCTTAACCCAAACGCAACAACTCACACTTCCTGGTTTATGATTTTTACTTGGTGCATAGGTTACTAGATGTTCGTAGCTCATAGAAACGCCCATATAGTTGCTCATTGCAAAAGTCCTGGGTGTATTTGAAGAGATGGTGTGTACATACATGCATGTCATTTGGTAGAGATAATCAGCTATCAGCATCAGTATGGTCTAGTAGATGACAATGGTACAGACAATTAAATAAGGAATGAGAAATTAATGATAGCCCTGTGCACAGCACTTTGCCTGACCCCGTGTATATATGCAAACAAGCATAAACGTACACACCTGGTCATTTTGCATGCATTATGTATGTTATTCTACCTGTCCCTAGCGATGGTAAATGATTATTAGGTTTCGGGGTTAAAAGGTATGCTGGTGCAAAAAATAGGATGCAATCTAGATGAACGCAAATGGTCAGTAGGCAAATGGGTACCAGATTACGGTAAATGATCAGAATCATATGTGAATGAACCATCTTAGTAATGATCTTCCGTGATGATCAGGGAAGATAACGCAGACAGGCTTATGCTACTAATTGCCATATTTATTTCGAGTGGTTTTCCAGGCAGCAGACATATAAACATGTACGTGTATAGGAGTGGTGGATGTACATGTGCATGTAGTTTTATGTTCGAATTAACATAAATATAAATACTCTGTTTGAAAGAAAGGGCTTGGTAGCCAACTTGTTAGGTACATCTATCAAAGATAAGCATCATTACTGTAATTGGAAATTAAATAGAGGGAATGATTAAATAAATTGAGCGTTTGATATTGAATACATTAGATTACAATTCAATAAACTGAGGGAACTGTCTATTGTACTTTTTGCTTGTCATTTTCTATCATTGACTCCTGGGTCAAAAAAGTTTCAGGTGATACCGGTTCTTATCAATCACGATTCGAACGGAACTCATTCTTGAACTTAACATGTGATGCTTTTTCATGGCTGTTTTTTCGTAATATAGACTAGGGAAAATAATCAAGAGATGAGTTTTGCCTTCTGATGGCTGAATAAATAAACCATGACATAATTGCTCAACCTCTACTCTGATTGATCGACAATGACCCTGTTGAAAATCACTTGGTCACGAACTGATATTTAGATTGTCCTTTTATCCTGAACACCCTACACGCCAGCTATGAACTAATTCTTGAAATTCGCCATTGTACAACAGAAATATGTGCACTGTAAAATGAAATCTAGAATGCACGGGGTGGATTCGTGTCTTTTCATGGAATAGTTCAGTTATCATTGAGGTAAACTATAACTGTAAATAGCATCATTTATAGATGATGACGAGAATCATAGTCTGTGAAGTCTTCGTACTCATCCAATGGAACATGCCAGATAATTTTCATCTTTTTCTCAATATTCATCTTTATCACTTGAATTGTCATGGCATACTGTCTCATCTCAAAGAGAATTACGTCACATCGTTCTGAAGTGATAGCAACATGATAGCAACATGAAATTAATTTGATTCGATTTATTTGATTAGTAACACATCAACTTGCAAACATAGTTGTTTACTGGTAGTTCATAACTTACAAAGTGCCGTAAATGTATGTTGTAACTAAATGTATGTTGTAACACACCTCATGTTCATGCCCATGTAAAATAACTGGGATGTCTTACAAACATATCTTACCTGAAAACATTCTTCATTGCATGGTAACGAAATGCGCTGATATGCTAGCTGTGGCATCATTACTTGAATGTACATATAAAGTACAGCGTACATCATACATGACATTTGTGATATACATTATCCTAATTTCCTTTACGGAACCCCCCCCCCCCCCTCGGATGTATCTGGTGTGATGGATAGTATTTCACACAAAAGATACAACACGTGCAGCCGTAACACATTGTTCAAGCACTCGGGGGAGGGATTACCGGAGCGTATACCTGCGAGAAGTCGCTGCCAATGCCAACCTATGCACCCAGTCACAGATAACGAACTAATTTTAGTGAGTGGGGAGTCTGGAGACGCAATCACCTGGAGAATGAACCCTGCTGGCACACTGGCGACGCCCCTCCAGTCACACTACCTCAACAGCCACTGTTGACACCCGCTAGTATTGACCAACGACATCCTGATTCATCAGATGCGCATATCTTACGCGACCGCATAGGGATGCAGTCAATGAGGCTATGCGAGACCGCCAGTGTATGGGGAGGATTACCGGTACCTGAATAGGATCACACGGAGCGAGAATGAGCTCATTTGACATCTAGAATGTATGACAGAATGCTACTTTCGCACCTGCAGCAGAAGGAAATCATATATATTGTTCTTCACTAAGAATGACAAGACAATTCGAGCAACCTAATGACATAGGGATAGATATATGAGAGTGCACAATATTGGCAAATTCGCATGGGCTGTTTATGTCACTGACGAATACCCAATAGCAAATCGTGGAATTTGACATCAGAACACTGATTCACCGACAGGTGAGCAGCAAGTTCAGCGTGTTTACTGTTCGCGATCTGCACTCTGTGGTCTTCAGAGTTCGAGGATGGGTTATCCCAATGCTCACATGATTGGATGAAGAGTTGAAGGTAGAACGAGACATTTGTGATTTGTGATACATGCACGGTTTGAATTGCAGTAACATGTGGAAAGGGGATATTAGAGTAGCTGTGCAAATAAACGTGTCAAGCACACGAGATTAATTAGTACAATTACACGGTCGTTTTATACTTGATGCATTGTACTAAGAGGTGCATGCATACATTGTCTTTTTCAGTTCATTTTGGTTTTTTTTTTCAGTAGCGTGTAAGTGTTTGTCAGCCAGGTCATCACGCATATAGGTGTTATTTATTAGGAAAACACTGATATACTGTAGGAACTGTATAATGAGCATGCGATAATTGAAATCGTTAGATACCTAACATTAGGTATGATGACGATGTTCATAGCCTATTTCAATGCGTGGGAAATCTATGATGCACGCGCGAATACTAGTAACAGCTCAAAAGTTGTCCGGATCATTTATCGTAATCCAAACGCTACAATTCACACTTTCCGGTTCATGATTTATGCCCGGTATATAGGTTACTAGATAGAAAGCCCATTTAGTTGTTCATTGCAAAGGCGTGGGTGTATTTGAAGAGATGGTGTGTACATACATGTATGTCATTTGGTAGGGAGAACCAGCTATCAGTATGGTCTAGTAGATGACAATAGTACAGACAATTACATAAGGAATTATTGATGATTGCGCTGTGCACAGCACTTTGTCTGACCCCGAGTGAACTTTCAATATTTATGTATACCAGCTGTACACACCTGGTCATTTTGTATGCATTATGTATGTTATTCTATCTGTCTCTAACGAGGTTTCGGGGTAAACAGGTATTTTGGTGCAAAACATAGGATGCAATCTAGATGAACGCAAATGGTCAGTAGGCTAAAGGGCGACAGGTTATGGTATCACATTCATGGGTGAAGGAACCAACTTAGTAATGATCTACCGTTATCACCCCCGTCATACAGGGACGATAATGCAGATATCAGGCTCACATGTATGCACTTCGTTTCGAGTGGTTTTCGAGGCAGCATACATGTATAATTTCCCTGTTTGAAAGACAGTGTTTGGTATTCATACCGACTTTATTTTGTTGCGTACACGTACTGGATTGTCGTCAAACAAAACAACAATAAAAAATATATGAACATAAGATGAAAACGTCTTACTTCTTCATATGTAATTAGGATTATAAAAAAAAAAAAGTAACTCACACACCAATCTTTCAGTTGACATTGTATGTGGGTGAAGCACACGATTAACACAGACAATTCGTGTTTGATAGCATTGGTTGGAAACCATTGACTCAGTATTTCTCCCCATAATATCATATTCTAATAGTATATGATACGTAGCCTACATACGTATATGTTCAGAGCATGCATGCATGGCTGTTCATTTATCATACACAAGTTCGATACCACCCACACATCCCTACAGTGGATTCATGGTGTCCAGTACAGTACATTATGTACATGAAACATTTATCATCTCAACTGGTCACGGGGAAGAATTTAATAGGTTATGTGCTGAAGCTGACTTTACAGTATGTCGATAAAGTATACTGTAGGCCTATGCACGGTACTTTTTATGGTACATCGATCAAATTTATTTTCATCAAGGAGATACATTATGGATGCTAGGATCATCTTTGGACGCTTATTGTAAAACCAGTGACTACTTTACTTACGATTGTTTGATAAATGCTTACTAGTACTAGTAATTGCTTCTTCCAGGATCTACCTGATGCCAGACGAGGAGCACTTACAAACCACGTGGAATGTTCATAGACTCTGATGCACAATGGCTTCAGATTCTACCAGCTGAAAATGGAAATGTAGGTTATTCTCACGGGTGATTACCGAAATCACCTTGATGTTGAAGAATACGGTGCAGCACTCTGAAAGATGATTCCGGCCAAAGCACTTCAGCGAAAGTGGTACAACGAAGATGGTAAGTAGAACTAGATATAAACCTAATATCCATTTACTATAAGCCTATTCACTGATGAATTTCTATAAATAAATGCTTTAATAATAGATGATCAAGAATGGAATATCTGGTTGTGCATGGCGGCTTCTATACCATATGCCATTTAAACAGATAAAGTTGTTCGCGACACAACAAATATTTGAATTAAAAGAAAACTGAGAGAATTATCCAATTTATTTTCGATTAAACATTCAACGTCACGGTCATACATCTAGGAATAATTCCGTTTGAATAATGGAAAAGGAAACTCTTCATAGCTCAAGCCCATTACTCACAATTTCCTCTCTTTTTTCCAGGATTTTACGCCGACAGTATGTACGTGGGTATGTACGTCTCCTTACCTTATGGCCCTCCTGTATCCGGTCAGTTTTTCGGACCTTCCGACACGAGTAAATCGAAGTCGACCAAATCGAATCACGTGCCTGGACGCGGCTTCCACGCGCGCAGTAGAAGCACGAATTCGTCCAGTGGCGTCAAAGGAATTCCAGTCACGCGCGGTGACGTCACCGAGTGGGGACTGGCACGTGCTAAACAGAAGAGTCACTCCAGGCATGGGACAAATGACAACAACAACGTTACAGGCCCGTGTACTGAGATCATAGAAGAAATCAGCGAATGCGAATTTGAAGCACCGGTACAGGCGACTTCTACGGCGAACGGTAGGTTAGATTGTAATTGTGTATACTAGATTCAGTAGGCATCCCGTACGGTACCTTTCATCTTCTTTAAATTTCTAAACTTTCTAGATTTCTACAATTTCCAAAACCTGAGATAGAGTCTACTAGGGTTATGACTTATGTATAGGCCTCTACTTCGACTCTACTGGGAGACTGCATTTCACTCAAACTGTTGAATGATCATGATCATCATGGTGGATCCTAGTTCATTCTCCGAACGTGGGATAATTATGGGTATTATCCCATGTTCGGAGCATGAACTAGGTGGATCCATAGACCAACTATCCACACGACGCCCTACCTATACCTAGATCTAGAATGTACTTCTATTTTGGCCCATAACGACCAGGTTGCCATGGTCAATATCTCACTTATAATGAAAACATTGTGGTCTGGTTTGTATGGTTATTTATTGTAACAATTCCTACGTTAAATATACCAGGTACAAAACCATATATTTTAACCCATAGGATAGCTAATTACCCATAGCAACCTGGCTGCTATGGGCCAAAATATGAGTATGGTTACCATGACAACGAAAATTTTGAAAGATTCGTGGGATATTTGCATTATATACTTGATTTGCAAGAATAAAACACGCTCAAGGACAAATAATGTGCTTACAATTAGAGTAATACAAATCTAAAAATCTAATCAAATGAAACCCAATCGATGATGTCACGCATAACCAATGAGCTGCCCTCGAGGACTCCCAGAGGAGCAAAACAAACATGGGCATAACTTTGAAACAAATCAAGATATTTTGGTTCTGTAAAAAACATCGGATATCCTGATATTCTTCCATGCTATCACCATAAGATTTTTTGCTTCATATCCCCTTTAAAAATATTCAGGTTCTGTAAACGCCAACAAATTTTTTTACCGCACAAAACATGATAACTTGAAGGTCATTTTGACTTGAGTTCGACTTTAAATTAAAAAATTGTGATCTCAAAATCACTTATCACGAATTTAAAACAAAATCTAGTTTTATCTACAAGTAGGCCTGTCTCAGTTTTGAAATGTCGTAAAAAACTAAAGTAGAGTCCAGTTCAAATGAAAACCTCCAATGATATCCATACGCATCCGTGCGTAGATATGACTTCGGTTAGCATACTCACGGTCCTTTCGAGTCGCGCCTGGTGTATGGAATGCATAGGCCTGGTTTCGCCATGCATCGGCTCGGTTGTCCAGCAAGGACCTGGTTTTCAATGAATCACGACGATAATGCGTGAGAGGTGGGGAGTATTTTCAGTTTATTGATGTGTGTGGTGTCGCTATCCTGGTAGTTGAATGGTATTGTCAAACATTATGTTGTATGTCTCGACTAATTCGAATAAATTAGAAACGTGACAACAGTTACCCACACATATAACCTTCCACTGTCGAAACAACCACACGAACCAGCACTTCAATGATTTTCGTGGATAATTCGCTTCTTTATCAGTTGTAATGAGCTCACATTCGTTATTCTAGGGCTTATCTAAACCTGATTATGTGAGTGGCCAGGTACGCAAATGCAGGGGCCTGGTGTTAGATAGACATGTACATTATACTAAATTAGTATGTCAATTTGCCCAATGTATCTTAGGTCAATTTCCTCCCTTTAAGACGGTACCACCTCCGCCACGAAGACTCTCCTATTCTCAAGTTTGCGGGGGCATAATAGTAGACATCACAAAAATATGAACGGGACAGAAAGCACCAAAGGACAACCCAAAACTCAGTTTGTACTTGTACGCCACTTCACTCTATTTATGATTTGAAGACTCAGTTGTTGAACAACAGCAATGTATTTCTAACATTTGCATGATTTTGACATCCGAATGACCATCGACAATACAAATATAGAGAACTGACTTGACGTGGATATGTTATATTCGATGAACTGGTACATATATTCATAACACATTTATTTTTTCAGTAAATGAACTGAGAAATTCATTCTGAAATTTGCACAAAAAATGCCTAAAGATAATTCTTTTTTTTTTTATTTTCACATTCTTTAAAAAATGGCGGCCATTTTAGGTTAAAAACGGTCATTTTTGGACTTTGGCGGCCATTTCCTCAAAAACTGTCTGATCAGTTTTGAGATTTTTGTTTCAAAAGTTTCCCCTTACCTTAATGACGCGTATAGTTCTCGTTGCCCTTAAATCTCCGGTCTCCGTGTGGCGGCCATTGTGGTTTTTCGACAGGGCCGGCAAATTTTTTTTTTGTCCCAAATCAAGTCACCATTTATTTTTAGCCATTTGCAGCCCAAAATTGAATTTGAACTTTCGGCACTTTTTTTAACTACCACTGTAAACTACACTCATAGAATGCTTGAAGATAGAGCTTAGATATTGGTACTTTCAAATGGGAAGTCATATGTGATGATTTGTGTAGTTACCTTGGATTTGACCTTCGATGACATCGGAAGGTCAAAACGGCCCCTTTTTGTCAAACAAAATTTCATCATTACTGCTATTTAAACTTTTGCAGCGGAGTGTTCAAGGCCGAGAGGCTCTTGTTTACCATGGTTCTATTGTACCAGAGTTTGAAAATATTGTATGCTATCGTATGCCAAACCGTTTAAAGAAGAACGAAATCCACATGCATCAGGAGGCTTTCTTATGACTGGTATGCCTACGTTCTATATATTTACGGGTATATTTTTTATTCAGGTAGCCTGTGGTTAAAACCTAAGGTGAGTTTGTACTGAATCATACCGCTAGATACGCAACTACGTGTAGGCCTACACCGTATGTGTGGAGTAACACATGTGTGGATATTCCAGGCGGCTGCCCATAGCTGCTGCTTAGTGGATTAATAGCTTGTCCTCGATCAAATGCTTTCACGTTTGAATACACGTGTATCCACGTGTACATGACAAAAAAATTAATTTTGGAATTATGTTCCAATCTGATTAGGGGCCTACCATGATTGCATGTTGACGGATTTTATACACATAAGCCTATATGAAATGAGGACAATAAAGTTGGTAGTTTTTGCACCATATTGAACACCGGGTAGTTCTACTTTTCGGATTCATGTAGATTTATCAGGAAATTAGGCTACATGGGAAAACGTTTAAAAACCCAGTCGTAATTAGAATTCCACGGAATCCATACATAGATTTTACCTTCATATCACATGTAGCTCTCTAGGTTGTCAGTGGATGAAAATCTATAATTGGTTCGTAACAAACGAACGAGGACCACACCTGAAGGGAGACATTCAGGACATGGCAACTCACTCTTAATTCCGTGTCGTCAAAAATGGGAACATGCTAAATGTCATCGCAGTTAGATCTGTTCTCAACAACAACGTTACAGGCCCGTGTACTGAGATCATAGAAGAAATCAGCGAATGCGAATTTGAAGCACCGGTACAGGCGACTTCTACGGCGAACGGTAGGTTAGATTGTAATTGTGTATACTAGATTCAGTAGGCATCCCGTACGGTACCTTTCATCTTCTTTTATAAACTTTCTAGATTTCTACAATTTCCAAACCTGAGATAGAGTCTACTAGGGTTATGACTATAATGTATAGGCCTCTACTTCGAATCTGCTGGGAGACTGCATTTCACTCAAACTGTTGAATGATCATGATCATCATGGTGGATCCTAGTTCATTCTCCGAACGTGGGATAATTATGGATATTATCCCATGTTCGGAGCATGAACTAGGTGGGTCCATAGACCAACTATCCACACGACGCCCTACCTGTACCTAGATCTAGACTGTACTCCTATTTTGGCCCATAACGACCAGGTTGCCATGGTCAATATCTCACTTATAATGAAAACATTGTGGTCTGGTTTGTATGGTTATTTATTGTAACAATTCCTACGTTAAATATACCAGGTACAAAACCATATATTTTAACCCATAGGATAGCTAATTACCCATAGCAACCTGGCTGCTATGGGCCAAAATATGAGTATGGTTACCATGACAACGAAAATTTTGAAAGATTCGTGGGATATTTGCATTATATACTTGATTTGCAAGAATAAAACACGCTCAAGGACAAATAATGTGCTTACAATTAGAGTAATACAAATCTAAAAATCTAATCAAATGAAACCCAATCGATGATGTCACGCATAACCAATGAGCTGCCCTCGAGGACTCCCAGAGGAGCAAAACAAACATGGGCATAACTTTGAAACAAAAAAAATCAAGATATTTTGGTTCTGTAAAAAACATCGGATATCCTGATATTCTTCCATGCTATCACCATAAGATTTTTTGCTTCATATCCCCTTTAAAAATATTCAGGTTCTGTAAACGCCAACACATTTTTTTACCGCACAAAACATGATAACTTGAAGGTCATTTTGACTTGAGTTCGACTTTAAATTAAAAAATTGTGATCTCAAAATCACTTATCACGAATTTAAAACAAAATCTAGTTTTATCTACAAGTAGGCCTGTCTCAGTTTTGAAATGTCGTAAAAAACTAAAGTAGAGTCCAGTTCAAATGAAAACCTCCAATGATATCCATACGCGTCCGTGCATAGATATGACTTCGGTTAGCATACTCACGGTCCTTTCGAGTCGCGCCTGGTGTGTGGAATGCATAGGCCTGGTTTCGCCATGCATCGGCTCGGTTGTCCAGCAAGGACCTGGTTTTCAATGAATCACGACGATAATGCGTGAGAGGTGGGGAGTATTTTCAGTTTATTGATGTGTGTGGTGTCGCTATCCTGGTAGTTGAATGGTATTGTCAAACATGTATGTTGTATGTCTCGACTGATTCGAATAAATTAGAAACGTGACAACAGTTACCCACACATATAACCTTCCACTGCCGAAACAACCACATGAACCGACACTTCAATGATTTTCGTGGATAATTCGCTTCTTTATCAGTTTTAATGTGCTTACATTCGTTATTCTAGGGCTTATCTGAACCTGATTATGTGAGTGGCCAGGTACGCAAATGCAGGGGCCTGGTGTTAGATAGACATGTACATTATACTAAATTAGTATGTCAATTTGCCCAATGTATCTTGGGTCAATTTCCTCCCTTTAGGACGGTACCACCTCCGCCACGAAGACTCTCCTATTCTCAAGTTTGCGGGGGCATAATAGTAGACATCACAAAAATGTGAACGGGACAGAAAGCACCAAAGGACAACCCAAAAGTCAGTTTGTACATGTACGCCACTTCACTCTATTTATGATTTGAAAACTCAGTTGTTGAATAACAGCAATGTATTTATAACATTTGCATGATTTTTACATCCGAATGACCATCGGCAATACAAATATAGAACTGACTTGACCTGGATATGTTATATTCGATGAACTGGTAAATATATTCATAACACACTTTTTTTTATCAGTAAATGAAATGAGAAATTCATCGGACCATTTTAGCTCCGCTATGCTGAAAAATAACTTTTTGTTATCTGTAAAGTTTTTGGTCGAATCTTTGCACAAGATAATTCAAGTGCAATTTTTTTTTTTTTTTTTCACATTGAAATTTCTTTCGAAAAATGGCGGCCATTTTATATTTAAAAACGGTCATTTTTGAACTTTGGAAGCCATTTTCTCACAAAACTGATCAGTTTTGAGATTTTTGTTTCAAAAGTTTCCCATTACCTTTATGACGCGTATAGTTCTCGTTGTCCTTGAATCTCCGGTCTCCGAGTGGCGGTCATTTTGATTTTTCGACAGGGCCGACGAAAAAATATTTTTTGTCCCAAATCAAGTCACCATTTATTTTGAGCCATTTGCAGCCCAAAAATTGGACTTTCGGCACTTTTTTCCTCCATAATGGGAACTACCACAACTGCAATCATAGAATGCTTGAAGATAGAGCTTAGATATTGGCACTTTCAAATGGGAAGTCATATATGTGATGATTTGTGTAGTGACCTTGGATTTGACCTTCGATGACCTTGACAAAATTTCAACACTACTACTATTTAAACTTTTGCAGCGGAGTATTCAAGGCCGAGAGGCCTCTTGTTTACCAAGGTTCTATTGTACCAGTGAGTGTATATATTGTATGCTATCGTATGCCAAACTGTTTAAAAGAGAAGGAAATTCACATGCATCAGGAGGCTCTCTTATAATTGGTATGCCTACGTTCTATATATTTACGGGTATATTCTTTATTCATGTAGCCTGTGGTTAAAACTTAATGTGAGTTTTTACTGAATCATACCGTTAGATACGCAACTACGTGTAGGCCCACACTGTATGTGTGAAGAAACGACCTTGATATTCCATGCGGCTGCTGCTTAGTGGATTAATAGCTTGTCCTCGATCAAATACTTTCACGTTTGAATACACGTGTATCCACGTGTACATAAAAGAAAAAAATTTGGAATTATGTTCCAAATCTGATTAGGGGCCTACTGTCACAAAATTCTAAATTCTCAGGTTCTGAACAGCGGCCTTGAGGTGGCTGAGTGGTTTGGTGATCGATACAGACAATACTCAACAAAACAACAAACACCGTACTAATATTTCAATATGTTTTAATAAATTCAACACATAAATTACACAGATAATTTCTGATACATAGAACACAAACACAGGACGGCACAAAAGAAGACAAATTGGTATGAATTACTGTAATATACTGGTAGTGTCCAAAACTGGACTTATTTGCTCAAAATATGGCAAGCAACAATTTTCACAGCTTGGATTTACATTGTCCCAAGTTTTACAATGAAAAGGATAACCACTGCAATAAGTAAGTCCCACGAAGTCGAAGACGTTTCCCACGTGGTACGACGCCTGAGCAGACGTCCAGTGAACGGCACCACGTCGCAGTCCCACGACGCTTGTAACTAGCCTACATGTACGAGGTCCTACGACGCCTCGCGGGGACGCCAACGCCACCAGACTCCCAGCGCGTCACGTGAATGACGTAACCCCCTTGTATCGACGTGTTAGGTGACAACCCCAGCCTTGAATACGATCCGGGTCCACCCTAGGAACTAAATTAGAAATACCCGTAAACCTACGATAATGGTTATACATAATTATGTCAGCACGACACCGCCAACTGTCGGCGATACCACGCATTTGTCTACACACACGGCTAAAAACTACGCTAAAACTACCAGACCCCACTGACAGTACTCACGGTGTGCACTCCACGGCAGATTCACAGTTGTCCGACAAATACAAATTACTTCACATCACCGAATGATGTACCGTTCGCTCCACGAGCACACAAATTGAAGTATTAAACACGGGGCATCGCAAACCCCAAAAGTAGATGTCTCTCAGACAATAACTGTCGGCCCTCGTGTGTCTCCTGCAGTGGTTTGAACCCCGTATCTCTAACACCCCGTGACTTTATAGAACGACAGTGGTCTGCATAGTACACTACTCGACGCTACCATGAGCAGTAAAATTCTAGTTTCAACCGTGTGTGCAAGCAAACCGCTCCCAGTTGCGCATCGCTGTCGACACGTGGCGAGTACCGAGAGTCATGGTCACACTCCGTTGACGCTCTACTGGTCAACAAGTCGCTGGACCAGAGTTCTGCCGCCACCGCCTTGAATAAAAAAGACAATTGTGTTATGCAAACCCTCACCATGTTCCTCCAAATATAAAATACTAAATATTTAATGAAATTCCCCAAAGTGTAACCTACGCCAACCCCAGTGATTTGATAAAGATACACACGACATTTGAACATTTAACAAATGTATACATAAATTCAAGATCTACTCGACCATTTAGGTACAATGTTTGGGCAATACAAATATATACAAAATACGTAACGGAAATATGTGACACCTACCATGATTGCATGTTGACGGATTTTATACACAAAGCCTATATGGAATGAGGACAAAAAAAACTGGTAGTTTTTGCACCATACTGAACACCGGGTAGTTCTACTTTTCGGATAAAATTTATGTAGATTTATCAGGAAATTAGGTTACATGGGAAAAAGTTTTAAAAACCCAGTCGTAATTAGAATTCCACGAAATCCGTACATAGATTTTACCTTCATATCACATGTAGCTCTTTAGGTTGTCAGTGGATGAAAATCTATAATTGGTTCGTAACAAACGAACGAGGACCACACCTGAAGGGAGACATTCAGGACATGGCAACTCACTCTTAATTCCGTCTCGTCAAAAATGGGAACATGCTAAATGCCATGGCAGTTAGATCTGTTCTCGGCAATTTCCGGCTGTATGACGTGAAGGTCAATCCATTTGCAACTTGCTATGGAACGCACTCGATGGTTTCAGTCACAAAGGACAAGTTGTCAGCCCGTAGAGCCGGCCTTTGTACAGGGCAGAACCAGAGATTTTACGTAAACAATGATTTCTACGAATCACACATTGTTTGGGAATCAATTTATGTTGTGGCCGTCTCGTATTGACTGACTGTTTTCTCACCACACCTGCCATTGCATAGCCACTTAGCCCACGCATTCAGTGTGTTTTGGCAGAACTGCATCAGCATGTCACTTAGTAATGAACAATCTACAATGTATCGATGCCTGTCGTTTTGGGTGTTAATTATGATAGATTCCATCGTTCTAGGACCATATAACACGTGAATTACCATACAAAATATGGATGGTCTTATGGTAATTAATCACGACATGTACAGTATTGGGCCAACATGATATTTTATAGTTTCTGAGGTTTGTTTCAGTGCATGTCTGATGGTGTGGGTGGCATTAGACACGTTGTCATTGCATTACAAAGAGAATGTGGTACAATTGCAAAACATGTTTCAACTGATGCAGCAAGGTGGATATTTCTTCACTCGTTTCCCGTCTCAATTGTCTGCCTATAGGTATTCCAGCACGGTAGGTATTCCAGCACGCAACACTGGACTTGCATCGCCACTTACCTCTGTTGGAGAGATGCAAGAAAGTCTTTGCACCAAAGACAGACAATTCCTTGATTGTGAATAGAGTGATCGCTGACGATCATCTTACCTGAAGTCCATAAAACATTGTGGCCGTTTTACAACTCTATAAATCATGCAGCATCCACCGAAGATTTACTGATGGTGTATAAGCATTAATAAGTGGTACGTACTGGTCTCTTCTCTAGTACCTGGTCTCTTTCTCGACCACCTATCTGTTGTATTGCCCGATCGTATTTGAATCAACGAGAACGAAAACAGTCACAAATAAAGAGTTCGTGTTGACAATTTATGCACTTCATATGCAGCACTCACAAAGGAATGACAGGAGAACGTATGTATGTATACACGATAGAGACGTTGGGAGATGGATTGAAAGAAGCTGGAAGGAAGTTACAGCTCAGATGCTCAACTTCTTGTTCTTTTTACGAAAATACATGTACACCGTAACATATATATCTAATGATGCTCAATGTTGCCATTCAATGGAATTTGAACACCAACATTGAATTCATTTGATTTTAATTTGTTCGCCATTATCTTAACCAGTAGTAATTGTTCTTTGCTCCTCATCATGCATATTCGTGTACATGTTGGCCTACATGTATATGTGTCATTTTTTATTGAAGGCTCGATTATTCCAATGACATGTGTACAGGCAGTAGACAGTGTACAATTAATGTATGTTACTCATTGAGACTTCGGGTACAATCACGTACATGTAGGTTTGTTTAACGTACATGTACGTGAGTCGCTTGGTGATTGTGGTACACAATAAATGTCCCACGACCATGTCGATGACATATACATGTGTAATGTGTGCACAAACTTGAAGTGCCACAGACATTCCATCGGTGAATCGATATACCCGATGATGCCCACACCACTGCCACTGTCCAGACATTATTCACGTTGTTGACGGTTGCTCTATGACCAGACAGAGCCGCTGTAACTACAGACGCTGTAACTAAACACGTGATTGTATGGATTCAAAGTCGGTCCGTTGTGATGTTTACCCACTATACCTCAGTCCTGGTCGGCCGGCGTTACCAGGCAACTGTGCCGCTAGGCGCTGACTGTGTGTACCCTACTGGCCCACTCCCTCTCTGGAGAAAGCAGACCAGTAGCCTAGATGTAATTCCCCATTCCGGACCACATCCAGTTGTGAAATTTGAAAAGAACGTGTATCTATCTTTCTTCGCTGTGTATATTAGCGTTTCATCATGGCTTATCCTCCACCACAGGATCAAGGTATGTGCAATGCATAGTTTTCTGCACGAGATACATTGTGATCAATTTGGTGGTTTCTTCAGTAAATGAGAACATCACCAACTCGATCTTGTTGTGCCCTGGTACAGCTTGCATAATATGGACAGTTGCATCACCGGCAGTCGCACCGCTCTCAAATTTATGCAAATATTGTGTAGACTGTCTCGATCGGTGCAGACATTGAAAGCCTTATTTATAACTGGCCCATGAGCTGTGACGGAGACAAACATATGGCTTGGGGATGTTGCCAAATGTCTTGAGATAAATATAGATTCATGGCCCAGTTAAAATTAATCAATAGACTTGCAATAAACTGTGCAATGCAGATGGTGAAGGATTTTCACCGTCCTATTAAATCAGAATCTACGAACAGAGTAGGAATCATGAATTCTAGTAGTAGCCAGACATGTTGTATCTCACAGCTCACCATATATAGATGTTCAAGTTCAATATACATGTACATGTAACACTGGTCCTGTAACAAGCAGGTTTCGTATAATCAAATATAATTCAACATTATATATATATATAGGCTACCGAAATCAATAGTTGTAATACGATCAATTGACACCACAGCGAAAGGTCAAGCTAGCCAGGATTTCCCCTACTAGTATGTAATATTTCTTCCTAATTTTGGATTTCCGCAGGGAATAGATATTGAATTGCGGAATATACATATGAACTGATCTATACAGCTGCGAAATGAATTAATATCTAGCACTACTAGCACTACTACTCTGTAGCTGTGGCCAGAATATCTACCATGAATACACGATACCAACATTGTAACCTAAAGTCAATCAGTACGTCGCGGTGTGAAGCCAAACACAGAACATGAATTGAGTATTGTCTAACACTGAATTGGTCACATGCCATGCGACTAGAAATGAATATCCTGTCAATCATTGTGCTGTTGTTTTATATATACTGACATTTCTATACATATATATATATATAATGTATACGAACATCGACGAATGCCCAAAAACATGCATGGCTGAAAAGAGCTAAGTCCTCTAATCATGCTAATTACATCTACTAAGAAGATACATGTATGTCCTACGTATAGTCTTAAACAACACTACCGATATAATTAGCATTTTTAACGATATAAATTATAATGTAACCAACAAACAGATTCTGAAAAACAAGCTTGGCATTTCCCGGAATTCGATGTGATCGTTATAAGTATATCATTCATCATCACATTTATACCCAAAATGAGAATTAGAAAAAAAAATCCAAAATGACACATTCGTTCCTCCTAATCCTAAAATTAGTATTGTGTTAACTTATGTTTTTTCAAACTTCGTTGACAGGAGGTATGTATCCGCCCCAAATGCAAGGAAACGGTGGGGCTTATCCTCCTCAAGGTCCGCCTCCACAGCAAATGGGCGGGGCTTATCCTCCACAGGGACCGCCTCCGCAACAGATGGGCGGAGCCTACCCCCCTCAAGGTCCGCCTCCACAGCAAATGGGCGGGGCTTATCCTCCACCTCAGGGACCACCGAACGGTGGACCAGCTCGTGAGTGTACATGTACACACATGTATTAATTATACAGTGCCACGTTCTGTAGATTATGTGACGTGTACTTACTCGACGTATTCGTGCAGCCTGGCAGCCCGGCCAGGGAGGCCCACACCAGTGGGACAACCTACCTCAGCGTCCCGTGGACGATGATCCTAACGCCCAGCCCCCGCCATACGTCCCGCCCTCCGACTTCCACACCGTTCAAGGATACGAGGGGTGTGGTGGCTTTGGACAACGTACGTTCAAACTCGAATCTGAATTAATCAGTAGTACGTTACGTGAAGTAGTATACCATGTATAGTTCTGTTCATATTATCAATTTGATTGTTTCTTATCATTCCTGGTTTCTGCTGTATTTTCTAAGTATACCTGATCGTTTTTTCAATCTCTGACAGCGGCCTTCATGCCTCCACCGCCGCCTCCACCACCACCGTCTGGAAGCGCACCGCCCATGGAATTTGACTCGTACGTTCTTGTATCAGATATGTTTCGTGCTTTTTTATTTAAAGTATATTGGTTTTAGTTACATGTCTACGGTTATAATATTTTGTAAAGTCGTTGGAATGATCCATGAGGGTGATATAGTGTCACTAGTCTTCCATGTATATGTAGCGAGACACTTTTTTGCATTATGGTAGTACATGGATGGTCTACTCGAATGCCACGTACGGGACAGGAAGTGACTCCTTTTTAAACCTTCTAAATGTGAAAGAAGCATGCATGTAGTTATTTTAGTTTAACTTTAATTGTAATCTTAACTTTCGATGTCTGTACATCAAGGGTAGCTATGTTGAAGGACGATGAATGTAGGCAAGCCATGTTGGAGTTCGTGGCCCAACATTGCTGCTACGGCAAGTCACCAGCAGAGCAAATGAACATCAACAAAATCCTGCCTTCCACTGCCCTGCACGTGAGTTTATTTTTAGGCGGATTCTATCTGTTCTCATTTCAACTCCCTATCAAAACCAACCTTAATAATGTCAATTTGAAACCAGCTGATTTGAAATAATCCGATAATTACGTGTAGTGAATCGTTAAACGAGTATAGTTCTTAAACTATGATTGAATCAATCGCATAAAATACCCAAACCCGCTGACGCCAGTACGTGTTGGAGACGTTTTGCGAGCGGCGCAGTACGGGTTACGCCCTG
The DNA here is from genome assembly GCA_949152475.1 of Terebella lapidaria. Taxonomy (NCBI): domain Eukaryota; kingdom Metazoa; phylum Annelida; class Polychaeta; order Terebellida; family Terebellidae; genus Terebella; species Terebella lapidaria. Next base: position 54,762,357 of record OX424555.1, on the reverse strand, counting down.
GAGCCGTACCGAGGCGGGATGGTGGATGGCCCACAAATGGGCACCGCCCCGGGCCCCTGGGACATCCCCTGTCAGCCCGACAACCAGTTCCAGGACCACCAGAAGACGGTCGAAGTCCCACACACCTCCTCTGTACAAGTGAGTGAATGATCGTTTCGCTAACGGATAATTTTATTGATATTCTTTCACGTCAGTTGTCACACAAACATCATATTTGAGGAATTCACGATATCATGCTGGGATACTAGTACCCTTCTGAAATCGGGAAGCTTTGTATTACGATGTTGACCGGTTTTACCTGCCCGTTTTCCAGCCGTGCCAGCAGTGTCATGGGATGGGGTTCGTGCGCTGTCACCGGTGCCGGGGTTTGGGCCACACGCGCTGTATCACTTGTCATGGGGACGGACGCGTGTCCAGCACGAACGCCGAGGGCCACACGGTCCACCGCTCGTGTCACGCCTGCGGGGGTGATGGCCGTAGACGGTAAGCTACGTCGGCGTGGGATAGGCCTAGTTGTGATCATTAGATGTACTATACCTATCCTAGTCTAGGATATGTGTACACTCGACGAACTTTGTTTTCAAATGGTTTTGCGTACATAATGTAAATTATCGTTGAACAGATGCCACACGTGTCACGGACACGGCAGCGTTAGCTGTCCCCAGTGCCAAGGTTATCGACAGATAAGATGCTTCATCCGACTCACCATAGACTAGTGAGTACACTGAGCCAGTGTAACATTTTATATTCTTTCAACTAACATTTATGTGTTTCCCTCATTCAACTTTGTACGACCAAACATCTGAAACCCTGATACTCACAGTAAGAACCACGTAAGCGAGTACATCCTTGAAGAGACGGACATGCCGGACCAACTCGTCAAAAACGTCCAGGGCACCAAGATCTTCGAGCAAGTGCTTCCTCAGGTAAGTTAGGCCTGCACCTCTGTACACAAATCGTACTGGTACCTGGGTTTGGGATTGGTGGGGGCTTTTTGATCAGTGGCGCGTGTGTTCCCAGGTGTGGCCGATTGTAGCGTACCAAGTGCAGGAAGTGAACGAGAACTCCAAGCGACTGGTCGACGAACATTACAGGTCATTCACGGATTCTAGAAAACTACTGCAGGTACGTCCGCGGATATCATTTTGAAAGTTCATACATGTAAACGTAGTATCGAGCTCAGCCTCAGAACCGAGGGCTTTCCAATAAAATTATCTTTCATGTTGACTATGCTATTCCCAGTGACCCTGATATTCTTTTTCTAACTCGTTTACATCGTTCTTTTACTGATATTCTTGCGACTTTAAATGGTATCGTATTAAAACTTGGCATACTTCACCTGGAAATCAAACAGCAAATTTCATACTTTAGCAAAATTTGGTAAAGTCGACAATCTACCCCAATGTCAAATTTCAACAATGTCAGGCTTTTCAATTTTTGCGATGGAAGTCTGGAATTTCATGAAAAAATGCCATTTGATTCCGAGGTGAAGTGTGCCAATTTTTAACATGATACCGTATAGCATCACAGAAATATAAAGAAAACACCGTGTAAACGAGTTAAAAAATACAGAGTATTAAGTTGTTGATGAAGGTTCAACCAAATTCTTCAGAGACACCACCTGCGTGCTGTGCCAGTGACCGAGGTTCACTATCACTGGAAAGACGTTGACACTCGGTTCTGGGTGTACGGGCGAGAGAGACAGGTCCACGCCCCAGACTACCCACATCAGTGCTGCTGGGGCTGCAACATACTGTAACCCACATCAGTGCTGCTGGGGCTGCAACAACTTTAACCCACATCAGTGCTGCTGGGGCTGCAACATACTATAACCCACATCAGTGCTGCTGGAGCTGCAACATACTCTAACCCACATCAGTGCTGCTGGGGCTGCAACATACTGTAACACACATCAGTGCTGCTGGGGCTGCAACATACTCTAACCCTGATCAGTGCTGCTGGGCCTGCAACATACTGTAACACACATCAGTGCTGCTGGGGCTGCACCATACTCTAACCCACATCAGTGCTGCTGGGGCTGCAACATACTCTAACCCACACTCAGTGCTGCTGGGGCTGCAACATACTCTAACCCACATCAGTGCTGCTGGGGCTGCAACATACTCTAACCCACATCAGTGCTGCTGGGGCTGCAACATACTCTAACCCACATCAGTGCTGCTGGGGCTGCAACATACTCTAACCCTGATCAGTGCTGCTGGGCCTGCAACATACTGTAACACACATCAGTGCTGCTGGGGCTGCACCATACTCTAACCCACATCAGTGCTGCTGGGGCTGCAACATACTCTAACCCACATCAGTGCTGCTGGGGCTGCAACGTACTCTAATCCACATCAGTGCTGCTGGGGCTGCAACATACTCTAACCCACATCAGTGCTGCTGGGGCTGCAACATACTCTAACCCACATCAGTGCTGCTGGGGCTGCAACATACTCTAACCCACATCAGTGCTGCTGGGGCTGCAACATACTCTAACCCACATCAGTGCTGCTGGGGCTGCAACATACTCTAACCCACATCAGTGCTGCTGGGGCTGCAACATACTCTAACCCACATCAGTGCTGCTGGGGCTGCAACATACTCTAACCCACATCAGTGCTGCTGGGGCTGCAACATACTCTAACCCACATCAGTGCTGCTGGGGCTGCAACATACTTTAACCCACATCAGTGCTGCTGGGGCTGCAACATACTCTAAGCCTGATCAGTGCTGCTGGGGCTGCAACATACTCTAAGCCTGATCAGTGCTGCTGGGGCTGCAACATACTCTAAGCCTGATCAGTGCTGCTGGGGCTGCAACATACTCTAACCCACATCAGTGCTGCTGGGGCTGCAACATACTCTAAGCCTGATCAGTGCTGCTGGGGCTGCAACATACTTTAACCCACATCAGTGCTGCTGGGGCTGCAACATACTCTAAGCCTGATCAGTGCTGCTGGGGCTGCAACATACTGTAACCTACATCAGTGCAGCTGGGGCTGCAACATACTTTAACCCACATCAGTGCTGCTGGGGCTGCGACATACTCTAACCCACCTCAGTGCTGCTGGGGCTGCAACATACTCTGACCCACATCAGTGCTGCTGGGGCTGCAACATACTCTAACCCACCTCAGTGCTGCTGGGGCTGCAACATACTTTAACCCACATCAGTGCTGCTGGGGCTGCAACATACTCTAACCCTGATCAGTGCTGCAATATACTCTAACCCACATCAGTGCTGCTGGGGCTGCAACATACTGTAACTCACATCAGTGCTGCTGGGGCTGCAACATACTCTAACCCACATCAGTGCTGCTGGGGCTGCAACATACTCTAGCCCACATCAGTACTGCTGGGGCTGCAACATACTCTAACCCACATCAGTGCTGCTGGAGCTGCAACATACTCTAACCCACATCAGTGCTGCTGGGGCTGCAACATACTCCAGCCCACATCAGTGCTGCTGGGGCTGCAACATACTCTAACCCACCTCAGTGCTGCAGGGGGGTGCAACATACTCTAGCCCACATCAGTGCTGCCGGGGCTGCAACATGCTCTAGCCCACATCAGTGCTGCTGGGGCTGCAACATACTCTAACCCACATCAGTGCTGCTGGGACTGCAACATACTCTAGCCCACATCAGTGCTGCTGGGGCTGCAACATACTCTAGCCCACATCAGTGCTGCTGGGGCTGCAACATACTCTAGCCCACATCAGTGCTGCTAGGGCTGCAACATACTCTAACCCACCTCGGTGCTGCAGGGGGGTGCAACATACTCTAGCCCACATCAGTGCTGCTGGGGCTGCAACATATACCGTACTCGGATTTTTAAAACTCGTTTACACTGTTTTTCGCTAATATTTTTGTGATGCTAAACACTATCGCTCTATAACTTGGCATACTTCACCTGGGAGTCAAACGGCAATTTTCTACCAAATTTCAGACAGCTATCGCGAAAATTGAAAAAGTTGGCAATCTACCCCAATGTTAAATTTAGCTCTATTATTCAATTTCTGGGCCCGCACACAATTTTTTGCATTTGCTCGGTTTTGTAGCGGAGCAATGTTTCAGAATCAACATGTTTGTGTAGAATACACCCCAGTATATCTTCTGGTGTAGAAAATTGCCGTTTGACTCCCGGGTGAAGTATGCCAAGTTATAGAACGATAGCGTCTAGCATCACAAAAATATTAGCGAAAAACAGTGTAAACGAGTTAGAAAAATCCGAGTATACTCTAACCCACATCAGTGCTGCTCGGGTTGCAACATTCTAAACTTGCAATATATACCGGTATGTAGTGACCAATGTTGTAATCATAGTGTGCGTTTGAATCATACTTGCATGAAAAGAAGCTTTCTTTTTGAGTCATTTCCTACATCATAGTGATACCGATCTGGAAATTCAGTACACATAGGTAACTTTATGACTAAAAAGGAGCATAACGCCATTGAATATCAGAGATGGGTAAAATCAAATTAAGAAAGTGTGAAATGAATCAATTGACAGTGTGCTTGTAAAAAAAAGCGTTTTGCACGGGTTTTTTTCCAGTAAGGTACACTGAGAGATACATGTAAATAGTTGAGTGTTCCTGAAGTGTGTTGTGAATTGTTTATATGATGAGGGATGTATTGCTGTAATGGTGTTAACGACATGTCTTGCCTGCAAACGCTGCATATCATACTTAGAACAGTTGTGCTTGCATTGTGCTACTTGTATATGTATCATAATACTAATATACTACGCTTGATACAATGATAACCAATTCTGAATATAGATCCATAGATATACAGATATAGTAGATACCTTTCAGATTTTACCTTGGTTTGGTCAGAAAACATTGTAATTTGTGCAAATTTGAGTATGATTAGTAATGTCCTTCAATGACCTATTTTTATATATCTATTTTGGAAACATGATTGTTTGATTGTTTCTTCACTCAGCATAGTTTTTATTAATGAACAGAACTAACCATTGAAACTGTGATGGTAGGCGTTTGCTAAAAAAAAGAACATGATTGATCAGGGCGCATCACGTTCAGCAAAATTTGCATGTAGATATTAGTATGCATCAATTTTACATTTTGTATGGCGCTACCGGTAGTTTTGGGTAATCGCATCAACATCACATTTTGTGTCTTAATTCGGTATCATGCCGCAATTTTGCACCAAATTTCAGAATTCTATCTCAAAAACTGAAAAAGTCGGAAATCTACGCCAATGTTAAAGTACTAGTTAGTGCAAATATGAATTGAGCTTATATAAAAGATCATGGTCTTTACAGTGTACGAACATCACAATCCGTTCAAAAGTTATGGTACTTTGAAGACTGATATCCTCAAATTTGCTTTTTCAAAATCATTCAGCTACTTAGTATGCAAATGGGATAATCATGACGTCATCAGGGGAATCTGTTTTAATTAGGCACTCTAATATGTATTATTCATTCATTTAATGTTATAATTAATCATGAAATTCTTTTCCATATAGTGATCAATATGAATAATCAGTGTTTTCACTTTCTATGTTGTTGTCAAGGCAACCAGTGACCTGGTATGGCCCTTAGCAACCATGGTTGCTAGGGTCAGAAACCCACATAGAATAGGGTATGCACAAATAAAAACGGTGTTGACTCAATCATCGACAGAAAGTGTGCAGATAACTTGACTTGGCAGTTAACAGCCATGGCAACCATGGGTAACTACGGCTCTAGGGAAAAACTAATGAGTTGCTGAAACTTTTCTGTAATGTAGTGCCGGAATGAGTTTCAAATGGCTGTAACTTTTGAACGGATTGTGATATTGACATGCCTTAACGTAGTCCGCTACAAACATAGAGGTAATGAAAAGTCAAAATTTAATAGTTATATCTTGAATATTATCTCTTCAAAATAACATATTTTATAGAGTAACTGATCAGCATTCTAATACTGAAAAGAAAATATGGGGTCACCCTGCTGGTTTCTTCGACATATTCAATCAAAAATCACAAACTTTTACTAAAATGACTCAATTTATGATATTTTTACACATATTTTTGCCCATATTCACATATTGCATCTTGTTTTCCAACAGAACGGATACGGTGACCTCCTATTTTCTTTTCAGTTTAGGATGCTGATCAGTTACTCTATAAAATATGTCATTTTGAAGCTCTAGATTTCGTTAATACAGTCATTTATTTTGAATACTCTTTGACCCCCTCCCCTCACTGTTTGGTGCGGACTACCTTAAAGACCATTTTGGTCAGATCAATGACATCTTTCATATAAGTCCACATCATATTTGCATGTTACAAGTACTTTAAATTTCTGTCCCAACATGAAATTTCAGAGTTGCGGCACGATGCCCAAATAAGACAAAAAATTTCAAGTTGATCCGATGATCAAAAACGAAACTGCGACCAAAAAGCGTGTTTCATTAATACAAAAACTTGATTTCAGACGACTATAGTCAAATCCAATAAGGGTTTGGGTATTATACAGGGTTATTTTGTGGGGAAAAATACAGTATTAGACAGTACAAGTGCAGGTACTCAGTGGTTGGAACGCTCTGTGCGAAACACGTTCATGAAAATAGTGAGGCGTTACTGAATTATGTATATGTGATGCATGTACTACAGTTATTTACTGTTTATTCTTTCACTGTTCTTTTATATTTGAATATTGTTTTTCTTTTATATTGGAGATTGTTTTCTACGTACGTGAGACTATATCTAACAAAATGCAGCCGATACGTGTTCCAGTATGCCATTGTTAGTACATTTTTATATTTGCTGCATACATGTACACGTAAGCGACCGTGACTAGTCAAGGCTAATAAAATTATGAAACTATGAACTGCATGATGGAGTCTTCTTAACTTGGAGTGAAGCACAAAAGTTAACTGCATTTTTATTATTTGTATTTTCGTTCATGCCCATGTCACTCAACGCGAGCGTCCACGAACCATTATTTTCACAACGCTAACTTGCATTTGCATTATCCACCCCGGGATACATTACAAGTCACTCACATATTATACTACTGTAAAACAGAATAATTTCGCGATGGTTTAAACAACTGCCTTAGAAAAAATTAGCCCAAGGGCTAAGATAGGTTACCGGACAATTTTGGTTTCAAGCATTGTAGGTGACATATGATTTTGAGATTTACCAGTCAAGGTCATCTTTGTGAATCTCAATGTCACCATCAGGTATGCTGCATATGACTTTGTATGTTCATAATACAAACATATAAGTTTTATCAACAAGTATTTCGTGTGTAGAGGCCAATTTCAGATTTTGAGATTCGCCCTTCAAGGTCTTTAAGGTCAAGTTCAAGGTCACCAAAAAATGTGCCATTTATACATGACTTTTTTACAGGCTTATACACAATCCTAACCTGTATGTGCAAAAGTTTATGCTTCAGAGGCCACTTTCAAGATTTCAAGTCAGACATTTAGCACTCAAGATCATCCAAGGTCATAAAGGTCATCATTAGTTGTTCCATAAATGACTTCCTATATGTTCATAATGCAAACTGAAGCTCTATCTACATACATTTCATCAGTAGAGGCAAATTTTTCTTACCCAAAAATGGCTGTTTTGACCTTTCAAGGTCATCAAAGGTCAAATTCAAGGTCACCTCCCAACTCGCTATATATGACTTCCTATTTGAAAGTGCCAATATCTAAGCTCTATCTTCAAGCGTACTATGAGTACAGTCCTGGCAGCTCCCATTAGGAAGGAAAAAAGTGCCAAAATTTTTTTCAAAGGGTGAAATTTTTTTTTTTGTCTAGAAATGACCCAAAATGAATAGTAACGCGATTTGGGGCAAACAAAATTTTTTTCGCCGACCCGTGAAAAATTCAAAATGGCCGCCACACGGAGACCGGCGATTCAAGGGCAACAAAACTTATAAACATCATGAAGAAACATAAGGGGAATATTTTGAAACAATAACCTCAAAACTGATCAGACAGTTTTCGAGAAAAGACAGGCCAGGTGCAAATTTGAGCATTTCTCGACCCAAAAATGGCTGTTTTGACCTTTCAAGGTCATCCAAGGTCAAATTCAAGGTCACCACACAAGTCACCATATATGACTTTCCATTTGAAAGTGCCAATATCTAAGCTCTATCTTCAAGCATTCTATGAGTACAGTCCCGGCAGCTCTCATGATGAAGGAAAAAAGTGTCAAAAATTTTCTAAGTCCAAAATTTTTTTCAAAGGATGAAAATTTTTTTTTTGTCTAGAAATGACCCAAAATGGATAGTAACGCGATTTGGGACCAAAAAAATTTTTTTTCGCCGACCCGTCAAAAATTCAAAATGGCCGCCACTCGGAGACCGGCGATTCAAGGGCAACAAAACTTATACACATCATAAAGGTACATAAGGGGAATCTTTTGAAACAAAAATCTCAAAACTGATCAGACAGTTTTTGAGAAAATGGCCGCCAAAGTCCAAAATTGTCCATTTTTCGTCAAAAATGGCCGCCATTTTGAGAAAAATGCGAAAATCAAAAAAATAAAAAATAACCCCCACTTGAAATATTTTTGGGCAACTTTGTGCAAAATTTCAGGAAAATCCACCTGTAAACTTTAAAGATAAAAATGTGGACGGACGACGGACGCCGGACGACGGACGACAGACGGACGACGGACGCAACGCGACGGCAATAGGTTATCGGACCATAGGTCCGGTAACCTAAAAACATAGAGCCGTAGGGCTCTGCGCTTACCGGACCCAAGATATGTTTCAGTTATATGTAAGCTGAAAACGATGTCATGAAGTCATGAGAATAATTGCACATCATTCACGCCTATAACTTGCTCTACTTAAGTCGATCGTGTTAGAGCCTAATATACAATGATATGAAACTAGAATGGAACTGACTAGTACTGTCAAAGATATTCTTTGCTTTTGTATCGGTTTCAGTTTATTGAGGTCAAAGGTCAAATTTGAGCTCACAAGAATATTCGGCATATATAATTTCCTATATGTCTTCAATTGATGCCTAAGCGTAAAGTTGATAATAAGCAAGATATTTAGCGATTTTGTGCTCTGACCTTGAAAACGAGGTCAAGTGTCAGGTTCAAGGTCATCGAAATATTCCGCATACATCATTTCCTATATGTTCACAATTGATTCCTAAGCTGTAAAGTCAATAATATGCGAGACATTAGCCATTTTGTCCTGTGACCTTGAAAATGAGGTCAAAGGTCAAATTCAAGGTCACGATAATATTCAGAATATATCATTTCCTATATGCTGACAATTGATTCCTAAGCTGTAAAGTCGATAATAAGCGAGATATTAGCCATTTTGTGCTGTGACCTTGAAAATTAGGTCGAAGGTCAAATTCAAGGTCACGAGAACAATCGGCATATATAATTTCCTATATGTGCACAATTGATTCCTAATGTCTAATCCCATAATTAAGTGAGATATTAGAAGAAATTTGTCCCCATTATGAGGCATAGGCTAATTTAACATGGGAAAGTCCTATCTCGGACCGGTCGGAAAAATCAAAATGGCTGCCACACGCAGACCGACGATTCAAGGGCAACGAAACTTATACACAGCACAAAGGTATATCAGGGGAATCTTTTGAACTGATCAGACAGTTTTTGAGAAAATGGCCGCCAAAATCCAAAATTGGCCATTTTCGACAAAAATGGCCGCCATTTTGGAAAAAACGATTCAATAGACGAAAAAAAAAATGGTCCGGAGATATGGGCCCATAGAACATATTTTGTGAATTACAGCAATATTCATCGAACAATTTTTTTTCCAGCGTTTGACAACGCCGACGCCGAAGCCGACACCGACGCCGACGCCGACACCGACGGACGCCGGACGCAACCTTACGGCAATAGCTTATCGGACCATAGGTCCGGTAAGCTGAAAACAGGCAATATTTTTTCTGGAAAACTATATTCCATATTAAACAAGTGAAATTAATTGAATGAGACGTAGTCGCATCAAATATCATGATTACAACCACTCCTTCGGGAAATTCTCTGGCGGTTCACACGCGTGAATACAGAAACTGTATCCATCACACGAAAATGTAAAGAAAGGATACAAATGCAAAATGAACTGACAATTCCACACACACCACTGTATATCACTGATTATTTTCTCATAACTACACTACATGGCATAAAATATATGTTAAAAAGGATGAAAAGACAACTCGGACGAATTGTGATCGTCAAAATCATTGAGCACATGTTTTGATATCTTGTATTAACATGTGTTGCATTGAAGTAATTTTTGAGAAAAAAATATTGTATACAATCGAAGGGAGTTGCTTTATATTTTAATATGTTTTACAGTTCCCGAAAACAAAACCCCGCAAATATTTTGCTAGTAGTATTTACACGATATTAATGTTGGGCTGAATTTGCGAAATTAAAACCCCGCAAATTGGTAATGCACTGCACAATGTCATGCCTTATGTAGCCTACTTATATGTCCCCGACAGGGAATTATCAAAGATAGTGAACGAATGAAAAAGGTTGCAAAATGAATAACGGATTAAATTAGTAATAAATTGAAGGGAGTTCTTCGACATTTGGAGCGTTTCAAAATAGCATTAGACACCATATACCGTCCTTACTACTACTAGTATTGTTCACCTAAACATGTATATGTATTGGTAGATATACCAAATCTAGAACATGGAAACTGCTCATCCTTTCAACACATGACACAGTACAATATTCTACAGATAAATTTATAGCTAAAGCAGAAATACAAACCATGTATTTATTTCTGCCATACATACATGGTCGGGGTATGCATAATACATGTGTTGATGTTGATGATATAGGGCCTATGTGATAAATTTCTATAGACACAAGGATCGACGTGTACAGTGTGGCAGACCGGTCGGTGCATTATGATATTGCCGTTGCCACAGCCAACCCATCTACCACTGAGTAATACCATTAGCCATACCACGGGCTTTCGTGCGATCAGCGCGCCCGCTTGTTGGTATGGTTTCATCGCTGTATCTAGGCCACCGTCGACATCACCAAGGCTACGGCGCTGGCTGTATGCTGCGCCAATTCCAATACACACGTTCGTTTGCTTGACCGCGCTAGCTGTCAATATAAACAGAGATACAGGCGGCATACTTTTCCGGACCACTCTAAAACCTTTGTGAATTATCAGGGCGTACAAGAGGTCGATCTTTTTGCGTAATAGTCGTGCACACAGACTGTATCACAATCATGGCCTATCCGCCCCCACAAGGACAAGGTACGTAGATGTATGGAGTGGCTCGTATTCATCGGCTACAGTAGGTTTTCTTGGGGCGTGTCTGTAGCGCAAAATTATTGATGCCAAACATCATTACCATGATCGTGGACAATATAGTACATGTATTGCAATGCACGTGTTTAGGCCTACTAAATTACTAATACGTGTTATATAATCACTGTCTCGTAAATGTTTTGTTCCTGGCTTGTGTTTGCTGTCAGATGTATAAATTGTGATTAGCCTGTCTATTGACGGCATACTGATGAATTCGTGGTCCAGTTGAAATAAATCAATACACTTGAGTGCGGTCGTGATGTTTTTTTCCTCGATATGCAAACCATTACATGGTTTACCATTACATGTTGTATGTCATGAATAAATACAAGTGCCAATATCATTATACGGTTAACACACACACTGTGTAATTTGACATTTATTGAATACCCTATATTAATATACGGACATATAGTAGCTAGGGCTATATGCGCTGCCGTAAGTTACTCATTTCTCATTTTTACTAGGCCTAGTTAATTCAGACAGTAAAACATTAGTAGTACCCATCTCCGTATACTATTCAATTATTATGATTGACATGGTTTCCTGTATACAAGAAGATGAATATAGAGAACCGATATACTCATGATATACGTACATGTATCAACCAATTTGCCACAATATGTCATGGATTATGAGTCACGAGCAAATCCAGATAAGAATAATATGCGTGAGTGACACAATATGATTGGATTACCAATATGTTGGAATATTACTTACAAGCACATAAAGATTTTTTCATGCTCATAAAGGTGGACAGTATCCTGGATACCCCCCTGCACAACAACAGTATAGTGCGGCTCCCCAGCAACAAATGGCTGGAGCTTATCCACCCCAAGGACCGCCCCCTCAACAGATGGGCGGGGCTTATTATGCACAAGGGCAGCCTCAACAGCAAATGGGCGGGGCTTATTATGCACAAGCACAGCCTCAGCAGCAAATGGGCGGAGCACCCCCACAAGGACCACCGCAGAGTGGACGTACGTTAGCTACTTAATGGCTCTATAGGCTATAATAATTCAATCACATCATGGTTTCTCCGAAAGATTCAAGAACTATTGTAATGAATTAATCCATCTGAAACATATTCGTGTACATAATCATGTGGATGTCAGCCATGCACCTATATTCTGTCGTCATACAGCCTGGCAGCCCGCAGAGGGAGGCACACACCAGTGGGACAACCTGCCCCAGGAGCCTGTGGATGATAATCCTGACGCCAAGCCACCACCCTTTGCCCCGCCCAGTAAGGTAGAGTCCGTCAAGGGCTACGAGGCAATTGGCGGCTTTGGGCAAGGTAAGTTGGTGCCAGAATTACAAGTATTCCTTACTATATATCACTAGGCTACGTGCTAAAAAAACAATACCAACAGCTTAATCACAATTGTCTGTGTGTACCTATGAATATGTGCTAAATTGTGTATGTGTCAAATATTCTGTACCTCTGACAGAGGCCTTCATGCCCCCACCACCGCCTCCACCACCCCCGTCTGGGAGCGCACCACCCATGGAATTTGACTCGTACGTTCTTGTGGCTGGTATGGATCGAAATGATAGTAGATTTAGGCGTATCCTGCAATGAAGAATGGTTCATCGCCTGTTCATGCTGTTATTGCTGCAAATTGAAAGGCTGTTCTGAAACCACGTAATTAAGGCATTTCGGCAGAAATGCCTTTATGGTTTTAGCAGAATTTTTTTTTTTTTTCTTCTTCTTCTTCTTCTTCTTCTTCTTCCGCCACTTTTGGTTTCCGGACGATAACTTTAGATTGCCTTGACGGATCCCTGTCAAATTTTCACCACAAGTCAGAAATGATATGTGGAAGAACCCTATTCTTTTTGAGCCGGAAATAATTTTTTGCTGAGTCATCCTTGAGGCATCCTGCATATCTCGGAAACGGTGCGTCGTAGAGCGAAGCGGACGTTATTTTCGAACTCATCGCCCTAGACAAACATGTCTAAGGGGTATTATGGGTGAACTTTGACCTTGACCCCAAATTTTTTTGCCGAGTCGGCATTTTTCGTTTTCGTCGATATCTCGGAAACGGTCCGTCGTAGAGCGAAACGGACGTTATTTTCGGACTCGTCGCCTTAGACCAACAAGTGTAAGGGGTATTATTGATGAACTTTGACCTTGACCCGAAATTTTTTTGCCGAGTCGGCATTTTTCGTTTTCGTCGATATCTCGGAAACGGTGCGTCGTAGAGCGAAACGGACGTTATTTTCGGACTCGTCACCCTAGACTAACATGTCTAAGGGGTATTATTGATGAACTTTGACCTTGACCCGAAATTTTTTTGCCGAGTCGGCATTTTTCGTTTTCGTCGATATCTCGGAAACGGTGTGTCGTAGAGCGAAACGGACGTTATTTTCGGACTCGTCGCCCTAGACAAACATGTCTAAGGGGTATTATTGATGAACTTTGACCTTGACCCGAAATTTTTTTGCCGAGACGGCATTTTTCGTTTTCGTCGATATCTCGGAAACGGTGCTTCGTAGAGCGAAACGGACGTTATTTTCGGACTCGTCGCCCTAGACAAACATGTCTTAAGGGTATTATGGATGAACTTTAACCTTGACACGAAATTTTTTTGTCGAGTCGGCATTTTTCGTTTTCGTCGATATCTCGGAAACGGTGTGTGGTAGAGCGAAACGGACGTTATTTTCGGACTCGTCGCCCTAGACAAACATGTCTAAGGGGTATTATGGATGAAATTTGACCTTGACCCCAAATTTTTTTGCCGAGTCGGCATTTTTCGTTTTCGTCGATATCTCGGAAACGGTCCGTCGTAGAGCGAAACGGACGTTATTTTCGGACTCGTCGCCCTAGACTAACATGTTTAACGGGTATTATTGATGTACTTTGACCTTGACCCGAAATTTTTTTGCCGAGTCGGCATTTTTCGTTTTCGTCGATATCTCGGAAACGGTGCATCGTAGAGCGAAACGGACGTTATTTTCGGACTCGTCGCCCTAGGCAAACTTGTTTAAGGGCTATTATTGATGAACTTTGACCTTGACCCGAAATTTTTTTGCCAAGACGGCATTTTTCGTTTTCGTCGATATCTAGGAAACGGTGCTTCATAGAGCGAAACGGACGTTATTTTCGGACTCGTCGCCCTAGACTAACATGTTTAAGGGGTATTATTGATGTACTTTGACCTTGACCCAAAATTTTTTTGCCGAGTCGGCATTTTTCGTTTTCGTCGATATCTCGGAAACGGTGCGTCGTAGAGCGAAACGGACGTTATTTTCGGACTCGTCGCCCTAGACAAACATGTCTAAGGGCTATTATTGATGAACTTTGACCTTGACCCGAAATTTTTTTGCCGAGACGGCATTTTTCGTTTTCATCGATATCTCGGAAACGGTGCTTCATAGAGCGAAACGGACGTTATTTTCGGACTCGTCGCCCTAGACAAACATGTCTTAAGGGTATTATGGATGAACTTTCACCTTGACACGAAATTTTTTTGCCGAGTCGGCATTTTTCGTTTTCGTCGATATCTCGGAAACGGTGTGTGGTAGAGCGAAACGGACGTTATTTTCGGACTCTTCGCCCTAGACAAACATGTCTAAGGGGTATTATGGACGAACTTTGACCTTGACCCCAAATTTTTTTGCCGAGTCGGCATTTTTCGTTTTCGTCGAGATCTCGGAAACGGTCCGTCGTAGAGCGAAACGGACGTTATTTTCGGACTCGTCGCCCTAGACTAACATGTCTAAGGGGTATTATTGATGAACTTTGACCTTGAGCTGAAATTTTTTTGCCGAGTCGGCATTTTTCGTTTTCGTCG
The DNA here is from genome assembly GCA_949152475.1 of Terebella lapidaria. Lineage (NCBI taxonomy): Eukaryota > Metazoa > Annelida > Polychaeta > Terebellida > Terebellidae > Terebella > Terebella lapidaria. The sequence goes on along the minus strand of OX424555.1, from coordinate 54,747,258 downwards.
ATATCTCGGAAATGGTGCGTCGTAGAGCGAAACGGACGTTATTTTCGGACTCGTCGCCCTAGACAAACATGTCTAAGGGCTATTATTGATGAACTTTGACCTTGACCCGAAATTTTTTTGCCGAGACGGCATTTTTCGTTTTCATCGATATCTCGGAAACGGTGCTTCATTGAGCGAAACGGACGTTATTTTCGGACTCGTCGCCCTAGACAAACATGTCTTAAGGGTATTATGGATGAACTTTCACCTTGACACGAAATTTTTTTGCCGAGTCGGCATTTTTCGTTTTCGTCGATATCTCGGAAACGGTGTGTGGTAGAGCGAAACGGACGTTATTTTCGGACTCTTCGCCCTAGACAAACATGTCTAAGGGGTATTATGGACAAACTATGACCTTGACCCCAAATTTTTTTGCCGAGTCGGCATTTTTCGTTTTCGTCGAGATCTCGGAAACGGTCCGTCGTAGAGCGAAACGGACGTTATTTTCGGACTCGTCGCCCTAGACTAACATGTCTAAGGGGTATTATTGATGAACTTTGACCTTGAGCTGAAATTTTTTTGCCGAGTCGGCATTTTTCGTTTTCGTCGATATCTCGGAAACGGTGCGTCTTAGAGCGAAACGGACGTTATTTTCGGACTCGTCGCCCTAGACAAACATGTCTGAGGGGTATTATTGATGAACTTTGACCTTGACCCGAAATTTTCTTGCCGAGACGGCATTTTTCGTTTTCGTCGATATCTCGGAAACGGTCCGTCGTAGAGCGAAACGGACGTTATTTTCGGACTCGTCGCCCTAGACTAAAATGTCTGAGGGGTATTATTGATGAACTTTGACCTTGACCCGAAATTTTTTTGCCGAGTCGGCATTTTTCGTTTTCGTCGATATCTCGGAAACGGTGCGTCGTAGAGCGAAACGGACGTTATTTTCGGACTCGTCGCCCTAGACAATCATGTCTAAGGGGTATTATGGACGAACTTTGACCTTGACCCCAAATTTTTTTGCCGAGTCGGCATTTTTCGTTTTCGTCGAGATCTCGGAAACGGTCCGTCGTAGAGCGAAACGGACGTTATTTTCGGACTCGTCGCCCTAGACTAACATGTCTAAGGGGTATTATTGATGAACTTTGACCTTGAGCTGAAATTTTTTTGCCGAGTCGGCATTTTTCGTTTTCGTCGATATCTCGGAAACGGTGCGTCGTAGAGCGAAACGGACGTTATTTTCGGACTCGTCGCCCTAGACAAACATGTCTAAGGGGTATTATTGATGAACTTTGACCTTGACCCGAAATTTTTTTGCCGAGACGGCATTTTTCGTTTTCGTCGATATCTCGGAAACGGTGCGTCGTAGAGCGAAACGGACGTTATTTTCGGACTCGTCGCCCTAGACAAACATGTCTAAGGGGTATTATGGATGAACTTTGACCTTTACCCCAAATTTTTTGCCGAGTCGGCATTTTTCGTTTTCGTCGATGTCTCGGCAACGGTGTGTCGTAGAGCGAAACGGACGTTATATTCGGACTCGTCGCTCTAGACAACATTTATCTTATATGTATTATGGATGAACTTTGACCTTGACTAAAAAATTTTTTGCCGAGTTGGCATTTTTCGTTTTCGTCGATATCTCGGAAACGGTGAGTCGTAGAGCGAAACGGACTTTTTTTTCGGACTCGTCGCCCTAGACAAACATGTCTAAGGGGTATTATTTTAACGGTAAATTTTTTTGCGTAGTCGACATTTTTCATTTTCGTCGATATCTAGTATATATTATAAATTAATCATCACACCGAAATGCCTCCAAGGCATCTTTAGGCCTTGACGTCTAGTTTCTTACTGTCTTGCCTATTTCTAGGGTAGTCACGTTGACGGAGGAAGAGGCCAAGGAAGCCATGTTACAGTATGTTGCCCAGCACAGGTGTTTTGGGAAGAGACCAGCGGAGCAGATGAACATCAACAAAATCTTGCCTTCGACTGCGATGCATGTCAGTTTCTCATACAGTCTCTCGTACGACGATGTGCATGTACCTCTTAAAACATTACCACATACATTTCCCCATAGATCACATCATGTGCATCGACACTTCATTACGGAGTAAAAACGTCGATTTTCTTCCAAATATCAGATTTCTATCTGAAATTGAATAAAAAAAAAACGTATGTCAACCAGTTTTAGAAAACTGAATCGTATATGTGCTGATTTAATTGAAAGGTTTGCATAGCAATCATGATCCTGACTCAACGTGACAGTAAAAATTCAGTATTTAGCAAAAGTTAAACTGCCATTTTCATTTGGCCAGTACGTGTTGGAGACGTTTTGCGAGCGGCGCAGTACGGGTTACGCCATAGAGGCGTACCGAGGCGGGATGGTGGACGGCCCACAGATGGGCACCGCCCCGGGTCCCTGGGACATCCCCTGTCAGCCCGACAACCAGTTCCAGGACCACCAGAAAATTGTCGAGGTCCCACACACCTCCTCTGTACAGGTGGGTCTTACATTTACCTGTACCTCTAACTAGTAGTAGGACTGTTCGGTTTATGGATCTCACTGACGTTCGAAATCCCTGGATATTTTCCAGCCCTGCAGCCACTGTATGTCGATGGGGTTCCAGCGCTGTCACAGGTGCTATGGTATGGGCAACACCCGCTGTGTCATGTGCCATGGGCGAGGCATGAGAACGACAACGAACGAGCCAAGAAGGTGTATAAGTTGCCATGGGATGGGCCGTAAAAGGTATGTGATGAGGAGAGTTCGCAATCTGAAGGATATATCGTGAAACTTTGGCATAATATATAGACATGTATGTGGACTCGTGTATTAAACTCACCCACTCCCTTTCAGATGTATAACATGCCATGGACATGGCAGTATCATTTGTACGTTGTGTCAGGGCTACCGACAGATCAGGTGTTATATTCGACTGACCATAGACTAGTGAGTATAGTCTTTTCTCCATAATTTGACGTATTTGTAAATATCTTTCTGTTCACGATACGAGTTACGTGCAAGGTAAACTTGGAACGGAGACTCAAATTCACAAATCATGCCGCCTTCCAGTAAGAACCACGTCAGTGAGTATATCCTCGAGAAAACAGACATGCCGGACCAACTTGTCAAGAACGTACAGGGTACGAAGGTCTTCGAACAAGTGCTTCCTCAGGTAAAACTCATCAGAAGTTGCTGCGATATTCATGTAGGCAAAATTGCGATGCAGTCTTTGGGAATATGTCGTATAGTGAATACTAGTATAATGTTTGATAGTCATAAAGAAGGTGCCACTGATGATAATTTTGTAGGTGTGGCCAATCACACAATATCAGGTGCAGGAGGTAAACGAGAACTCTAAGCGACTGGTCGACGAGCATTACAGATCTTTCACGGATTCTAGGAAACTACTGCAGGTATTTGAATCCTCGGGATCTTTGGTGGTACATGCATTTTGAAAATAAACAATTCTTAAGATTTGCAGAAGAGAGTGTTTCGTTTTCGCTAAGGGAGTAAAACAAATTGGGCTTGAGAAAAGACCAAAATATCCAAAATTTAACTATTCTATGATAATGCGAACGTGAACTCTATGTATTTACAGAGACACCATCTGCGTGCTGTGCCAGTGACCGAGGTTCATTATCACTGGAAAGACGTTGACACTCGGTTCTGGGTGTACGGGCGAGAGAGACAAGTCCACGCCCCAGACTACCCACATCAGTGCTGCTGGGGCTGCAACATACTCTAACCCACATCAGTGCTGCTGGGGCTGCAACATACTCTAACCCTGATCAGTGCTGCAACATACTCAAACTATCATCAGTGCTGCTCGGGCTGCAACATACTCTAACCCTCATCAGTGCTGCAACATACTCTGACCCACATAGTGGGGTGCCGCATATGGGTTAATTTTCCCAGTCATTTCAAATTCATGTAAAAGTTTGATTTTCACTACTTCCTTGAAGATTAGTGCCTATAGAACAATTTTGGTCCGAGTGGCAATCTGGCAAACCAAATTTCGGCTGTTCGGGGTCCCTGGGGGCATCCCTACCCCCAACAGGCAAGGCAAAACATTAAAATTACAAAAAATGTCAACTACATTATAGTAATTGGATATTTAATGGATGTTTTGAGTGTCTGGGTAATGTAGAAAGTTTATATAGAGCTGTTATGTGTGTTAACAAGTGAAATAAATGTCAGACTGACGATAGTAATGCAAAGTAATGCCGCCATTACCGAAAAATCCAATTCCGGCTATATCTCAGTCAATGTTGCAGATAGCTGAAATTTTAAGGCTTCCAGGTCCAGGTTTTGAGGGTCTAGGATCCAAATAAAACCATTTAAGAAGAGATTGCATGTGTTTGTACCATATGAATATGCAAATTAGTGCCGCCATCATCTAGTAAATCGTAATAATATAGGCTACAATACATGTACATGTATGCCCATATAATTGCTTTACCAATAGGGCTGATAGGCTTATATAGCCAATAGGCTTGATACCAATATAGGCTTGTTCCCACAACATATACATGATTGCCATGGCTATACTGTCTTACCACATTTTTCCATGGTTACTGGTTTGTTTTATTGCGTTTTTTTTTGTTTCCATGGTTACTGGTTTATTTTATTGCGTTTTTTTTGTATTTCACAAAGTCACAGTTATCTGTGTTTTGTGCCATTCAATTGCAACAGACAATATATGCTATCCAGGCCACTCCAATAACTTGCCACAAGTCAACAAGTAAGAAAATGAGGTAAGAAACTATTTGATGCAAAACAGTAAGACATGTAGGCATATTTACTAGATTGCGTCTATCAATTTAATCAGCGAACAATGTTCCATGATGGTTAGTTGGCCTGACCTTTCTATTGGCATTTTTCCTTGTCATCCCAGGGTTCCCATGACCTAGCTTTTATCTGGCTATCTTTACAGATGTCTAGTATGGCAGAACCAAACTGGGAAAAATGCATTTTGTGCCAGACACACACCGAAGAAGACCTTACTTGTCCTCTTGAAAATCCAGTGTCTGCTCGCAGAGACGAGGCATATCCAGAGATCCTGCGCCTGGCGGATGCATTCAGACATGCTGATGCTGCCCCTCATCCAGATGTTGAGCTACCTGATGAGCACTCCATGTGTAAAAACCGTGCATGTTGGCACAAATCTTGCCGTCACCTTTATAGGGCGTCAGCTCTTGAACGTGCAAAGAAACGTTACTCTCAAGGATTAGGTCCTTCAGCAAAAAGACTCAAGCGGCAGCCGCGTGGCATCGATGGCGAAGATCATAATCGTGACGTGTGTCTCTTCTGTGGGAATGAAACGAGTACTGCGGACCATTCGTTCCAGAAACTCTCTCTCACAAAAACCATTCATGATAAAGCAGTGGTTCTTGGTGACGATCACATTGTGGCACGTCTTGCAGAAGGCGATCTAGTCGCCATTGAAGCTAAATACCATCGCAAATGTTACATAACCTTCAACCGAAGGTATGATTCAAAAGTTCAACCAGAAAATGCCAGCGAAGACCTTGAGGTGACAGCTCAAAATGAACTTCTCCAATTCATAAAAGAGGAAGTTGATGGGGGCCGTAAAGTTTTTGCCATGCAAGATTTGACCGATATGATGACAGATAGATTGGAACAACATGGAATCCAGAAGACAGTGAATCGCACTCGTCTGAAGGAAAAAATACTCACCCACTTCCCAGATATGACAGAGGAGAAAGGTGTACGAGACCGAGTTTTCATCATTTGCTCGAGTACAGCCAGAAAGATCATATCAGAAGCATGCCAAACCCCAGAAGAAGAATCCCACACATTGTTGATGGCAGCATCTATCCTCCGTAAAGCTGTTTCAAAACATGAAAATGCTTTCAGCTTCAAGGGTTCGTTCCCCATTGGATGTGAAGAATTATCCATACCACAACGTATGAAGTATTTCTTTCGACAACTCCTTGCAGGTCCCAAATCATCACCAGCACAAAATGATTCTAGAAAGGTCCTCACCGTCAGTCAGATAGCAATGTTGAATATGACATCACTTTCGACGAGTACGAGTTGTGAACCACCACTTGCAGTATTCTTGGGGCTGAAATTCCACTCTGAAACACGAAGCAAGAAGTTAGTTGAATTACTACATGAGTATTCTCTCAGTGTGTCCTACAAAAAAGTCCTCACCATTGAAGTCAGACTTGCACAGGCTATCTCTGACCAAGTAAAAGAAAACTCTGACATTGTATGTCCGTCAACTTTGCGTCAGCACGTCTTTACTGTTGCAGCTCTAGACAACCTGGACCACAATCCTACATCCCGTACTGCGACCACATCTTTCCATGGTACAGGCATTTCAATATTTCAGTTCCCCACATCGGAGAATCCTGGATCGACCAGACAACCTTTGCAAATTGATTCACGGAGGAGACGAGCAGACACAACGAGCAGTGGACCCCTTCTTCCCAGTTCATACACATTCGTTCCACCCGTAGGACGGAATACGGTCACACAGCCTCCAATCAAAGAGGTACAGCCATCACCAAAGAGTGTATATGAGGGGGAAAAGGAGCATGAACAGGCATGGATGGCAGCAGTGCATGATGCCTTAGATGTCGAATGTGAGACAGAAAAGGTCCCTGTCATGTGGTCTTCATTCCATGCTGCCAGAGGTGATGTTGTAGGACACCCAGAAAACTGCATTGAAGCCCTATTACCTCTCTTCCATGAAAAAGCAGCTACACCTGAGATGATTCGACATGGAATGGACTTAGTGAAAAAAACCACTGAATATCTGAATCCACAACAAATCCCCCTGCTGGCAGTTGATCAACCCCTGTATGATATAGCCAAAAAGATGCAGTGGACCTTTCCCGAAGTGTTCGGAGAAGACAAGTTTGTGGTCATTCTTGGAGGACTTCATATTGAAATGGCTCTTTGGAACACCATTGGTGATCTCCTGCGCGGATCTGGGTGGCCTGAAGTCCTCAAAGATGCTGGATTAGCCAAGACAGAAGCCGGAGCAACATCATTTCTCAAAGCATATGATCCAATGCGAACACGGTATGCTCATCAAGTTACTCTTGTAGTACTCGATAGCCTTCTGAAGCGAGCTTACACAGACAGTGGGACCACAATGGAAATTGATGACTGGATCCAGAGAGCTTCCAAGGAGAGCCCAACAATAGAGTTCTGGCTACTGGTACGCAAGTACGAGCAAGACATATTTCTCTTCATCCGATCACATCGAGAAAGGAAATTTGAACTGATGATCGCTGCTCTACAGAAGCTTGTGCCATTGTTCTTTGCACTGGATCACCAAAATTATGCACGCTGGGTTCCAGTCCTCATCAGAGACATGCAAGTTCTGCCAGATAGCATCAAAGAAGAGTTCGAGAATGGAAACTGGACAATTACACGAAGCAATCGCCGTTTCTCATCAATACCAATTGACCAAGCCCATGAGCAGGCCAACAAAAGGGTGAAAGGAGCTGGAGGCATCATCGGCCTCACGGAGCACCCTACCATGCTAGAACGCTGGGTTGTGACTGGTCCTGAACTCAGCCGTGTAATCAGTGAATTTACAGGCCCAACCTACGAAGAGGAAGATGAAGTCGAACAGCTACCCCATCACGAAGAAGGCCTTGCCCTCCAGAACAGATTTCGGTGTCATGTCAAGGACCTCATCGATGTCTTGTTAGACAAGGGAAATCCTTTCGAGGAGAGAAGTGATGACCTTGTGACACTGGACAACAAGGTGTGTATCTCTGAGTCTGCTGCCGCATCTGTCCGTGCATTTGAGTCTACAGGAATAGAACAGTACAACTCCTTCAGGAAAACTGTCTTTGAAACAAAAGAGAGACTACTGACAACACCAATCAAACGAAACAACCTATTATTGTTCCATGAGAAGAAGACACCGAAGACGGCGGTAAAGCTGAAAATGCAGCATTTCAAAGACCATGCAGAACTGTATGGACAAGCATTTGTTGTTCTGGATAGTAGAGGCGGAAATTTGGAGGAATTTTTCCGGCACGAATCTTCCACATATCCTCCAGCGTTATCGTCAAACGGAACTCTCAATGCTTGTACAAAGTCAGGTCTGTTGACCTACATCATGGAACTCAATGAGAGTGCGACCCTTTCAGCTGACGAGGAACTCCAACCACCAGATGTGTATGAGTTCATCGTTATTGATGGTGGAGTACTGATACACTCACTTCCTGGCACAGCTGTCCAAGGCAAGACCTTCAATGACTACTTCGAAAAGGTATTCTATCCAAGAGTTCTTCATGACTTGAAAAGAGCGACAAGAGTAGATATCGTCTGGGACCAGTACCGTACATTGTCTATCAAGGGAGCCACAAGAGACAAAAGAGGGACAGGAACACGACAACGTGTGTCCGGCAATGCCAAAGTTCCTGGAAACTGGCAAAGGTTTTTGGCAAATTCTGACAACAAGACCGAGCTCTTCACGTTCCTGTCCAGCAAACTTGCCAAGGCAGTATTTCCAGAGGGGAAGAATGTCTACATCACTTCTGGTGATCAGGTCCTGAATGTTGGGTCCAGTGCTCCAATGGGAACATGCAACCACGAGGAGGCAGACACCCGTGTCGTTGTGCATGTCCTTCATGCCCTGCAGGTATCGTCGCATGGGATGATTCACACTGGGGATACAGATGTTGTCGTAATAATTCTGAGTAATTTCCACCATATCCTGGCAGTGAATCCATCTGCAGAACTTTGGATTTCATTCAAAGTGGGCACAACCTCCAAAATGATCTCTCTGAACAGCACTGTTGCAACTCTAGGAACGACAACCTGCAAAGCGATGGCCCTCTTCCATGCGTTCACTGGATCAGACAGCACATCTTCATTCAAATTTAAGGGGAAGCGTTACTGCTGCAAGCTGATGAATGATGTTCCATCCCTCATGGAGAATTTCGCGAGTGTCACTGATACTCCATTCCAAACATCACCAAAGCTGAAACAAGTGGCGAGTCAGTTTGTTTGTAAGCTGTACTCAAATGAGTCAACCGAGGATTCCGATGTAGATCAGGTCCGAATGAAGGTTTTCGCGCAGAAGACAAGAGACGTCCAGAGAATACCTCCAACCAAAGACGCCTTGGACCAGCATCTCAAAAGAAGCGTGTTCCAAGCAAGCATCTGGACTTCAGCTCACCAGGCTATGATTGCTGACATGAACCCGACAGACCACGGCTGGACAAAGACGGATGGCAAACTCCAACCAGTTTGGACCACACTGCCTGTGGTCAAGGACGTTTTCCATCTGGATATCAAATGTAGCTGTCTACATGTGTGTACATCATGTAAATGTACGAAAGCAAACCTCAAATGTACACGCCTGTGTAAATGCAAATGTGACAAGTGAAAGTCCCATGAAGGCATACATTGTAGTATAATAAACATTGTAGAATGACAGAATTAAGATAAAATTTCTGACAATTAACGTTTAAACGTTGTTTCTTTCCACCATTCAACATGCATTGAGGTGTTGTTTGTTGACAAAAAACATTTAAATAATACCTGTTTTCTGTTTGTATGTTAGTACTGTACTCTTATAGAAAATGGATTTTTCGGCAATGGCAGCACTAATTTGCATGTTTCTGAGGTACAAACACATTCAATCTCTTCCACATTGGTTTCATTTCGATCCTTGACCCTCAAAACCTGGGCCTAGAAGCCTTAAAATTTCAGCTATCTGCAATATTGACTGAGATATAGCCGAAATTGGATTTTTTGGTAATGGCAGCACTAATTTGCATAAAAATCGTCAGTTCGACATTTATTTCACTTGTTAACACACATAACAGCTCTATATAAACTTTTTACATTACCCAGACACTCAAAACATCCATTAAATATTCAATTACTATAATGTAGTTGACATTTAGTGTAATTTTAATGTTTTGCCTTGGCTGTTGGGGGTAGGGATGCCCCCAGGGACCCCAAACAGCCGAAATTTGGTTTGCCAGATTGCCACTCGGACCAAAATTGTTCTATAGGCACTAATCTTCAAGAATGTATTGAAAATCAAACTTTTACATGAATTTGAAATGACTGGGGTTCTGGGCACCCCACTAACATCAGTGCTGCTGGGGCTGCAACATACTCTAACCCTGATCAGTGCTGCAACATACTCTGACCCACATCAGTGCTGCTGGGGCTGCAACATACTCTAACCCACATCAGTACTGGGGCTGCAACATACTCTAACCCACATCAGTGCTGCTGGGGCTGCAACTTACTCTAACCCACATCAGTGCTGCTGGGGCTGCAACTTACTCTAACCCACATCAGTGCTGCTGGGGCTGCAACCTACTCTAACCCACATCAGTGCTGCTGGGGCTGCAACCTACTCTAACCCACATCAGTACTGGGGCTGCAACATACTCTAACCCACATCAGTGCTGCTGGGGCTGCAACGTACTCTAACCCACGTCAGTGCTGCTGGGGCTGCAACATACTCTAACCCACATCAGTGCTGCTGGGGTTGCAACATACTGTAACCCACCTCAGTGCTGCTGGGGCTGCAACGTACTCTAACCCACGTCAGTGCTGCTGGGGCAGTTTGAATTTCTTTCATCAAGGATACTGACGTCTAAAACACTGTGAAGGTTGTGACTTTAGAGAGTACATGACGTACGTGTACTAGTAGCTTACTCGGGTTTTCTTGGCATTATCAAAAAGGTTATGGAAATTATAAACTATAATGGACATATTTTTGTGTATTTTGAACAATGCTAAATTCAAACACGTAGCTTTTCGGTGTTGTCAGTTCTGATCATAGACTACTAGTATGTTCTGATATATATACATGTATGTGTGTGAATATATCAAGCACATGTATGTATTTTAATGATATATCCATCGATTCTTATTTGACTTTCCCCTTTTACATGTACGCTGTTTGTCAAGCTGTTACCAATGTGAAATTTTCTCCTGTAAATACATTCATCAGTTTTCGTCCTGGATGTATTTTGAGTTAACCAACAAGGTGTGATTGTGTGCAGGACTTGTTAGCATGCAGACATTCAATTATAGGTTTGAAAGTGTTCATGCGGTACCAGAGAACAGCTTGTAAATAGAACAATACTATCAATGAAAGCATACCTGTACTACATACATGTAGAGGGTGTCCCAATAAACAGGTAAATAAAGACAGTTACACTGGAGTTTCGGTTTATACTTTTTTTGGGACACCCGTACATCTATGCTTTTATTCACAGCTATCAAGTATGTATGGTCAGTTATGCTCAGGTTGGAACCAGTGAGTGTAAAGGGCAAAACAAAAAGGGTAGTTTTTTTATCCAAACCGGTATATTTGTATTTGTGGGTTATTTTTGTGTGTGTAAACTCACATTTTTGTATGTATTATCTACGAGTACAATGTATATGTTTTATGAACAAGTACATGTATGTTACTGATCAAACAGTTTGATATAAAATCATGTATTCATGATGCTTCATCAAAAATCACGATGCTGATCAAATTGTGTGTTCCTGTGCTCTCATTGGTCAGGAATCAATTGTGGACATATAGGAAGTGATATAGTCCGAATATTTTGAAGACCTTGAATTTGACCATTGACCTAATTTTCAAGGTCTAAGCACAAAATGGCTAACATGTCGCTTATTATTGACTTTACAGCATAGGAATCAATTGTGGACATATAGGAAATGATATAGTCCGAATATTTTGATGACCTTGAATTTGACCTTTGACCTAATTTTCAAGGTCAAATCACAAAAATATCTCACTTAATATCGACTTTACAGCTTAGGAATCAATTGTGGACATATAGGAAGTGATATATGCTAAATATTCGTGACCTTCAATTTGACCTGTGACCTTTTTTCAAGGTCAGAGCACAAAATGGCTAATAGCATGCTGATTATCGACTTTACAGCTTAGGAAGCAATTGTGAACATATAGGAAATGATATTTTCTGAATATTGTCATGACCTTGAATTTGACCTTTGACCTAATTTTCAAGGTCACAGGTTAAAATGGCTAATATCTCACTTAATATCGACTTTACAGCTTCGGAATCAATTGTGAACATACAGGAAATGATATACTGAATATGCTCATGCTGTTGAATTTGACCTTTGACCTTTTTTCAAAGTCAGAGCACAAAATGACTAATATCTCACTTATTATCGACTTTACAGCATAAGCTAGAGTCACACCAACCCCGGATCCACTACGGATCATGGCGGACTTTCCCGGACCAACACGAACTGAAACCGGGGTGATCCGGGATGAAATGACGTTTTTTTTCAGTCAACGGTCGTCCGACGGCAATCAAACGCAGGCCACCCCGGATAATCACGGCACCAAGAAGGATGACTCCGGATAAACACGGTATAACTACGGATTGCTTCCCAGACCACCCCGGTGTTAGTACGATTGGTCCCGGAGCCTACACGGATCACCACGAACCATCCCATTTCACCCCGGACATGACACGGTCTGTCCCGGTTCATCCCGGCACAAAGACGGATCACCCCGGCACAATTATGGACAACCCCGGACCACCCCGGACTGTCCCGATCGTAGCCGATTGCTATGAAAAGGAGCGTATTTTGGGGTTGATGACCATTGTTTGCCTGACCTCAGACGAGATCCGGGGTGGTCCGTGTTGGTCCGTGGCAGTCTGTATTGTTCTTCAGGACCGAATATACTTCCCAGATGACTACGGATTGCCACGGAGCCACTACGGTGCCAACACGGTACTTCCCGGACCGTCACGGTATAACTACGGTTCCAACACGGTTCGGCCCGATCTGACTTTTCACCACGGACCATCACGGAACATCACGGCAATTTTAAACAGTTTAAAAACGCCGGGGTCACTCCCCGGATTGCCCAGGATCACCCTGACACACCCAGGACGTTCCCGGACCGTCCAGGACTGCTACGGATTACTTCCCGGACCACCCCGGATTTAGGTCCGGGACAATCCGGGGCGATCCGGGGTCCCGGTGTGACTGTAGCTTTAGGAATCAGTTGTGCACATATAGGAAATGATATAGTCCGAATATTCTTATGACCTTGAATTTTCGTGCCCTTGAATTGACCAATGACTTTATTTTCAAGGTCACGGGACAAAAGGCTAATATTTTAAATATACACCTATTACCAAAAGTCTGGAATCACAAATATATGTGCACAAATATTAGATGTTTGTGCGTAATTGAGAAGTATATGCTTACTTTTTATGACACTAACAAACGAATAACAATTTCTTCATGTTTTGAAAGGATTCATGTGTAATCCATAATTACACATGAATCCTTAAAATAAAGAGAGCAGAATAAGTTCTCATTAGCTACTGAAAAATTGTGCGTTTTATTGCAAAAACTGCGTTCACTGGCGCATATTGATAGCCATCGACCACCAGTCATCAACGTTAGGGATCTTGCTGTTGTAATGTGGGCAGAATGGTTTCAGATTTTTAGAAGGATATTAACGGACTGTAATGTTCATGTCCATCCAGATTCCAAGTCTGTCTTCATAGTGAAGGAGGACCGACATGTTGAACATTACGTTTGCGAGTTTGTCGTTTTGTGCATTATTAAAATTACAGTTGGCTTCTAACAAATGCGTTTGCAAAACTTGCATTAATAATAAATATCATTTTCTCCTGTATGCTTGCCTCAAACATCTATAGCAAGTACCTGATCCATAGTTTTTGTGTGTTATCGCAAGAGCATAATTACTTCAAAACCAGATAAAAGTGATTCCAGACTTATGGTAATAGGTATATATTGTCTGTTAACCTTTCTTAGCCTTTGGGCTAATTTTCTCCTTCTGTTCCTGGTCAACTGCAATGGATTCTACATAAATCACCCCTGTTTATTGATCTCATTCAATAACTTCTGTATTGATATCTATTCACCGGTGAACCATAAACATGATAAAGCATGTTGGTGAACAGAATATACGTGTATATGACAATAGGGAATTTATTGTTATTCCAGCATAAAAGCATGTTCTCCACTCCACCGATACAATAATACCACTGGCATGCCATACTGCATGCAGGCCCATTCACTCATGGTCGGTACATCTCGATGAAATCACCACACAGTCCCAGTATCACAAAACTCATGGAAACATATCTTCTGAGCAGGGTCAAGATGCTGCCATCGTTTCCAGGTTGTATGTGTTGATGATCTCTGATATGATTTTCCGGATGTCAGAAAGTTTGATGTCCTCAACGAATGCCTGGAAAATCACGAGATTTGTTGATGGGGATGGCACTGCCAGATACAATATTACTTTATAACATACAGATACTTGCAGTATTATGTAATACCAACTGATATGCCATTACATACAGAAATGATTTTATACAGGATGTTTTACATGCTGACAAGCATACTAGTAATACACATTATGCTTTTGATAAGGCCAAAAAAAAAAAATGTTTTGGTTTGCGTCACGGTGATGCCCCGAAATCGGTGCTATGGCGCTGAGGTTTTTTTTTTTTTTTTTTTTTTTGAGTACCGGTTTATGTATTTTTTTTTTGCATAAAAAGTGTGCAACAGTAAAAGTATAGATTTATTCAAAGTCTATCGGACCTACGATGGCTGGTATAGGACCCCCCCCCCCCCCCCCAAAAAAAATATTGTCAATATCTCGTCATTTCGAGCTTAAATATCTCGTTATTTCAAGATAATTATGTCGTTATTTCGAGATATTCAAATCATCTCGTTAATTCGAGATAGTATCTCATTATTTCGAGATGATTATGTCGTTACATTGAGATAGTATAGTTATATAGGACTCTAGTTATATAGGACTCTGGTTTTTTATTTCGTTATTTTGAAATAGTTACCTCGTTATCTCGAAATAACGAGATTACTCTCGAAATAACGAGGTAATTATCTCAAAATAACAAGATAAAACAATTTTTTGCACGTCTTAAATCAGCCACAGTATGGATAAAATAACGAGTCGAAAATAGTAATTGATAACAGAATCAATAAAAATAGTCATGTGATAAAAAAATCATGAAACAACTAAAAAAATACAAAAGTAAATGTTTACTTTGAAAACTTTGGCAGATTCTCGCAAGCAAGAGTGTCTAGACTGCCACGCATGCAACTCCCTATGTCTGTATGAAACAAGTTTCTCACGAAGTGGTTCACTGGGGTGATCTGCTGTTTTAATCAATGACACGTGGAAGGGGCTCGTATGGAAAATTAGGTGTCATTACTTCCGCGGCAAGGGATTATGCTAGTGTCGGAAAATGAAAAATCATTTACCGGACGACTCTCCTTCTCTCCTTGTTATCAGCCAGTGTTAATATAACGACCAACAATTATCTTAAAAACGAATCTGTGAAGTAATCGGTTGCTAATTGTTTGGTTTGTAGCTTTCACAGTTAAACGCCTGATTGGTTCCTGCAAGATTGCAATCCTCGACAGTCACTAATACAGCCACTTTGGGGAATCTCATCGACTTGTACATAATTGAAATGTGGCCGCTGCTTGTGAAATACCATCCTGGCAACAACAAAAAATCTGACGCGGGAGGTTTGGGTCGACGCGCGCGGGAACGCAAACCAAAACATTAATTTTTTGGCCTAACTTTTTTGGCCTAACTAGAAAGCGCAATACAATACGTGCGCATGAAATATCGCCAGTAGTATTTCAAACAACATGACAGAAACTCACCTCCCACCATCGATACTCGGCCTCGTCGCTGTGAGGAACATCGACCCCATGACACTGTAACGCGAAGTAAAGGACGGAGACCGCCAGAGCCTCCGCAGAGTAATGCAGGCAAGTGTTACCATGATAACTGTCCCGCAGGATCGCCCACGCTGTCTTGCCGAAGGACGTCTTTGCGACTACATCTGGGTTCAGCCAGGCTGTTAGGGACTTTATGTAGTGCAATAGGTACTGTAAGAGTGGAAAGAAAGGTGCATAATCTCTTTTTCAAAATGTTTTTTTTTGGACGATGCACGCTGCCCTAATAAATATTTATCCCGAAAGCTGCAGCATAATTTATGTTGTTTCAAGCTTACAAAATACTCTAAACCCGGAAATTATTAGCATCCGTTTATTCAGCTTTTTGTTTGAAATTAATAATAAATTAATTTGTTAAACACAACATTATGATGGCAAGATAAAAACGCTAGATTAAACGGTCGCCAATACTAGTATGCCAGCAAGCCCAGCACAACCAAAAACGCTAACTTTAACGGACGCTAATATTTCAGGGTTTGGAGTACTTGGTACTTAGCTCCTTGAAATTTATTAAACTTAAAACAAGTTTGAAATCATGCTGCAGCTTTTGGAGTAAATATGTATACCCAGTAAGTAAGGATGCTGATGTAAAATTAGCTCTAGATCCATAGCCATTTCTGAAAAGATCCCGTACACCAACAGATATTTAACGCGATGGAGCCCTGTTTTGCAGTGCTAGTGTAAAATTCACCTTGTGGGGATTGGACACAACAACTTGGAACTTGAGAACTCGGAGGATGAACAGTTCACACTGGATGACGCTCTCCCGTATGCTGTAGTACTGAGTACCGATGTCAAGGGGAGGCTTATCTTTGTGACATGTCCTGTAAATTATAGACGTCACTCTGTGCAGTAGTACACATATGTGTATTTTCATAATAATGTGGTATCTTTTCAAACAGGAAAGACCACAATAGATTAATCATATAATAATGTTGTTGAAAGATACAAGTTCTGAAAACATATTTCCCAATAAATCGATTGTACCAATTCAACATTGGTAAAACCAAGGGAGACCCTCTCATGTTTTGTCTGAAGCTCACCTGTAGCACACATTGATGACATCACGTAGACGCTTGTGATCCTCCTCCACCTTTCCCGCCAGATACAGGGTCGTGGTCGCAATCAGCTGAGAAGAGATATGGCAACTCAATAAAAAGTATGATCACAAAATTTATGACGGCCGTTTTTCTTCACTGTATATAATATGTAGAGAACCACTCACATATGGTTCTACTTCTGTCAGCAGACATTCACTGAAGACCTTATGGTATAGATGTGCAGCAGTCGCCATAGACAATGACTTCAGTCCCAGCTTTGTACCTATATAACATTTGTAGTTTTGTACGAGCCGTCCGTCCTAATTTCGCCGCATTCCCAAATTCGCCAACAGGGTTTTCAGACCTTGTAATGCAAACGAAACCAACCAGTTCTATCATCAATCGAGAATCTGATATTCAATCTTTGCACCAGCAGTTTGTTTTCCATATATAAAAACGAGTTTTTGAGCTTTGATAATATTGAGTTGGCGAATTTTGGGATGCGGCGAATTTAGGACGGATGGCTCGTACATCATAACACTTTTTTATAATATTCGGCTTACAAATATGCTACACGTGACATTGAATCAATGAAAATGCATATCTATATTTTATGCAGTATGCTAAACAATACAATACGACATACAACCTTGCCTATCTAGCAAACTCACCAGCTTCAAACATAAATCTGACGACAGAAAAGTGAATTCGATCCTCCCTTGTTATTGGTCTGGGTTCTTCCTCATAGGATTCTGGATCAATGTGGCTTTTGGGTGGTGGGGAACCAAACCCAAGTCCCGGGATCTCCATAGCAGATATGTCTTCCAGAAATTTCTGGAGTACTAGTATACATACCATGGTACATACCATGAGAAAAACTCAGTATGTGTAAAGTCAATTCATCTGTCAGTAATTTTTCACCGAATTTCAGAATTCTATCTAAAAAAATTCAGGGTCTGCACACAAAAACTACTTTTATTTGATGTTTGAGTTAAACTAGTATATTGCTTCAAAATAAACATGTTTACTTAATATACACCGCGACTATGCCTTCTGACTTCGAATCAACACAATAAATTCATTCTGTTCTGGCATAAACATCATAAAAGCCCTGAATATGTTATGTTGGAGTTTATTTGATCCCATTTTGGACTGAAATTTAACATTGCCAACTTTTTCTTTTCTTGAGA